>JAVSCE010004653.1:0-86116 GCA_032199065.1 Smutsia gigantea | reverse complement strand
AATGAATAGTCTAAAGACACAATTACTGAAATTGGAAAGAAGAACAAATGAGGCCCAAAGTCACCAGAAGGAGGGACATAATAAAGATTAGAGAAGAAATAAATAAAATTGAGAAGAATAAAACAATAGAAAAAATCAATAAACCAAGAGCTGGTTCTTTGAAAAAATAAACAAAATAGATAAACCCCTAGCCACTCATTAAGAGAAAAAGAGAATCTACACACATAAACATTAATCCAGTAGGTCAGAAAGAAAACACATGACCTGAAGAAATGACAAAGAATTGCAAGAAGAAGATGGTGAGAATGAGTATGCTGGAAATGTTGAAAACATAGAATGGACGACTTCTTGTATAAAACATAACCTTTCCAAGACTGACAAACAGTTGTCCAAATAACAGACAATATCAACGAAAGAATGAATTGGTAATCAAAACCAAATTAAGAATAAATTACTCACCTCTACTCTACCAGATATTAGTATAGCAGCACTATTCTCCAGTGCTCTCAAAAATAGAAGAGGAGGGAATACTTCCAAACTCATTCTTATGAAGCCAGCATCACTCTAATACCAAAACCGGGCAAAGACCTCACCAAAAAAGAAAATTACAGACCAATATCCCTGATGAACGTAGATGCAAAAATACTCAACAAAATATTAGCAAACCGAATTCAAAAATACATCAAGAGGATCATACACATGATCAAGTGGGATTCATCCCAGGGATGCAAGGATGGTACAACATTCGAAAATCCATCAACATCATCCACCACATCAACAAAAAGAAGAACAAAAACCACATGATCATCTCCATAGATGCTGAATTTTGTCAAATGCTTTTTCTGCATCTATGGAGATGATCGTGTGGTTTTTGTTCTTCTTTGTTGATCTCGTGGATGATGTTGATGGATTGTCGAATGTTGTACTATCCTTGCATCCCTGGAATAAATCCCACTTGATCATGCTGTATGATCCTCTTGATGTATTTTTGAATTGTTTGCTAATATTTTGTTCAGTATTTTTGCATGTATGTTCATCAGGGATATTGGTCTGTAATTTTCCTTTTTGGTGAGGTCTTTGCCAGGTTTTGGTATTAGAGTGATGCTGGCTTCATAGAATGAGTTTGGAAGTATTCCCTCCTCTTCTATTTTTTGGAAAACTTTAAGGAGAATGGGTGTTCTTTCTTCTCTATATGTCTGGTAGAATTCAGAGGTGAATCCATCTGGTCCGGGAGTTTTGTTCTTACGTAGTTTTTTGATTGCCACTTCAATTTCGTTGCTGGTGATTGGTCTGTTTAGTTTTTTCTGTTTCTTGTTTGGTCAGTTTTGGAAGGTTGTATTTTTCTAAGAAGTTGTCCATTTCTTCTATGTTTTCCAGCTTGTTAGCATATAGATTCTCATAATATTCTCTTATGATTCTTTGTATTTCTGTGGGGTCTGTCGTGATTTTCCTTTCTCATTTCTGATTGTGTTTATGTGTGTAGATTCTCTTTTTCTCTTAATGAGTCTGGCTAGGGGTTTATCTATTTTGTTTATTTTTTCAAAGAACCAGCTCTTGGTTTTATTGATTTTTTCTATTGTTTTATTCTTTCAATTTTATTTATTTCTTCTCTAATCTTTATTATGTCCCTCCTTCTGGTGACTTTGGGCCTCATTTGTTCTTCTTTCCAATTTCAGTAATTGTGTCTTTAGACTATTCATTTGGGAATGTTCTTCCTTCTTTAAATAGGCCTGGATTGCAATATACTTTCCTCTTAGAACTGCCTTGCTGCGTCCCACAGAAGTTGTGGCTTTGTGTTGTTGTTGTCATTAGTCTCCATATATTCTTTGATTTCTGCTTTGATTTGGTCGTTAACCCATTGATTAACTAGGAGAGTGTTGTTAAGTCTCCATGTATTTGTGAGCCTTTTTGATTTCTTTCTAAAATTTATTTGTAGTTTTATACCTTTGTGATCTGATAAGTTGGTTGGTAGGATTTCAATATTTTTGAAATTACTGAGGTTCTTTTTGTGGCCTAGTATGTGGTCTATTCTGGAAAATGTTCCATGTGCACTTGAGAAGAATGTGTAACCTGTTGCTCTTGGGTGTAGAGTTCTGTAGATGTCTGTTAGGTCCATCTGTTCTAGTGTGTTGTTCAGTGCCTCTGTGTCTTTACTTACTTTCTGTCTGGTTGATCTGTCCTCTGGAGTGAGTGGTGTGTTGAAGTCTCCTAATATGAATGCATTGCTGTCTATTTCCTCCTTTAATTCTGTTAGTATTTGTCTCACATATGCTGGCGCCCTGTGTTGGGTGCATATATATTTATAATGGTTATATCTTCTTGTTGGACTGACCCCTTTATCATTATGTAATGTCCTTCTTTATCTTTTGCTACTTTCTTCATTTTGAAGTCTATTTTGTCTGGTACAAGTACTGCAACACCTGCTTTTTTCTCTTTGTTGTTTGCATGAAATATCTTTTTCCATCCCTTCACTTTTAGTCTGTGTATATCTTTGGGTTTGAGGTGAGTCTCTTGTAAGCAGCATATTGATGGGTCTTGCTTTTTTATCCATTCTGTTACTCTGTGTCTTTTGATTGGTGCATTCAGTCCATTTACATTTAGGGTGATTATTGATAGGTATGAACTTATTGCCATTGCTGGCTTTAGATTCGTGGTTACCAAGGGTTCAAGGGTTGCTTCTTTACTATCTAACAATCTAACTTAACTTTCTTGTTAAGTTATTGTAAACACAGTCTGATGTTTCTTTATTTCTCTCCTTCTTATTCCTCCTCCTCCATTCTTTCTATAATAGGTGTTTTATTCTTTGCCTTTAGTTAGTATTTGGATGGTCTGCTTTCTTTGCTATGATTTTTTTTTCCTCTGGTGACATCTTTTTAGCCTTAGGTGTGCTTCCATCTAGAGCAGTCCATTTAAGATATCCTGTAGTGGTGGTTTATGAGACGCAAATTCTCTTAACTTTCGTTTATCTGGAAATTGTTTAATCCCTCCATCATATTTAAATGATAATCGTGCTGGATACAATATTCTTGGTTCGAGGCCTTTCTGTTTCATTACGTTAAATATATCATGCCATTCTCTTCTGGCCTGTAAGGTTTCTGTTGAGCAGTCTGATGATAGTCTGATGGGTTTTCCTTTGTAGGTGATCTTTTTTCTCTCTCTAGCTGCCTTTAATACTCTGTCTTTATCTCTGATCTTTGCCATCTTAATTATTATGTGTCTTGGTGTTGTCTTCCTTGGGTCCCTTGTGTTGGGAGATCTATCAGCTTCGGTGGACTGCGAGACTACTTCCTTCCCCAGCGAGGGAAAGTTTTCAGCAATTATTTCTTCAAAGACACTTTCTATCCCTTTTTCTCTCTCTTCTTCCTCTGGTACTCCTATAATGTGAATATTGTTCCGTTTGGATTGGTCACACAGTTCTCTTAATATTCTTTCATTCCTAGAAATCCTTTTATCTCTCTCTGCCTCAGCTGCTCTGTACTCCTGTTCTCTGTTTTCTATTCCATTAACAGTCTCTTGCATCTCATCCATTCTGCTGTTAAGCCCGTCGATCGCTTGTCTGATTTCTGTATTGTCTTTCCTCAGTTCCCTCACTTCCTCCCTCAGCTCTTGCACATTTCTCTGTAGGTCCATCAGCATGGTTATGACTTTTATTCTAAATTCTTTTTCAGGGAGGCTGTGCATTTCCATCCCTTCAGACTCCCTCTCTGGGGTTGTCTGGTTGATTTTGGTCTGAACCATATTCCTTTGTCTTTTCATGGCTGTATAATTTGGTCACTGATAGTTGCCACGTATATCAGCTGGGCTCTTTAAGACTTTAAAAAGAGAAGAAAAAAAAAAGAGAAAAAAAAGAGAAAAAAAGAAAAAAAAGAAGAAAGAAAAAAAGAAAAAACGAAAGAAAAGAAAAAACAAAAACAAAACAAAAACAACAACAACAAAAAAATGCCCACCGGACGTAGATTCTGTGGGAATGCTCTAGGTGGCGCTATTGCCCCACTATTCCATAGCTGTGACTGTGCCGCTCCGCAGGGCCCTTTATCGCTCTGGCAGGGGTGGGAACGAATAGGAGGCTGTTGATCTCAGTGAGAAGTGTTAAGTATGGCTACGCTTCCTCAGTCGCCAGCTAAGGCGTCTGAAACTCCCCAGGACTCCCAGCCTGCTGGGCTGAGTGTGCTGGGGCGATCCGGCTCCTCCACTGGGCTCCTGTCTCTTTAAGACCGCTGAGGAAAGCGCGCACTTTTTTTTTCCTTCCCGGAGCCGGCTGCAAGCACCCTGGCGCTTCCCCGCTCAGATCCTGCCCCTCTGTCTCTCCAATCTCCGCTGCACTGCGCAATGTGGGTCAGCGCTCCCCGCGCAGATCACCGGGGCTGGCTACTTCGCGGGGTGCACTTCCACTCCCTCCCGGCTCTGAATCCTCTCCTCCCGCCGGTGCGCTGGGGTGGGGGAGGGCTCGGGTCCCGCCGGGTCGCGGCTCCGTATCTTACCCGCCTCTTGGGGTGCCGAGTCCTCTCGGGTGTAGCTGCACGCTGTGCGCTTTTCTGTGTATTCTCGTCTCTCTTTTAGGAATAGATGTATTTTCTGTGTTTTCGTAGATAAATATAGTGTTGGGAGGAGATTTCTGCTGCCCTGCTCACACCGCCATCTTCCCGGAAGTCTCATGTAACTGTATATTAATGATACCAAAAAAAGAAGCCTTTGAGCAAGGCAAGTATCTTCTTTTCCAGTTGCTTTTTTTCCAGAGTCTCCTTATCTGGGACAGTAAGAAAAGTCATGAAAAATGCATGTGACAGGAAGTGGCTTTAGCTCCCTGATGTTGATATTCTGGAACTGTTTTGGATTTAATGAAGTAGAATTTGTGGCAAAATGTGCTCAGTGCTGTGAACATATCCAATGGGCTGGGAGGTTATACATGTATGAAATAAAGAGCTTCCTGATGGTATTATTCACCTGTTTATTGACGCCTAGAAAAGGCACTTGGTTGCCATGGCAACATGAGAGTTAGACAGGAAATAATTGGCAGGTGGTTACAAACATCAAACTTGTTTTACTCCTTCCCTTGTTTAAAAACTTTCTATTTTGTGGGTTTGTGGCTCTGCTGAAATCAGTTATTTATTTATTTATTTATTTTTATTTTGCTATTATTAATGTACAATTACATAGGCAATATTATGGTTATTAGACTCCTTCTATTATCAAGTCCCCACCACATACCCCATTACAGTCACTGTGCATCAGCATATTAAGATGTTATAGATTCACTACTTGTCTTCTCTGTGTTATACTGCCGTCCCCGTATGCTCCCCCCTACTACATTATGTGTGCTAATCGTAATACCCCTTTTCCCCCCTTATCCCTCTCTTCCCACCCATCTTCCCTAGTTCCTTTCCCTTTGGTAATTGTTAGTCCATTATTGGGTTCTGTGAGTCTGCTGCTGTTTTGTTCCTTCAGTTTTTTCTCAGTTCTTATACTCCTCATATGAGTGAAATCATTTGGTACGTGTCTTTTTCGGCTTGGCTTATTTCACTGAGCATAATATCCTCTAGCTTCATCCATGTTGTTGAAAATGGTAGAATTTGTTTTCTTCTTATGGCTGTATAATATTCCATTGTGTATATGTACCACCTCTTCTTTATCCACTCATCTGCTGAAGAACACTTAGGTTGCTTCCATTTCTTGGCTATTGTAAATAGTGCTGCGATGAACATAGGGGTGCATATTCTTTTTCAAACTGGGCTGCTGCATTCTTAGGGTAAATTCCTAGGAGTGTAATTCCTGGGTCAAATGGTATATCTATTTTGAGTTTTTTGAGGAACCTCCATACTGCTTTCCACAATGTTTGAACTAATTTGCATTCTCACCAGTAGTGTAGGAGGGTTCCCCTTACTCCACATCCTCACCAACATTTGTTGTTGTTTGTCTTTTGACAGGTGGCCTTCCTAACTGGTGTGAGGTGATATCTCATTATGGTTTTAATTTGCATTTCTCTGATGATTAGCGATGTGGAGCATCTTTTCATGAGCCTGTTAGCCGTCTGAATTTCTTCTTTGGAGAAGTGTCTGTTCAGCTCCTCTGCCCATTTTTAATTGGCTTATTTGCTTTTTGTTTGTTGAGATGCGAGAGCTTTTATATAATTTGGAGGTCAACCTCTTATCGGATATGTCATTTATGAGTATATTCTCCGATACTGTAGGATGTCTTTTTGTTCTATTGATGGTGTCCTTTGCTGTACAGAGCTTTTTAGTTTGATATAGTTCCACTTGTTCATTTTTGCTTTCGTTTCCCTTGCCCAGGGACATATGTTCATGAAGAAGTTGCTCATGTTTATGTCCAAGAGATTTTTGCCTATCTTTTTTTTCTAAGAGTTTATGGTTTCATGACTTATTTTCTGGTCTTTGATCCATTTTGAGTTTACTTTTGTGTATGGGGTTAGACAATAATCCAGTTTCATTCTCTTACATGTAACTGTCCAGTTTTGCCAACACCAGCTGTTGAAGAGGCTGTCATTTCCCCATTGTGTATCCATGGCTCCTTTATCGTATATTAATTGACCATATATGGTTGGGTTTATATCACGGATCTCTCATCTGTTCCATTGCTCTATGGGTCTGTTCTTGTGTCAGTACCAAATTGTCTTGATTTCTGTGGCTTTGTAGTACAGCTTGAAGTCAGGAAGCGTAATTTCCCCTGCTTCATTCTTCCTTCTCAGGATTGCTTTGTCTATTCGGGGTCTTTTGTGTTTCCATGTGAATTTTAGAACGATTTGCTCTAGTTCATTGAAGAATGTTGTTGGTATTTCGATAGAGATTGCATTGAATCTGTAGATTGCTTTAGGTAGGATGGCCATTTTGACAATATTAATTCTTCCTGTACATGAGCATGGGATGTGCTTCCATTCATTGGTATCTTCTTTAATTTCTCTCATAAGTGTCTTGTCGTTTTCAGAGTATAAGTCTTTCACTTCCTTGGTTAGGTTTATTCCTAGGTATTTTATTCTTTTTGATGCAATTGTGAATGGAATTGTTTTCCTGATTTCTCTTTCTGGTAGTTCACCGTAAGTGTATAGGCATTCAACAGATTTATGTGTATTAATTTTGTATCCCACAACTTTATTTAACTCAGATATTAGATCTAGTAGTTTTGGAGTGGATTCCTTAGGGTTTTTTATATACAATATCATGTCATCTGCAAACAGGGACAGTTTGACTTCTTCCTTACCAATCCGGATGCTTTTTATTTCTTTGTGTTGTCTGATTGCCATGGCTAGGACCTCTAGAACTATGTTGAATAAAAGTGGGGAGAGTGGGCATCTCTGTCTTCTTCCCGATCTAGAGGAAAAGCTTTCAGCTTCTTGCTGTTAAGTATAATGTTGGCTGTGGGTTTATCCTATATAGCCTTTATTATGTTGAGGTACTTGCCCTGTATACCCATTTTTTTGAGAGTTTTTATCATGAATGGATGTTGAATTTTGTCCAATGATTTTTCAGCATCTATGGAGATGACCATGTGGTTTTTGTCCTTCTTTTTGTTGATGTAGTGGAAGATGTTGATGGGTTTTCAAATGTTGTACCATCCTTGCATCCCTTGGATGAATCCCACTTGATCATGATGGATGATCTTTTTGATGTAGTTTTGAATTCGGCTTGCTAATATTTTGTCGAGTATTTTTGCATCTATGATCATCAGGGATATTGGTCTGTAATATTCTTTTTTTGTGGTGTCTTTGCCTGGTTTTGGTATTAGAGTGATGTTGGTCTTGTAGAATGAGTTTGGGGGTATTCACTCCAGTTCTACATTTTGGAAAACTTTAAGCAGTATGGGTATTAGGTCTTCACTAAATGTTTGATAAAATTCAGCAGTGAAACCATGTGGTTCAGTCGTTTTGTTCTTAGTTAGTTTTTTGATTACCAAATCAATTTCTTTGCTGGTAATTGGTCTATTCAGATTTTCTGTGTCTTCCTTGGTCAGCCTTGGAAGGTTATATTTTTCTAGAATGTTGTCCATTTTTCCTAGGTTATGCAGTTTGTTAGCATATAATTTTTCATAGTATTCTCTCATAATTCTTTGTATTTCTGTGGTGTCCATAGTGATTTTTCCTTTCTCATTTCTGATTCTGTTTATGTGTGTAGACTCTCTTTTTTCTTGATAAGTCCAGCTAGGGGTTTATCTATTTTGTTTATTTTCTCAAAGAACCAGCTTCTGCTTTCATTGATTCTTTCTATTATTTTATTTTCTCAATTTTATTTATGTCTGCTTTTATCTTTGTTATGTCCCTCCTTCTACTGACTTTGGGCCTCATTTATTCTTCCTTTCCTAGTTTCATTAATTGTGAATTAGACTGTTCATTTGGGATTGTTATTTCCTGAGGTAGGCCTGTACTCCAATATATTTCCCTCTTAGCTGGGCCTCGCCACCTCCCACAGATTTTGCGGTGTTGAATTATTGTTGTCATTTGTCTCCATATATTGCTTGATCTCTGTTTTTATTTGGTCATTGATCTATTGATTATTTAGGAGCATGTTATTAAGCCTCCATGTGTTTGTGGGCTTTTTCGTTTTCTTTGAGTAATGTATTTCTAGTTTCATACCTTTTGATCTGAGAAGATGGTTGGTACAATTTCAGTCTTTTTTAATTTACTAAGGCTCTTTTTGTCGCCTAGTATATGATGTATTCTTGGAAATATTCCCTGTGCAGTTGTGAAGAATGTGTATCCTGTTTCTTTTGGATGTAGTGTTCTGTAGATGTCCGTTAGGTCCATCTGTTCTAATACATTGTTCCGTGCCTGTGTCTCTATTTATTTTCTGTCTGGTTGATCTGTCCTCTGGAGTGAGTGGTGTGTTGAAGTCTCCTAAAATGAATGCATTGCATTCTATTTCCCCCTTTAATTCTGTTAGTGTTTGTTTCACATATGTAGGTGATCCTGTGTTGAGTGCATAGATGTTTATAATAGTTATATCCTCTTGTTGGACTGACCCCTTTATCGTTATGTAATGTCCTTCCTTGTGTCTTGCGACTTTCTTTGTTTTGAAGTCTGTTTTGTTTGATATAAGTACTGCAACTCCTGCTTTTTCTCCCTATTAGTTTCATGAAATATCTTTTTCCATTGCTTTACTTTCAGTCTGTGTATGTCTTTGGGTTTGAAGTGAGTCTCTTGTAGGCAGCATATAGATGGGTCTTGTTTTTTATCCATTCAGTCACTCTACGTCTTTTGATTGGTGCATTCAGACCATTTACATTTAGGGTGATTATCGATAGGTATGTACTTATTGCCATTGAAGGCTTTAGAATTGTGGTTTACCAAAAGTTCAAGGGTAACTCCCTTACTATCTAACTGTCTAATTTAACTTACTTCGTTTGCTATTACAAACACAACCTAAATATTCTTTTTTTTCCTCCTCCATTCTTTGTATGTTATGAATCATATTATGTACTCTTTGTCTATCCCTTGGGTGACATCTATTTAGTCTTAGGAATACTTCCATCTATAGGAGTCCCTCCCAAATGCACTGTAGATGTGGTTTGTGGGATGTAAATTCTCTCAGCTTTTGCTTATCTGAAAATTGTTTAATCCCTCCTTCAAATTTAAGTGATAACCTTGCCTGGTAGAATATTCTTGGTTCGAGGCCCTTCTGTTTTATTGCATTAAATATATCATACCACTCCCTTCTGGCTTGTATGGTTTCTGTTGAGAAATCTGATGATAGCCTGAAGTGTTTTCCTTTGTATGTAATCTTTTCTCTCTCTCTAGCTGCTTTTAAAAGTCTGTCTTTATCCTTGATCTTTGCTATTTTATATGTCTTGATGTCTTCCTTGGGTCCCTTGTGTTGGGAGATCTGTGCATCTTGATGGCTTGAGAGACTATCTCCTTTCCCACACTGGGGAAGTTTTCAGCAATTACCTCCTCAGTGGCACTTTCTATCCCTTTTTCTCTCTTCTTCTTCTTCTTCTGGTACCTCTATTATGCGAATTTTTTCCGTTTGGATTGGTCACACAGTTCTCTCAATATTCTTTCATTCTTAGAGATTCTTTTTTCTCTCTGTACCTCAACTTCTTTGGGTTCCTCTTCTCTAATGTCTGCTCCATTTACTCTCTCTTCTACTACATCTAGTCTGCTTTTAAAACCCTCCATTGTATGTTTCATTTCCGATATGGAATTTCTTAATGATTGAATCCATCTTAAATTTGTTCCTGAGTTCCTGAATATTTTTCTGTACCTCCATAGGCATGTTTATGATTTTTATTTTGAACTCTCTTTCAGTAATATTGGTGAGTTCAGTTTCATTTGGCCCTTTTTCTGAGGTTTGTGAGATTTTGGTCTGTACGATGTTCTTTTGACACTTCATATTTCTGTGTGGTCCCCTCTGCTGCCCAGAAGCTCCAGTCTCTGGAGCTTCTCAGCCCCTAGAGTGAGGTTGGGGGTAATAGGTGAGTGGGGCTGGTGGCTACGGGTAGGAGAGATCTGTTTCCTGGCTCCCGTTTGTGCCCTGCCTGTCTCCAGTATCACAGCCAGTGGGCCGAGCACACAGGTGTAAGCCTCTGTACTTGGCGTCTCTAGCTGTTGTTTGTGAGGCCTTTCTCTGGCCAGCCTGATGCCAGAGCAGTGACTGTGGGTTTGAGAGCAGGAGCCTGCAGGTCAGTAGGAAGGCTTGGCAGGCTGTGTGTCACACTGGGGGGCCTTGGAGCTGAGTAGCCAGCCAGGGGGATGGAGTGCCTGAGGCTCGCCAAAGTTCCCAATCTGCTGGGCGGAGCACACCCAGCAACCTTGTCCCCCACCCCTTCTTCCACGCAGCAAGCTCCTTGCCAACCCAGTGCCTTCAGCAGCCCTTTCGCTGCTAGGAAGCTTCTCAGACCACTTGCCTTTCCCTTGTCTCAGTGCGTCTGGTGTGGATCCCATCCTCCACAAATGGCTGGAATCTGTCTCTTGAGCACTCTGCCTGTCCCAGCTCTCCATCCTCCAGAGCACCGGAGAATGTAGGTTTCTGCTCACAAAGCAGATCTCCAGGGCTAGGTGTTCAACAGTCCCAGGTTTCCACCACCTCTCCTGCTCTGTTTCTCTTCCTCCTGCCGGTGAGCTGGGGTGGGGGAAGGGCTCGGGTCCCACTGGATCAAGGCTTTCGTACCTTACCCTGTTTTGTGAAGTTTGCTCTGTTTGTGAGTTCTGTATGCAGTCTGATGCAGCCTTCTTTCCTGTTGCTGTTTTAGGGTTAGTTGTATTAACTATATTTTCACACTATCTGTGGTTTTGGGAGGAGTTCTCTGTCTCACCTCTCATGCTGCCATCTCTCAATTACTTTTAAGATCGGCATCAGTGTATTTTTGATATAAGCTTTGTTTAAGAATTCTTGATTGTCATTTATGGCATCAGAGGAACTCTACAGAATGCCCCTAAAGACCCAAGTTCTTACCGTAGAGGAGCTCAGAGTGAAAGCCACAGAGACCTGACAACTCACAAAACAGAGGGACTTGGAAGAATTACTTAGGGATAAAAGTAATTTTCCTTTGAAAATTGTCATTTCATTAAGAAAAGAGAAATGGATTTTCTGTACAGAGATTTAATACCTGATTGGATTTTCCTAATACATTGGCATTAGGACTATAATATATAATTAGCATGTTCATGTACCCTTTTCAAAGAACTTTCCCATCCTCCTCCAAACTAAGCTTTCTTAATTCCACTATAGTAAAGGCAAGCCTTATCTCTAGTTCCCAGAGAGAGATGCTGAAGCAGTAAATGTAGATGACTTGAATAGATAGAGGCAGTTACAGCCATTACTAGTGTTTTCTATATCTTGAACTTAGGGTCATACCATTGGGACTTTTCTTGTTCCCTTTTCCCAACCAGGATATGCTAAGTATAAATTTTCATTGATTATGCTGAATAAATTTTGGATGGTTTATACAAGGTGTAACTTTGTTATCTTGGAATATCCTGTCACAGTGTAGTTTCAGTTCCCTTTGAATCACTGTAAAAGATTGGATGCACTTGTAATCTTACAGTGTTTTGTTTTCTTAAATCAAGGTTCAACAACTCAAATGCTTACAGGGTTGAAGTACTATTATGGAATATAATGAATTTTGTGTAACACAGTAGATTTTTGTGTATCTTGTGGCTAATTGAGATGTTCACTGTAACTCCAGGGGAAAATCCCGGGGTAAAATACCTTTGAAGCTGAAATCAGTTAAAGGGAGAAATAAAGTGGGAGAAAGCCATTTATTGCCTACAATCAGTCATCCACTTCTGCTCTCCTGTGTCTCTCACGACCCGGCTGCAGAAAAAAGGGACCTGACCCAACCTCTCTGGTCCAAATATGCCCTTGCTAGCCCTTGTAATTACCTGTTGATATGGAGATGGACTATTTCTCTCCACCCCTTGGAAACATCTGTTGATACGGAGATGCACTAAGGTCAGGCAAGAGATTCTGGAAATACTGCAATTTTACCCACATCACTTAGGCTTCAAATTAAAAAAAGAATTTAGAGCAATGCTCAAATAAGACCTTCATCTGGGTTGAATTAAGCCAGCAGATTCAGCTTTTAAAATTATGAAAGTTAGTTGAGAAAATACAAGTTACTATTAAGTCTTGTATTCTCACAATTTTCCTAGTCTCCCTCCCTCCCTCCCCGCCTCGGTGTCTTTTCTTCTTTTTTATAGTATTTTTCAAATTGATACAATCCACTGACAGTTTTACAGTTACGCCAGTTTTTTTTTTTTTTACTGGTACTCATTTGTATTTGTGTGTGTGTATGTATTTAGTTCTGTGAAGTTTTATCACATTTGTAAGTTCATGTTTATACCCCCATAGTTAAATACAGAAGTTGTATCACCAGAAGAATTCCTTGTGCTGCTTTTTAAAACCATAGCCATCTAGACCTTTATTATTCATTTTTTTCAAATTATTCATGAACGCATCAAAATAATATGTATAAATATGTAGGTTAAAAATCAAATACTTATAATGAAAGTTTATAGTATAATAAGTTCTCTATTGCTCTTACCCTGAGTCTCCATTCCCAAACTATTATGGCTATTTCTATACTTATACTACACATTTCTTGATTTGTCAGTGTTAGACATGATCTATTGACTTCCTATTTTGGGATTTGAGGATTTCCACTTTTGAACCATTCCATGTCAGCACTTTCCCTTTTAACATGTATCAGTATAATTAACCACATTTTTTTGCTTAAACCGGTATTCAGATTTTACCTTATTGTTATTATGTAAGTTTTATTCATAGCTGAACCAGATAGTGTACTATGATTTAATTTCCTTTCTTGTACACATAGACCTTCTATTTTTTCTTACGTTCATTGTTAATTGATTCATTACCTTATTTCCTTAGTTTTGAATTTCACTACCCTTAAGTATGCCCAAATTTGTTAAACGTAGTAGTAAAACTCCTTTAAATACTATTTTTCACAAAGACACATCAGGTCTTCTAAAGTATCTTTCTTGGAGCCATCTACTTTAGTTGGTGACCCCAGTAATCTTGCAGCAAGCTTTAGACAGTGGACAGATATAATCCTGGGACATTTCTTTATCATTCTTATATCGAAATCCCTATTTTCTGCATCCCATCCTTCTTATTTTTTTGGCTAACTTCCTTATTTTGCTGGAATAATTTCTTCAGTAACTTCTTAAGAAAAGCTGATTAGAAAGTATCTTTAAATATATTTTTATATATTTGAAAGTGCTTATATTCTGTCATCACACTTAATTGATAGTTTGGCTACATATAGAATTTTAGTTTGGAAGTAATTTTCCCTCAGAATTTGGAAGGCATTATTATGCTTCATTAACATCTGGCTTCCAATATTGCTCTGCAGAATGCATTCTGATTTTTGAGATTTTCATGTGACAGATTTTTTCTGTGTTCTAAATGGTGTGCTTTGTTGTGGGTCTCTTTCATTTATTGTGTTGAGAACTTCTGTGGGTTCATTCACTATAGAAATTCTCTTGTATCATTTATTTGATAATTTCCTCTCCTTAATTTTCCTTTTTTCCCCCCTGGAAAAGTGTTAAATGTTGTACTTCCTGGAATGATACTTTCCTTATGTTTTCTTTCCTGGTACCCACTTCCTCCTTTCCCTGCCACTGCTTTTTGAGAGATCTCCTTGACTCCATCTTCCATATTTTCCACTGCATTTTCCACTTCTGCTATATTATTTTTAAGTTCTTGGAATTCTTTCTAGTTCTCTGTTCTTTTTTTTGGTTACATCATCTTTTTTATTCATGGATGTAATAATTTAACCTTTGTAACGTACTTGAGAATATTAGCTATAATTTTTTTCCAAAGATTTTTCTGATCTCACAATTTTTCTATTTCTTTTATATTCCTTTTGTTTGTTTGTGGTCTTTCCTTTTGTGTTAGAACAGCATTTCTCAATCTTTCTTCTCTGATGGAATCCTTGAAATAATTTCTAGGTCTCAGGGAACTTCTGTATAAAATTATTACATCTTCAGCTCAAGTTATATAACATGACCACTAAGTTTCAGATATAATTTCCAGTGCTCTTTTGAGTAGTGAATAATATTTTTCTGTAGATCTGCTTACTTTGTCTTTGTACTCAGTCTTTGTGCATATTTCCCCTCTCCATATAGGATATCTACTCTAATGTAAATCAGTAATATAGATTATTGTAACTTCAGATTTAAAAAAAATATTTCCTATTTGATTTTTAAAACTTTATCCAAGTAGCCCGAAGCTTCCCTACAAATAAAATGCTAATAAGTTATGGCACGTGGTAAAATGTGTGTGCAAGAGCAGTTTTCCCTGTACTTTAAAGTAAAAATGACTCTTTATCCAACTTTTATTGAAACAACCAGGTAGTTAAACTGAGCATATCTTTCTTGAAGTTAATCTCTTCTTCTATTTTTAAAATAAATTTTAAAAAGGCATGAAATAAACATAATAAAATTCTGTTCAATAACTGTTTTAAGCCAACATGGGATTTGATTTTTCCAATATGGTCTTGGTAGATTTAACAAGAGGTTATAAATTGATTTTAATTAATGTTATTTATGATATGAAAATTTATTGACAGCATTGGATAGTAATGCTCTTACAACCATAAGCAAAAGCAATATGAATAAAATTGGATTGTGAGATATGGCTTTATACAAGACTGAAAAAACATTTTCTTAAATACATTCATGACCAGGGTTAATTTTAATTTTAGCAGTTACAGATTATTATAAATATGTGTTGGTTTCTCTATTTCTCTTAGGGAAGTATATAGGCATAAAAGAGTATTAATGATCCATAAAGAATGAAATTTATCTCATTAACTTGAAACCTGTGCTGCTTTTTTCCTGCATAGATATTTAAATATGGGTCAAATTTGACATAAGCACACATGTATCTCATATTCAATCAAAATGAGATGATTTCTTTTAATGATTGCTAAATGAGAAAAGTTTACATTGACATGTTGAAAGTTGAAAACTGCAGCAAAATATTCATTGTCTTCCTGTGAGTGGCTGTACTTTTTTTTGATCATCTGTTGGGCTAGTGCAGTGAAATGACATGAAATTCTTCAGCCCTGACTTTATTGAAAGTTTTCATTGACTTAGATTTAGAACTCCTTTTCCAACTCATACTTCATCTTAAAAAAAACCATTTAGAGCCATCAGATATGTTTGTAAAATATAATGCAGGCAAAATATAAAACAGAAGAACCTAACAAATACGTATATAAAATAACACAATAAGTGAGAGCTTCATAATACAATTTACTCTTACCCTCTATAACCCACATTTTGCATGTTTAAAATAATAGCAAAATGACAGAGAGGCAATTAAACACAGCACATAAAAATTCTTCTTTAGAATGAAAATTTCCCTCAAGTTTTTTTTTTAATTTCAGCAGCAGAACTTATTTACTAACATAAGCAAAGCATAGATAAAAGTACAGTGAAGTAATTTTGGGAGGCAGACTGATGTCATCAGCTGACCACAGTCACCTCCATGCAGTATAACACTTACCAATTATCAACAAGCTTCCTCTATTTCACATCAAAAATGGAGATTGAGGTTGTCTGCTTGCCTTCCGGTGCTCTTGGATCTAAGCAGTGCAAAGAAGCTAGATAAGAACCTCACTATTCAGAATGCAGACTTTTCACTTACTTCTGTTTTTAGCCTGCCACCCCTTCCCCATTTTCCACTATGTCTAGCGTCTTTGGGTTTGAGGAATTTGGGTTTAATTTCTTCACAGATTTAATTCCCTATCTGATTGCTGTTATATAGATGTTCAGCCAGTGCTCATATTTTCAGTCCCATGCTTCATCTGTGATTTTGTATACCTGGTGCTGCCAATTCCAAAGTTTTTATTGGGCTTATGATACGGATTGGTGTACTTCTCTTCTCCTTATCAGCCTCCCTTGCAGCTTTTGGTATTCAGTTTTCCCAGCTATGATAAATCCTCTGTTCATTTTCCAACTTCCAAAAGTTTGTTGGTGATTCTCATGTGTTGTCTCCTTTCCTGTTATCTTTATTATTTGGGTTTCTCTGCTGGTCCTTATGGAATTTCTACCTCTTTTTTTTTTTCTTTATTCTCATTAGTGGAGTTTCAGGAAGGAATGGAGAGAAGCATATGACTTCAATATGCCATGATTAACCAGATGTCCTCCTTGGAAGTCTTAATCCCTTTTGTGTTGAGGAACAGTTCAGCATGGTGAGGGATGCTTATGAAAAGTGTTGGAACTCGCATGAATGATGTTCAGGCTTAGTCTCCACCCAGAAATAGAAAACTGACAGCCTGCAGGTCCAAAATAGTTTGCAGATATGGTTTGAATATACAAAGTTTGTTCTTTCTTTAATTAGTACTATTTTAAAAATGGGGGAGAGTTCACATTATAACCATGATTGCAGACATCTTTAAAACAAATCAGAAGATATAGTTGTGTACTATTGCATGGTAACAATTGGCTAGATATGAGGGGTGATTGTGTATATGTTCACTGGCATGCCACAGTTGTCCCCAGATTGGCTCCATTCACAGCTCTGAAGCATTTGACTTTGCACTGCCCCCACCCCAGAAGAGTGTTTCCTGTGTTTAGGAAATTCATGACAGGTAATGCATTTGCTGTGTTATCTTCTGTTCACTAACCCTTTTTTAGTAAAAGATGTCATCACTAACTCTTTCTTAGTAAAATATATCATTTCCTCCCCATTTATTTTATACACATGGATTTTCATTCTTTCTTTTACCTCCTTTTGAAATAATTGGCTGTAACTGTTTTCCTGTAATAACAAGACAATGATAATAATATTTACACAAGACCAAATATAGTATTCAACAAATATAGGTAGTAAACAAATTCATGGAAAATATTTAATCATCTTGATAATCATGAGTCATTTTGTACCTTATTAAATTAGACACTTCTTCCCTCTAAAAACCCAAAGAATAATAAAACAAAAAGTCAATGCGATACTGATAAGATTATGATAAACCTACACTACTATATGTTAGGTTAATAAAAAGTGGTACCTCCCTTTGGGAAAACAGTTGGGTAACATGTATTTTTTAAAAATGTGTAAATTATGTGCATGAAGGTAATTTTGAAGGTTACCTATAACAGCCAGTGGGAGGTAAATTTAAACACCCTTTGAAAGAGAATGATTAGATAGATTGTGGTCCAGCAACACAATGGGGATACTATGGGTTTATTTAAAAACATAAACAAAAAATTTGTTATATGTTAGATTATAATACCATGCTTAGTGAAATTGTATTCAATTGCATATTTATGCTTTTTACAAATCCAAGACCAGAAAGTTGTTATTTTTATGATTTTAAATGTGATGCCTATTTATAAAAGTCATGAAATAAAATGAAGTATATAGAATACATTAAAAACCAGTCTTAATTCTACCACCCCAAAATAACCACTATCAACATTATGTGCTATATATGTGTATGTATATTCATCTGTTACAGCTCATTGAGTCATAATTAAATACAAGCTGTATATATTTAAGGTGTACAGTTTGGTAAATTTTGATATATATATATATCTACAAACAATACATATATACTAATCAAGATAAGGAACATGCCCATCACTCCCAAAACTTCCTCTTGTTCTTCTATAATTCCTTTCTTCTATCCCATCTTTTAGAGGCAACTGTTGATTTCTGTCACTACAGATTGGTTTGAATTTTTAAAAGTTTATATAAATGAAATCATGCATAAACACTTTTTGTCTGGCTTATTTCAATCAGCATAATTATTTTGGGGATTCATTCATGTTATGGTCTTTATCAATAGTTCACTCCTTTTGTTACTGAATATAGTCCATTGTCTAGATTTACCACAGTTTGTTTATCTATTGATCTGTTGAAAGTCATTCGGATTATCTGTAGTCTGGATATTACAAAACAAGTTGAAAATTCGAATGACTGGAAGAAGCTGATGAGCAGCCAGGTATATGATGCCTTTCAGGAGGGCTTTAGAGTCTTCCGCAATCAGAACCTAATTCCAGGACTTCCCAGCCAGTAGTGTGTCCTGTGCTCACCCTTGTATCACTGCTAGTGAGAGACCTATGAATCAGAGTAACTGAGCAGGATAATTCTCCCAAAATTTCCTCAAATGACAAAGATAGTTATATGTCAGAAAAGTAATGTTAGTAATGAATTGAAATTCAAATATTTCAAGAGAAATTCCATTGAAATTTTGAAATTTTAATAGAAAAGAAAGAGGAAAGGAAATAGTTAAGGAAAAAAAAAGAAAATAATCCAAAGCTGAAGAAAGAAATTATTTTTCAGCTTTTGAGACACACTTAGTATCAAGCAGAATGTATGCAATAATTTCATTTCATGGGTGAAACTTTAAAAACCTTGAGGATAAAGAGAAAATTTAAAGTTTCCAGAAAAATAAAACCAGGTTTTCTACAAAGAAATGAAAATCAAATTGACATCATACTTCTCATAAAAAAACACTACAGCAGAGTGTTCACTATTTTGAAGAAAAATGATTTTGACCCCCAAATTCTATACTCAGTGAAAGTGGCTCAGTTTGAATGGCCTACCAAAGACATTTAAGATTAAAGTGTCTCGAAAAATTTACCACACATAAACACTGAAAAAATTGTTAGAAAAAGACCTCCGTAAGTAAATAAATACACATACCTACATGTAGCAAACCCATGAAATAAAAAAAGCAAACTAGAAAATTAGTAAGCAAAATTTCAGAGCAAAGAAACACATAAAACATGTAGTTAATTCTAAATAATTATTTGTGCAGGATCTAAAAAAAATAAACATCTGGATCTCAAATTCCGGATGGCTTCATTATGTAATGTGGTGGGGATTAGGGGATGAGGAAGATGTGATAGAAAAAAGTTTCCAAGAATGAAGAGAAAAGACAAAATAATGGAAAATATGAGAGGAGAGATAGGACACATAAAGAGCTATCCTAGATATCTAGTGTACAAATAACTGAAATCGCAGGATAAGAGAACTGAGATGATGTAAGGAAAAAAAATTATTAAAGAAATAATAGAGAAGAGAATATTCCAGTGCTGAAGCATGACAGAGAAAAAAACCAGATAGCTATTCCAGAAATGTTCCATAAAAAATGTCACTAACATTTGTGTACAAGTCTTTGTATAGAAATATGCTTTCATTTTCTTGGATAAATATTTAGGAAAAAATAGCTGGATTACATAGTAAGTGTATATTTGACTTTTTAGAAAATTGCCAAAATTTTTTCCAAAGTGTTTGTACCATTTCACATCCCTGTCAACTGTGCATTAGAGTTCTAATTCCTCCACATCTTTGCCAAAACTTCCTATCTCCAATGTTTGAAATTTTAGTTATTCTAAAAGGTGTGTAGTGCTTATCCATTGTGATTTTAATTTGCATTTCCCAAGTGACTACTACTAGCTGAACATCTTTTCACGTGTTCATTTGCCAACTATCTTTTTTGACAATGCATCTGTTCAAATCTTTTGCTGACTATTTTCTTATTATTGAGCCTTCAGAGTTCTTTATGTGGTCTGGAAGCAAGTCCTTTATTGGAGATGTGATATGCAAATATTTTCTCCCCGTCTGCGGTTTGTCTTTTCATTCTCTTGACAATGTCTTCTGAAGAGCCAAAGCTTTATCTTTGATGAAGTCCAGTTTATCAATTTTTTCTTATATTGAGTGTGCTTTTGGCAATGTATCAAAATTATTTTCAGTTAACTCAAAGATTTTCTTGTACAAATTTTATAGTATTAGGTTTTACATTTAGGGCCATTATGAGTTAATTTTTGTGTGTGGTGTGAGTGGTGTGAGTTATGGATTGAAGCTGATTTGTTTTCATATGGATATTGTTCCAGCATCATTTGTTAAATTTGTATATTCTTTCCTGGACTGCTTTTGAATCTTTGTCAAAAATTAACTGACCACATATGCATGCATTTATTACTTATTGGACTCTCCATTCTGTTTCATCTGTTTATCTTGATGCCCATAAACCTGTGTCTTGAATACTGTGGCTTTATAATAAGTCTTGAAGTCAGGTAGTATAAATCCTCTAACTTTGTTCTTTTTAAAAAGTTGTTTTGGCTATTCTAGGCCATTTGCATTCCCATATGAATTACATAAGTGGCTTCTCAAGTTTGGCAACAAGTCTTCTGGAATTTTGGTTTGGACTGCATTAAATGTATAGATCAATTTGGGGAGAATTAACATATTAACATTATTGAGTCTCCTGATCCAGAGACACAGTATATCTATTTACTTAAATCTTTTTTAGTTTCTCTTAGTAATGTTTTGTAGTTTTCAGTATTCAAGTACATCTTTCATCAGATTTATCCCTGTATCACATATGTATATATATACAAATGCAGTTGTTTTTTGTGTATTGATCTTGATAAATTCACTTAGTAGTAGCATGCTTTCTCTTTTCTTAGTAGTAGGTGCATTAGGATCTCCTACACAGACAATTATGTGAAGTAAATCAATTACTTACTTTTCTCAGTAAGTTATTTTGAGTTATAAAATAAAGGCAGTTTTACTTCTTTGGTTAGAACCTCTAGTATGGGGTTAATAGATGGGTGTAAAAGCAGACATCCTCATTTTATTCCCAATTGTAGGGGGGACAGTAATTGTTTTCCTTGTCATGGAATTTGCCAAAATCGCTTATCCCTAGAGGTCAACAACTATGTTACATTTTAAGCAATAAACATATTTTATTTAATAAAAAATAAGCTTTCAAATCAATTTTACTATAATTTATATGAGTGAATGTTGGAGTTTGTTCTCTCTCAGAATGAACAGAATGCATATAAATATCGAAGGTTGGGAAGGTGTCATAGTAACGACTTTCTAATAAATATCTTTCCTTTTTAAAATTTAAGCAATGTTTGAAGGGGCTAGTAACAATAAAGTGGTGTTTGTAGTAGTTGAGGAGCAACTAGAGTTGGGCTGAAGGGGTGGTTCTTAGGAGATCAGCAAAAATATTTGCCTTTTAACATTCTAATTCTCCTGGACAAAAGGTAGTAAGATTTTCCAAATCTATAAAGCTGCTCTTTTCTAGGCGGCATACTTTAAATATTGACCATGGTGGCAGACACTGATTTAGCCTTAAAAAACTTAGTCATGAGCCTTGATGGGAAAAGCCTACATCATAAAATTCATCTTTGTCCTTGGGGCTTTGCTGTCAAACCCAGCAGAGTTCAAACATTTACTGAAGAGCAAAACAGTATTTTTTTCATATGCCTTTCTCATCCTTGGTAACCACGGGGGTTGTCATTCTCACAACTAGGATTGCTGGAGAGTCCTTGAAAGGGGTTTCAGCCCCAGAGGATAAAGAGGCTCTTAAAAACACTTTGCCCAGAATTCATGGTATCTACTTGAAACTTGTTAGTTTCAAAAGGATTATTTAGAGTGCTGTCAGAGATTACCAAGGAGCTATGAAACACTGCATGTAACATATTTGTACCAGCTAAAACTGTTCCAATTCTTAGAAGCTCACCTATTGGGTCTGAGGATGTTAATTGAGGGTGTGGCAGCTGTCTTTCATGCTGGAAATGAATAAAATGAGACATGGCCCTTTCCTCTTCCCATCTCAACTTTCTATTTTGCCTTTCAGCTCTTACTGTCCTTTGGGTTTCTGTGCATCTCCCTCATCAGTCTGGGTTGGATGACCACACTTCCCATTATATCAGAGTCCCATGCTTCCCCCAGTACACGTGTACTAAGTGATTGCCTCTCAGTGTGTTTGAATTGCCCACTAGATTATAAACACTGAGGGCCCTTACTATATCCAGTTTATTCATCTTGTGCCACCAGCAAGCAGCAACAGTGTTTAGCCTATAGTTAGAACTGAAGAGACATTTGTGTGAAGAATGTATGAATGAGTAATTGTAAAGGGCAGACCCTGTGTGGGTAGTAGTAATTTAAAAGAAAAAGTAATAAGACAAGGTTTTCCTTATTCATGGACTAATGAGGGACCAGGGTTTGAAAAGTAAAAGGAATGAACCTAGAGATTTAGGAAGAGATTATGACAACCATTGCTATATAGATTAGAGGGGACTGCAGGGAAACCTGTGAAGGAATGATAGGGAGCTTACCTATTTGTCACTGGGGCTCTGGAACATGACTTAGGAATGGATTCTGTAACCTCAAGTTTATATATAGTTGTGCTTTTATCAGCAGGTTGATAAATGGATGTTAGGCATTATGGTAAAGACTCAATCTGTTAGGAAACTTTAGAATTTTTGACAAAAACAGGAAAGAATGCTGTTTGTTTCCATTTGTATTAATCCTTGGAATGTTTCTCACATTTTATACCATTGCAGTTTGGGATGTTATAAGACACAGAACAGCATCCTTTTGGTATCTTTATGCTTCCTGAAATGTTCTTGTGTCTCACTGTCTTTTACCCCCCTTTTCCGTTGGGTTTTCTCAACATCAGTGGGTATTTGTTGCAGTGAAAATGGATATAATTGGCTTATAAAAAATTATCATTTGAAATAGATATTTGCTTTATAAATAGCCATATTATTGAACTCTCCTGTTAATTTTAATATTTATTTCAATTTATTGTCATGGATTATTTTCAGATAAATATTTTATTATGTGCAAATAAGGATAAAATTTTCTCTCTTCCCTGATATTTATACTTCTTTTTACTTCTAGTGTACTTATTTGCCTAGAACTACCAGAAGGATATTAAAATATTAGTTGTGATAGTAGGCATTTTTGTCTTATTCTTTATGTTAATAAAAATCTCCATAATGTTTTATATTTAAGTATTCTGTTGCCAATTAATTTGATTATATGTATAGTCCATATCATAGAAAACTATTCTATTTCTTCCATCTATTTCTATGTCACAGATTTAAAAGTTTATCAATTGCTTTTTAGAAAACCTCTATTGAGGAAATCAGATCGTTTTTTTCCTTTGACCTATTAATATGATGAATTATAGATTTCCTAATATTGGCCCATAATAGTATTTATTCCTGGACTAAATCCTATTTTGTCATGGTGTATTATTCTTTAAATATTCTGACAGATCTGATTTTTCTAATGTTTTATTAATGATATATGTATTTATACTTAAAATTGAGATCGCCTGGGAGATGGAATTTGCCTCAAAGTCACCGCTCCCTGGCCGGCTCTTGCTTCCAGCTCCTGCAGCTCTGAGCTGTGGTCTGGAGGCTGTTTGTGATTTTATCCTTGGGTTTTGGTCATGTTCTTTGCAGACAGATTGTGCTTGTGTCCTTCCTTTATTTTGTCTTAATCTATTGTCTATGTAGCATAATTCTCTTGAATCTTCTCTCTTGGTTTCTCTTAATTCACATTGCTACATTTCCTCTTTCTTTTCTATTTTCCTTTGGCTTTTATTCATCAGAAATTGGAGATGGATGGGGTATACAAGCCCATTTTTAACCTTCTCATCTTGTGCTTCAAAGATAGGAGCAATGAGCAAAAAAATTAACAGTATTTCCATTGAATTCACATTTCAGACTATGGCATTTCTAAAAATCGGGTATTAGCTTTCAAAATTTTCATTGTGGTAAAGTCTTTGCCTCAGAGAAGAGATCACTGAACTACTTCTCCTGGAGTTGAGACTGTCTCAGTGGTTGGCCCAAGATCACAACTGAAAGCTGGCATTGCAAGTCTCAAGTGATAAGCTTTGTTCCTTGAGAAGTATCTTTAATTGTGAAGACTTTTGTGGAGGTGTAGAAGAACCTTTTGTTAACTTTGGTAATAGGAATGACCCACACTTTTCTACCTGCTTATATGCTGTATAGTACTGTGCTTTAGGAGAAACATTGTGAATCTTATGTATACTTGTTATTAAGCCCTAAAGTATCTGGAAGGACTTACAAGCACAGTCCTCATAAAAACCATAACCATACCAACAGCCAATTGCAAACACCAAGGATATGCAGAGCTTGTGCTAACCCACACTTCACTACCTGATGGTTCAACTTGGGGGTGGCCCATACAGTGGATGTTCCACTTGAGGGTCTCTACTCTCAGGGTCTCCTTCCCTTTCCCTCTTCTCTCTCTTTGCCATCCCTTGGGGTCCTACTTTCTTCAGTTGGTGCTCCTGTAGTCAAGCCAAGATGTTCTAATTCTAGGTTCCATTGTGGGAAAGGATTGAGGTCTTTCTTGGCTCCAGGACTTGAGGTTTTTTGGGTTAGAACATAAATGTGATAAACGTTTCTTGGTAGACTGATTCTTTTTCAATAATGCAAATGTTTTGTTTAGCAAAAGAAAGGTCCCCTCTCCACCAGGAGTGACTGTTTGGAGGTATGAAGGAAACAGAGGCCTTTCCTGTCACATATTTCCAGTGGTATGGGCCATTTCACAGGGCATAGCCAGGCTGACTAAATGCATGTTTCACCCATGGGTCTCTGAGCCCAGGTGTTGAGTTTGTACTCTCACAGCCAGTTGGTAGGCAGTCTGGACATGAGTCCCAGGGCTACCATCTTTCCAAGCCTCCATGACTGTGAATGACCTTGGACAAATGTGTTAGCCTCTCTCTCTGTAAAAGGAACTTGATTGTGCTGTCTTCTCCATTCCAGAGCTGTTGGGAAGACAAATGAAAAGAGCTCTGAGCTTCCCGAGAAGGGCCTTGTGTAATTACAAGGTGTTCTATAATCACTCCTGTTAGGCACTTCGAGATTGTGATGGCTGCCACTGGATCAGCTATGCCTGCCTGTCTTTTATGTTCAGCTTTAGTGCTTCCTGTCTCCCACACAGCCTGGAAACAAAAGAATACTATTTTCCAAGTCAGGAATCAGGGCTGACTCTTTTGCCTTATACCCTTGAGTCTGGCCTCTTTGGTGGTGAAGGTGATTCTTTTCATGGCCAGGCAGCTGCAGCCTCACTGCTGTCTAGCAGGGTGACCTTGGACTTATTACTTAACGTCTCTGAGGCTGTGTATTCATCAGTAAAATTGGGTTACTTATAATTACTGTCCATACAATGAGATTAATTAAGGTGAAATGAGATTAGTTAAATAAAGATTAGATTAAATGAGGTTAGTTCTCCCAAACTCCTGGCAAACAGAAGGTGCTCAATAAGTGTTAGGGCCTTCAAATTTTCTTTTCTTTTTTTCTCTTTCTTTTTTGGCCCTGGCATTAATGTGACATGTGCATTTCTATCCCAGCATCTTGTTTTGGGTAGCAATTGGGTGCTTTGAGATATGCTATCATTATTCTGGAAGATTTCATATGGAGTCATGTGTCTTCATTCTCAACGTCCTCAAAGCAATTTAAACAAACTAAATATATAAAAGCATGTACTTTGTGACACTTATTTTCAACAGCTTGTGAACCCTCACAAACTCTTAATAGAAAGCGAAAGCTATCAAAGCTGGCCTGCCTGGTAGGAGGTGCTATTTAAAGCCTCTGTAGGCCAAAAATGACAATTTTGAAATTGACTGTGGAGTGTGACAGTGCCAAGTACTAGCAGATGCCCAGGAAATCTGTCACATTAGCCATGTGTTACCAAAAATCTCAAGAGTCTATGGAGGTTTTAGAAGAGTTTTTCTCTGAGGAAGCTTTGCCATCTTAATCTCTAGATTCTCTTTTGCTGTGCTTGGAGCATGCTACAGAACAGGAACCTTGGACTGTTAGCTGAGGCTCTGTGGATAGGGAGGGTTTCCCCCATGCAAAGGTATTTTGAGGCTTCTAGCTGATCTTCCTGTCCTCCCAACACCTTACTTTAGCCCAGTGACCCCTGTATCAGACTTCTGACCAATAGAACTATTAGAGAATAAATTTGTGTTGTTTCAAGCCACAAAATTTGTGATAATTTATATAGCAACAATGGAAAAGTGATACATGATGAAAGAGAATGTCAAGGATTTATGCAGTTGCCGTAAGGATGGGGCCCATGATGCTCTGTATTTGGACAAGCTGTTAGGGTGTGCTAATTTCCAGTCACCTTGAGCTTGGTAAGAGTGTTTGAAATCCTACCAGTTTTCTTCTGGGCCAGAGATGTGGCTCACTTCACAAGAATTGAAATGCTTTGTTTTACCCCAAATGATTTAACTCTAGTCATAAAAATTTGTATTATTTATATTTGAAATTTTAGAATTACTATAATTGCACAAATCCCTTGTTTCCTCTCTGAATATACAACAATTGAATTTTGCTATATATTTTCACTCTGTGGATAAAAGAACTTAAAAGTTAGAGCCAGAAGATGTGGGTCTGAGTTCTGCTATTCTGGAAAAATAAACCATGTAATCTCCAAAATGGATCTGAAGAACTGAGATGGTACTGTTGTGGTTTACCTACTGATTGTGTGGTGTGCGTCAAAGAGATAATGTGAGTAAAGATGCACTGAGAACTGGCCCACTACAAATTTTATATTTGTTATTGCTATTATCATGTTATGATAAAACCATGGAATGATAGATCAAGAAAGGACACTAAAGATTGTTTAGTCCACTAATCTCGGAACTGGGGCCAAGAGAGACTAAATAACGGAAATGTTCTCTTGGTTTCAACATGGCCTGGATAAACACTGGAAGATGGGCTGTACTGGGAACTGATCTCATTTGAATGGTACAGGTCAGGGTCAGGAGGGATATAGCTATAAGAAATGAGAGGAGGATGGGTCTAACCATGAGGATTGGTGATGAGTTGTGAGGGATTGGCAATGGGTGAGGTTTTCCAGATGGGCCCTATGAATTTGCAGAAGTAACAGGGCAGAGTGGGGTGAAGTGGCACCATGCTGAGCTGGAGGTCAGAGATGGCTTTATAGCTAGTGAAAGAAGGAATATAACTTCAGGCTTCTAACTAAAGTCTTTTGCTCTTCCCACTATCCATATTGTTTTTTTCTGGAGAGTGTTGGAGAGGAGACTGCATTGTATGTGGGTCTTCTAGTGATTTCTCCCCCAGCTTTTGGAAGGAACTCAAGATGTATTTATTTTGAATTCTGCTAAAAAATTAAGGTATTGCAGTCAGGTTCCAGTGAATGACCTTCACCATGTGATAGGCACACAGCGCCAGAACTTGAATCTGTAATCTTTGGTCCTGGAAGTTTCTGCTTTAATATCCAGCTTCACCATGGATAGAGCTGGCAAAACAAAACAAACGGAACTCTTTATAAGGCAATAGCAATTCTGAATTCATCTCTGGCTCCCAAGGTCTTGAGGAGACATACCTACAGTGTACACCTACATAAACACACCTCACACA
Organism: Smutsia gigantea; assembly: GCA_032199065.1. Taxonomy (NCBI): domain Eukaryota; kingdom Metazoa; phylum Chordata; class Mammalia; order Pholidota; family Manidae; genus Smutsia; species Smutsia gigantea. The sequence goes on along the minus strand of JAVSCE010004653.1, from coordinate 58,461 downwards.
CCATACATAGACACACACACACTCATACCACATTCACACACACAACTCCCACCACACTCACTGTATATGTACACAGATTCACAATCACACACACACACACCATGTATTAATACACTCTGTTAAAGAGAATTATGGCATCACTGGTTTCAGATCTTTTGTGAATTTTGTTTTCAAAGTAATATGCTGAATTTTATGAGTTTTATCACAATATGTGCTATATACAACTGTGACCTATATACGATACTGTTTACAGTATATTTCCCTAGATTGTATTAAGTGGTTATTTGCAAAAGAAGAATGGATTGGAAGATTGAAGGATGAAGTGGCTACCCTTAGATTTAACTAATAATAATAGTCTTTTATAATTTTATAAGGGTGTAAAATTCAGAGGGCTTTCATATTTACCAATGCATTGTGTCCTGCAACAATCCTGTGAGAGAGGCAGGGAGGTATCTTTATTTCTGTTCCACAGATGGCACTCAGAAAGGTGAGGTGAATTGACCAAGGTCAGAGTTGCATCTAAAGAAAGGACAGCTGACTACTACTTTTCTATAACTGTGAAACTGCTTCCCTCATTTAGTTGCTGAAGAACCACAGCAAGAAAGACATTTAATAAATGCAATAAAAAGCATTAATTTAATAAAAAGCAATACATTTCATTAAATTGCATTTAATAAAAAGCAGTAAAAATGTTTAAATATAGATCATGTACGTTTCCCCGTTCTAAGTGTTAAACGTATTTGCTATGTAAAATTTCAAAAACTTGGAAAAATAGGAGAAAATTACCCTTAGAGATGATAATTATTAACATTATTGTATTTCTTTAAAAATATTTTCTATGCATAAGACTTCTGTCATTTTATTTGTTTACTTAAAGGTTGATATTGAATTATAATTTTTAACTTTCTAGTTATAATAGATGTCCTAAGGAGAGAGTAGCCTGGATATCTACTCCAGAGAGTAGGCTGGAGTAGCAGGAAGTAAGAGTTCTCTGCTACTGAAGATGTCCAAGCAGAGGCTGATCACTTGTCAGGACAATTGTAAATGGAATTCAAGCAATTCTAGCTGACCATTGAGCTAGGATAGATGTCTTGAAGATTATAATCTTGGAAGCCCATGAGTCCACAGTTTGCATCTTACTCTTTAAATATTAAAGCATTTATTTATTTATTTATTTATTATTAAGGTATCATTGATATGTAGTCTTATGAAAGTTTCACATGAGCAGCATTGTGGTTTCAACATTCACCCATATTATCAAGTCTCCCCCAACCCCATTGCAATCACTGTCCATCAGCGTAGTAAGATGCTTAGAGTCATTGCTTGTCTTCTCCATTAAAGTACTTATTTATTAATGATTCATTTTTAAGGCCTTTCTCTTTATGAACAGTCAGGTATAAAGTCTTGGGCTAATGGGTCAGATACCCATGTCATGTTGCTTTCTCACCTGCGACTCAATGTGATTAGCTCCCTACGACAAGGTTCCTCCCAGTGGAATCTTCTTGGGTAATTTTTCTGCCTCTGAGACATTTCAGCCTTTTCACTATTTTAGGAACACACTTCCAAATTATACAAGGTTTTGCTGACACAAGGGCCATAACACCTTGCCAAGAGGAATTCTCCATGAATGGAATAAATTAAGGGAGAAAGCCTGTGAAATGTTTGTCGCTGCAACTGTTCTGACTTCCCCAAATTCAACACAGTTTGAGGCTGAGAATTCCTGACACTGAGGGCCAGATGATGCTCTTCATATCTAGAGTTAGTTATATCAGAAGAGTGCTGATACCTCAGACAGCCCGGGCTTGGAGATGCAGGTAGGGTAGCCAGCCCGTGTTCACCACCAAGTCACCGTCACTGGATACTCATAGCATCTACACCTTTGGTTTCAATATCACGTCGCTGTTTGGAGTAGTGAAGAAATATACTTCCCTAACTTAATTTTTCCACTTTGATTAGAAACAATTTCCTAGGCCCCTTTCACAATAAGCCAAATGTAAAATACTGCAAAGAACTCTGGGTGATATAAATCCTGGGACCTAAAATGTACTAAAAGGCTTAAAAGTGAATGTATCTTTTATCCCAAAACCTTTATTCTTTCCAAAGAAATAATGAGAGAAATGTTTAAGCATGTCTAATTGCAACACTTAATATCCAAAATCTGGAACTCTCCTAAATATCCCCAAATACGAGACTATGTCAAATGAGGTATATCCACACTATTAAGAATAATGTTCAAAGGAATGAAGATGTTTATGATATATTACTCAGTAAAATAACCAGACTACCAAATAATTAGCATTTTTTTGTTAAAAATATATATGTACTTTTAAAGAGTGTGTTTGATGTAGATACAATAATAGGATTTATTGAATGTATGTATATAGGTGTCAGGCACTGTCCAATTGCTTTATAAATATTAACTTATTTAATACTTAACAAATCTCTGTGAGGTACTCTTACTGTCCCCATTTTACAGATGAGGAAACTGATGCACAGAAAGCTTAGATAACTTGCTTAGGGTTACTAACCAGAACAGAGATTCACCTGGGGCAAAACTTTGCTCCAAAGCCCAAGCTGTTAACCACAGCGAACACTGCTTCCAACAGCCTAAAAAGACAACTTCTGAAAGCTAAATGTCATTACATATGGTTGTTAAGATTATAGGTGTTATTTTTCTTTTGAACATTTATAAAGAAAATAAAAATGCATGTTGTAAAGTAACATTATAAAAATAAAGTATCCTGAGCCATAAGTAGAAGTTCTCTAATCAACTTGTCTGCTCAACCAACATTAACTTGGCTAGTAAAAGAAAGACAAACATAGTCTTGCTGTGTGAGTCAGTCACCACTTGGGCTTCAGTAGTCAGCTTTGGGCCCATCAGCTCACTGTCCCAGAGAGACTAGGAGAGCAGGACCAAAGCTCCTGATTTTCACTATAGGTGCAGTTCTTAATTGGTCTCAGATAAAGGTTGATTTAGGCTCTGTATATTTAATAATTGTATTGCTTTCTGTTGTTGAAGGTCTCAGAATTGCGGAAGGTTGGGCCTCAAGTAGGGTTTCTCAGCCAGGGTGGTTTTATTCCCTAGTGAACACTGGACAATGTCTGGAGACATTTTTGGTTGTCTGGGGTGGTGGTGTCACTACTGGCATCTAGTGGGTAGTGTGTACAGGATGGTCCTTCACCACAGAGGGTCTCTGGCCTAAAATGTCTACAGTGCAGAAATTAAGAAGCCCTGCCATGTAAGAGGTGATTTTGTCCTACTTCCTATTTTGGAAGTTCTAAGCTAACTCCCAGAAGCTTTGATTTCCCTACACTCACTCTCTTCTTTCTGGAAGAATTCAGGAAGATGAGTCTCTGCACACACATTCTGGGTCTGTGCGGAGATGTGGGCAATGAAAAGAGCACGGGCACTGTGGTCAGATAGACAAGACAGACCAGACTTGTGAACCCAGCTTGGCCACTTACTAATCTGTGTGGCTCTGGGAAAATTACTGAACCTCTCCAGACTTCAGTTTTCTCATCTAAAAACCAGGGGCAACAATACCAACTTCCCAGGGATATTGTGAAGACTTTATGTGAAGTACTGTTTGTAAATTATCTGGCATAATACCATTACAGAGTAGGTACCCAATAAATGTTTATTTCCTTTCCACTTTATCCTGAGGAAGAGCATCAGTGGTCAAGTTAAATAGACTGAACAAAACATGAAGTGATCCATTGAGCAGTTAGGTTCTTAAAAGTTGATATTGCACAACTTCAACTTTTATTTGTCTGGCAGAATGAGGAATCAGTGTCTTTTCCTCTGTTTGCCTAGAAAATTACCTGCTTCATGTGTGATTCATTGGGGGAGGGGGCATGGCAATGGGCTTTGCCTGCTTATTTCTAAGAGCAAATTCAGCACTGATTGTAACCACTTATTCTGGAACTACAGTTTCCTTCTGCTACCTTCATTCCACATCTCTATTAGCTAACTGGCTTGGACAGGGCTGAATGCTGTGATGATGATGATGGTGATGGTGATGGTGATGATAATAGTCACAACAACAATAGCTAACACTTGTATAGTATAATGTTTTCTATACGTCAGGCACTGTTTTAAATACACATGCTAGCTTATCTTGTCTTTACCGTAACCATATGAGAAGACTATGGTAGGCTGAATAATGGAGCCCAAAGATATCCACATCCTAATCCCTGGAACCTGTGAACATGTTACTTTACATGGTGAAAGGAACTTTACAAAGCTGATTAGATTAAGGACCTTGAGATGGGGAGATTATCCTGGATTATCATGGGTCCTTAAAAGTGTAAAACTTTTCCCTTCTGTGGTCAGAGAAAGATGTATGAGGATAGAAACAAGACACCATGTTACTAGCTTTGAAGATGCAGGGAGGAGGACCATGAGTCAAAGAATGCAAGCAGTGTCTAGAATCTGGAAAACACAAGGTAATGGATTTTTCTAGAACCTCCAGAAGGACCTAACTGCCTACCTCTTGATGTTAGTCCAGTGAGACCCACTTTGGATTTCTGACCTTCAGAACTGTAATTATAATAAAGAGGTGTTTTAAGCCACTAAATTTGTAGTGATTTGTTGCAGCAGCTATAGGAAACTAATACAGAGGATGTTTCCCATTTTATAGTTGAGGAGACTAAAGTTGGTGAAGGGAGAAAACTTGCCAGGGTTTGCACAATACAGCTGGGAGCCAAATCTAGATTACCCTTGTGATCTAATTCTGGAGCTCATGCTCCTAACCACTGTACTGTACTGCCATGAGGAAAGGACGAAAGGATGCCTGGCAGTGACTGTCTGTACCTACCTGTGCTGCTATGACAAAAACAGAACTTGGTGAGCTACCAGTGGACAGTAGCTCAAAAGGGAAATACTCATTTAGCTCCTGAATCATACCAAATTTTTAAACCCTGCCGAAAACTTTTCAACCTGCATTAAAAGATAATAATCCTCCCAGTTTTGAACTTAAATTCGTATCAACTTACCTTTGCCAATAGGTATTTTTTCTCATTCCTTTGAATTTTATAATCGCTTTATGCTTTAGAAAAACACATCAGTATTTGTTATTTTTGTGATTCTCATCATAATCCTGTGTAATAGGTAAAGTAGATGACACTGAAGCTCAGAAAATGTTTTGCAGTGAAGCCCACACAACTAATAAGGAGCAAAGCAGGACTTTCTGGAGTTTCATTCCAAATATAGAACTATCTCCAATTCATCTTGTTTTTGTTTTTCATAGCTTTTATTCAAAACTAGAAATCTACTCTTCTATTTTCACTTATATGGAGGCCAGCTGCCACCTCCTCTTTCAGAAAATTGTTGCTTTCAGAGTCTGATAATGATGCGTGAGTGACTCTAAGAGTGTATGTATTACTCCCAGTTACAAACGATACAAAATGGATCTCAGCATCAGAAAAATATAATCCAATTTCTCTTTTGGCTTTTATTTGTCATTTTCCAGTGATTTATTCATTATTTTCAGTCATTAGTTTGTGGTTATTGCATAGAGAGTCACTGTATTTGGAATAACACTTAAGCAACTGGGTCAGAATTGGTTTTGAATGTGTGTGACAGGTAAACCCAGAGCATTAAGAAAGGGAAATTATGTGTAAGATGTAATTTTTTTTCTATTTGAATATCTAGCCTAAGGGCATTAAAATTTCAGTGATGGGAGATTTTAGTAGCATAACTTGCTTACACTCTGTGAACAATCATGGGAACACTGGTCATAAAATAACTCTGTACCTGCATTAGCTACTTAATATATTAAAAATCTTCTACACAGGCTTGCAATGTGCCAGAAATTGTGAAGGGTATAAGAGAGAATCCAAAAATGAATTCCACACAGTTCCCACTCTCAAAAAGCTCATGGAATTTCAGTGGAATACAGACCCATAAAATGTAAATCTCAAGACAATTGGATCTTAAAGGATACATAAGTCTTTTCCAGGTGGAAAGTAGACTAGAGATAATGGAGGTACAGCACAAGCCAAGGTTTTGAAGCATGAGAAGGCAAAGAATTTTCAGGATTGCAAATGGAGGCTAAGAAGTTGTATGTGTGTGTGTGTGTGTGTGACATGTTGTGTGGTTATATTGGGCAGTGTGGGTGTGTTCCAGTAGGTAATATGAACCACTGAAATGTTTTAAAGCAGAAATGGGTAAAATCATTTATTTATTTATTTTTCTGGATTTTTATTCTTTTATTCCAGGGGAAGCCTTAATGGTTTAAAAAAATTTTTTTTATTAAGATATTATTGATATACACTCTTATTAAGGTTTCACATGAAAAAACAATGTGGTTACTACATTTACCCATATTATCAAATCTCCACCCATACCCCAAAGCAGTCACTGTCCTTAAGTGTAAGATGCCACAGATTCACTATTTGCCTTCTCTGTGCTACACTGTTTTCTCCGTGATCCCCCACACCATGTGTACTAAACATAAATCCCCTCAATCCCCTTCTCCCTCCCTCCCCACCCACCCTCCCATGATCCTCCCCTTTAGTAACCACTACTTCCTTCTTGGAGTCTCTGAGCCTGCTACTATTTTGTTCCTTCAGTTTTGCTTCGTTGTTATACTCCACAAATGAGGGAAATCATTTGGCACTTGTCTTTCTCCACCTGGCTTATTTCACTGAGCATAATATCCTCCAGCTCCATCCATGTTGTTGCAGATGGTAGGATTTGTTTCTTTCTTATGGCTGAATAGTATTCCATTGTGTATATGTACCACATCTTCTTTATCCATTCATCCACTGATGGACATGTAGGTTGCTTCTATATCTTGGCTATTGTAAAAGTGCTGTGATAAACATAAGGGTCATATGTCTTTTTGAATCCGAGAAGTTGTATTCTTTGGATAAATTCCAAAGAGTGGGATTCCCGGGTCAAATTGTATTTGTATTTTTAGTTTTTTGAGGAACCTCCATATTGCATTCCACAATGGTTGAACTAGCTTACATTCCCACCAGCAGTGTAGGAGGGTTCCCCTTTCTCCGCATCCTCACCAGCATTTGTTGTTCTCGGTCTTTTGGATGGTGGCCATCCTTACTGGTGTGAGGTGATATCTCATTGTGGTTTTAATTTGCATTTCCTTGATGATTAGTGATGTGGAGCATCTTTTCATGTGTCTGTTGGCTATCTGAATTTCTTCTTTGGAGAACTGTCTCTTCATATCCTCTGCCCATTCCTTAATCGGGTTATTTGCTTTTTGGGTGTAGAGGCATGTAAGTTCTTTATATATTTTGGATGTTAACCCCTTGTCGGATATGTCAATTACAAATATATTCTCCCATACTGTAGGATGCCTTTCGTTCTGTTGATGGTGTTCTTTGCCATACAGAAACTTTTTATTTTGATGTAGTCCCATGAGTTCATTTTTGCTTTTGTTTCCCTTGCTCGAGGAGATGCGTTCAGGAAGAAGTTGCTCATGCTTATATTCAGGAGATTTTTGCCTATGTTGTCTGCTAAGAGTATGGTTTCATGACTTACATTCAGGTCTTTGATCCATTTCGAGTTTACTTTTGTGTATGGGGTTAAACAATAATCCAGTTTCATTCTTTTGCATGTAGCTGTCCAGTTTTGTCAATACCAGCTGTTGAAGAGGCTGTCATTTCCCCATTCTATGTCCATGGCTCCTTTATCATATATTAATTAACCATATATGCTTGGGTTTATATCAGGGCTCTCTAGTCTGTTCCATTGGTCTATAGGTCTGTTCTTGTGCCAGTACCAAATTGTCTTGATTACTGTGGCTTTGTAGTAGAGCTTGAAGTTGAGGAGCATAATCCCCCCAGCTTTATTCTTCCTTCTCAGGATTGCTTTGTCTATTCGGGCTCTTTTGTGGCTCCATATGAATTTTAGAATGATTTTCTCTAGTTCGTTGAAGAATGTTGTTGGTATTTTGATAGAAATTGCATTGAATCTGTAGATTTCTTTAGGCAGGATGGCCATTTTGACAATATTAATTCTTCCTATCCATGAGCACGGGAAGTGCTTCCATTTATTGGTATCTTCTTTAATTTCTCTCATGAGTGTCTTGTAGTTTTCAGAGTATACGTCTTTCACTTCCTTGGTTAGGTTTATTCCTAGGTATTTTATTCTTTTAGATGCAACTGTGAATGGAATTGTTTTCCTGATTTCTGTCTCTGCTTGGTCATTGGTAGTGTATAAGAATGCCACAGATGTCTGCATATTAATTTTATATCCTGCAATTTTGCTGAATTCAGATATTAGATCTAGTGGTTTTGGAGTAGATTCTTTAGGGTTTTTTACATACAATATCATGTCATCTGCAAACAGGTACAGTTTAACTTGTTCCTTGCCAATCTGGATGCCTTGTATTTCTTTGTGTTGTCTGATTGCCATGGCTAGGATCTGCAGTACTATGTTGAATAGAAGTGGGGAGAGTGGGCATCCTTGTCTTGTTCCCGATCTTAAGGAAAAGCTTTCAGCTTCTTGCTGTTAAGTATAATGTTGGCTGTGGGTTTGTCATATATGGCCTTTATTATGTCGAGGGACTTGCCCTCTGTACCAATTTTGTGGTGAGTTTTTATCATGAATGGATGTTGTATTTTGACAACTGCTTTTTCAGCATCTATGGAGATAATCATGCGGTTTTTGTACTTCTTTTTGTTGATGTGGTGGATGATGTTGATGGATTTTCGAATGTTGTACCATCCTTGCATCCCTGGAATAAATCCTACTTGATCATGATGGATGATCCTCTTGATGTATTTTTGAGTTTGGTTTGCTAATATTTTGTTGAGTATTATTCCATCTATGTTCATCAGGGATATTGGTCTGTAATTTTCCTTTTTTGAGGTGTCTTTGCCTGGTTTTGCTATTAGAGTGATGCTGGCCTCAAAGAATAAGTTTGGAAGTGTTCCCTCTTCTTCTACTCTTTGGAAAAGTTTAAGGAGGATGGGTATTAAGTCCTCACTAAATGTTTGATAAAACTCAGTGGTAAAGCCATCTGGTCCAGGGGTTTTGTTCTTAGGTAGGTTTTTGATTACCAGTTCAATTTCGTTGCTGGCAATTGGTCTGTTCAGATTTTCTGTTTCTTTCTGGGTCAGTGTTGGGAGGTTGTATTTTTCTAGAAAGTTGTCCATTTCTTCTAGGTTATCCAGTTTGTTAGCATATAATTTTTCATAGTATTCTCTAATAGTTCTTTGTATTTCTGTGCTGTTTGTAGTGATTTTTCCTTTCTCGTTTCTGATTCTGTTTATGTGTGTAGACTTTCTTTTTTTCTTGATAAATCTGGCTAAGGGTTTATCATTTTGTTTATTTTCTCAAAGAACCAGCTCCTGCTTTCATTAACTCTTTCTATTGTTTTATTCATTTCAATTTTATTTATTTCTGCTCTAATCTTTATTATGGCCCTCCTTCTACCGACTTTGGGCCTCATTTGTTCTTCTTTTTCTAGTTTTGTTAATTGTGTGTTTAGAGTGCTCATATGGGATTGTTCTTCTTTCCTGAGGTAGGCCTGTATTGCAATATACTTTTCTCTTAGCACGGCCTTTGATGTGTCCCACGGATTTTGTGGTGTTGAATTATTGTTGTCATTTGTCTTCATATATTGCTTGATCTCTGTTTTTATTTGGTCATTGATCCATTGATATTTAGGAGCATATTGTGCAGCCTCCATGTGTTTGTGGGATTTTTCATTTACTTTGCATAATTTATTTCTTGTTTCATACTTTTGTGGTCTTAGAAATTGGTTGGTAGAATTTCGGTCTTTTTGAATTTACCAAGGCTCTTTCTGTGGCCTAGTATATGATCTATTCTTGAAAATGTTCCAAGTGCACTTGAGAAGAATGTGTATTCTGCTGCTTTTTAGTGAAGAATTCTGTAGATGTCCTTTAGGTCCATCTGTTCTAATGTGTTGTCCAGTGCCTCTGTCTCCTAACTTATTTTCTGTCTGGTTGATCTGTCCTTCAGAGTGAGTGGAGGGTTGAAGTCTCCTAGAATGAGTGTATCTCATTCTATTTCCTCCTCTAATTCCATTAGTATTTGTTTCACATATGTAGGTGCTCCTGTGTTGGGTGCATAGATATTTACAATGGTTATATCGTCTTGTTGGATTGACCCTTTTATCATTATGCAATGTCCTTCTTTGTCTCTTGTGACTTTCTTTGTTTTGAAGTCTATTTTGTCTGATACACGTACTGCAACTCCTGCTTTTTTCTCCCTGTTAGTTGCATGAAATATCGTTTTCCGTCCCTTCATTTTTTAGTCTGTGTATGTCTTTAGGTTTGAAGTGAGTCTCTCATAGGCAGCATATAGATGGGTCTTGCTTTTTTATCCATTCTATTAGTCTGTGTCTTTTGATTGGTGCATTTAGTCCATTTACATTTAGGGTCACTATCAATAGATATGTACTTATTGCCATTGTAGACTCTGGATTCATGGTTACCAAAGGTTCAAGGGCAGCTTCTTTACAATCTAACCATCTAACTTAACTCACTTATTACGCTATTGTAAACACAGTCTGATGATTCTTTATTTCTCTCCCTTATTTTTCTTCCTCCTTCACTCTTTTTATATGTTAGGTGTTTTATTCTGTACTCTTTTGTGTTTCCCCTGACCGATTTTGTGGATAGCAGGTTTTGTTTTGCCAAGAGTTAGTATTTAGTTCGTCTACTTCCTTTGCTCTGGTTTTATTTTCTCTGGTGACAGCTATTTGGCCTAAGGCATACTTCCATTTAGAGCAGTCCCTTTAAAATACACTGTAGAGATGTTTTGTGGAAGGTAAATTCCCTCAACTTGTGCTTATCCAGGAATTGTTTAAGTCCTTCTTCAAATTTAAATGACAGTTTTTCTGGATAGAGTATTCTTGGTTCAAGGCTTTCTGTTTCATTGTGTTAAATATATCATGCCATTCCCTTCTGGTCTGTAAGGTTTCTGCAGAGAAGTCTGATGATAGCCTGATGGGTTTTCCTTTGTAGGTGATATTTTTTCTCTCTGGCTGCTTTTAACACTCTGTCCTTGTCTTTGATCTTTGCCATTTTAATTATATGTCTTGGTGTTGGCCTCCTTGGGTTCCTTGTGTTGGGAGATGTGTGGACTGCCGTGCATGTGCGGCCTTTGGGATTGCACAGGCATTGGTGAGGGTTGCAGGTGAGTGGTGTGTCTGCTGCCATGAGAACAAAGCCCCTTCATTCCTCCCAGTCTCTGCACCTCTCTCTGCTTCTGTGCTGGTCAACAGTGCTCAGGGAGCAGCCTCTGTGTTAAGCTGTGTGGTTGCTGTAGGCGGGGCTACTCTCCAGCTGGTCTGCAGCAATGGTGGGGACAGCCAGCTTGCTCACAGGTGTCGACAGGGAAGAAGGAATGGCAGGCTGCTTATCGCTGTGAGGGGCCTTGGAGATGTGTTGCCACGCAGGGGGTTAGGGCGCCAGAAGTTCCTTAAAGTTCTCAGCTTGCTGGGCTGAGTGTGCCAGGACTGTTTGTCCACTTGTTAAACCCTCATCCCTTTAAGACTTTTAAAGCGTCTGCTTTTCTTTTGTCCCAGGGCAGCCGGCTGTGGGAACCTGTTCACAGTCTTAGTCTCGGATTTTGCTTTTCCACTCCTCTAATATAGAGAGCACCATGCTATGTGTGTCTGTGCTCTCAGAGCAGATTACTAGGGCTGGTTATTTAGCAGTCCTGTGCCTCCACTCCCTCCCCACTCTGATTCTTTTCCTCCTGCTGGTGATCTGGGGTGGGGGCAGTGCTCGGGTCCCACTGGGTCACGGCTCCACCCTTTACCCTTTCCTGTGAGATGTTGGGTTCTCGCAGATGTAGCCTGGCTGGTGTACTGTATCTTCTGGTCACTCTTTTAGGAATAGTTGTATTTGCTGTATTTTCAAAATACGTATGGTTTTGGGAGGAGATTTCCGCCACCCTATTCACACCGCCATATCTTGGTGGAGTCCCTTCTACCCATTTTTTAATCGGACATGCAAACAAAAAAAATTTTTTTTTTGTATTTAGTTGTTTGAATTTATGTATTTCTGATGTTAACCCCTCATCAGATATGTGACTTGCAAGTGTTTTATCCCATTCAGTAAGTTGGCTTTTTGTTTTGTTGATGATCTCCTTTGCTGTGCAAAATCTTCTTGCACACAGGACTAAAGAATAAAACAATATTTCCAGGATCTGAAAATAAGTTCTTTAAGGATCAAATCATATAATACATGTATAAAACACATAGTCCCACTGTGCATCAGGTTTTTTTTAAGGCAGCTACTCAATAAATGCTTGTTGAATGAATAACTGAATGAAAAGCTAATGATGTGGGCACTAAATACACTATCTTATACAAAGTATGTTTTCAGATAAACTGACACAAAATGGAAAATAATTCTTTCAATACTGTCTTCATTCAATTATTCACAAATGCCCATTGTTTTTATTTCTGAGTCCCTCAATTCTGTGTCTTTCTCTGCATTCTTACTTCCATGATCTCAGTTCAGGCCTTTAGCCTCAGTCATCCTCACTACAGCAGTGAATCTAATAATGGATCCTCAACCATGCATATATGGCCAATTAATTTACAACAAAGAGCCAATGATATTCAGTGGGGAAAGGGCAGTCTCTTTAATAAATGATGTTGGGGAAACTAGAAAGCCACTTGCAAATGAATGAAAATGAACAACTATCTTATACCATACCCAAAATTAACTCAAAATGGAGTATAGATTTGAATGCAAGAGATCTGAAACCATAAAACTCTTAGAAGAAAACAGCTAGTAAGCTCCTTTAACTTGGTAATTGTTTGTGGATAGGACACTAAAAGCAAAGGCAACAAAAGCTCAAATAAACCAGTAAGACTACATCAAATCAAGAAGATTCTCCTTAGAGTCTGAAACTTAAACAGGTGGCATAGAACTAACGGGCAGTGGTCTCCTGTCAACTGTGACCCTAGAACTTCTTCTATCCACAGGATGGACCAGCGTTTCTGAATCTTTACCCCATGGAGCTCCATTGGTTCCTGTCTATTTCCAAACCTGTTTTTTCAGCCTTTTCTTGATTCTGTGGGCCCCTAGAAATCTTTAAAAACCATTCCCTTTTCCTTACATAGACAAAGTCAGTTTCTTTGGCTTGCCTTCTGCATATGCTCATATGTTCTGTCTTCAAATCTGTGTTTTTCACCCTGCGCATGTTTATGGAAACTTTAAAATTTTGTCTTCTGTATAGTTGATTCAGTTTTCCAAAGTATCAGTTCTGCCCTTAACTGTCTCCAAAGTTGCTTTTAATTTCTTTGTTGCACTTTGCTCCTTCTATATCCTTTTCCATTGTAGTCTCATCCTTCCAATTTTTAATTTAGATTGTTCTCTTCATATGGGTATCTTTTCCTCTTTCACAGGGAATTTGCCTCCCTTCATACACTTAAGATTGCTAAAACATTTATTCCCATCAATTACCAAATATCAAATATTTTATGACCATAGAAATACTACCTTAACTATTTACAATAGCCAAGAAATGGAAGCAACCTAAGTGTCCATCAGTAGATGAATGGATAAAGAAGATGTGGTACATATACACAATGGAATATTATTCAGCCATAAGAAGAAAACAAATCCTACCATTTGCAACAACATGGATGGAGCTAGAGGGTATTATGCTCAGTGAAATAAGCCAAGCCGAAAAGACAAGTATCAAATGATTTCACTCATATGTGGAGTATAAGAACAAAGAAAAAATACTGAAGGAACAAAACAGCAGCAGACTCACAGAACCCAAGAACGGACTAATAGTTACCAAAGGGAAAGGGACTGGGGAAAATGGGTGGGAAGGGAGGGATAAGAGGGAAAAAGGGGCATTACGATTAGCAGATGTAATGTTGGGGGGGCACGGGGAGGGCAGTACAACTCAGAGAAGACAAGTAGTGATTCTATAGCATCTCACTACACTGATGGACAGTGACTGTAATGGGGTTGGTGGGGGACCTGATGAAGGGGTAGTTTAATAATCGTAATATTGCACATGTAATTGTAAATTAATGATAATAAAATAAATTATATTAAAAAAAAAGAAATACTACCTTATTTCCCTGAATATAGAAAAATTATTTAATTCCTTAAATCAGTTGCATTCTTAGAGAGCCCAAAATACAGAAATGCTGCTTTGAAGACTGTATCACCATGAAACTCAAATACATTCCTTTCCACTTTCCACATCAAAATTTCTTGGCTTCAGATAAAAACAAAATAAAACAAAACAAAAACACAGACAGCACTAGATCTGTGGCTACCAGATGGGGGTGTTTAAACCTCCCCATCCCAATGCTGTATATGGACTCTACTTCTCTAGGATTCACAAAAGCCATTTCTTCAACAAGCAAGGCTCATCACAACACAGTTTTACCCCTGCTGGCCATGTTCAGATCTTACTACATCATAGTATTTTCATGGGCTAGAAGTACTTCTTCATATTGTTACTAACTGAGACTCTTCTCTCTCCTAAATCATCAATTTGTTAATGTGTGAGGTTTTACTTGCCTTCCAGGTTCTACTCCATTCACTAAAGATGTCACGGCCCAGACTCAATTCCTGCCGTCCTTAGCATTTCTATCATTTTCTACAAAACAGGAAAGACTCTTTCTTGCTCTCTAAAGCATATGTTGCCCTATTTTTTCTTGTCATTTTTCTATCCTTTCAGAGGCTGAGAATAGGCTGACTGTAAGAGATAGTATAGATTTGCCTTTTACATATGTTTGAAGGAAACTGAGAAATGGAGACAGGAAATACTTGTTGTGTAGTGCTATTTTATTACTCTTCTCATGTGCCTTGTCTGTCCAACTGCCTATGACATTTCCAGATGGCTAGCTCACAGGGTCCTCAGACTTACTGTGTACAAAATTCTGCTCATTTCCCCCGCCCTGAATCCAGCCTAAAGCCTGCTCCTGCTTCAATGGCCGGATTTCAGGAAATGCCACCACTCTTCACCACCCACGAACCTATCAATCATCCTTGACACCTCTTTCTCAGACTTTTTATTACCAATTCTGTTGGGTTTCTTTCTGAAATAAATCTGAAATTCATCACACTTACCAAGTTTACTGCTATAATAACCCTAGCACATGCCAATGATATCTCCATCGTGGAGTACAGCTTCCTAAGAGATGTCTCCGTAAGGAAGTTTTTTGGTGGCAAATAATAAACAATATTAAAAAGAAAACAAGCTTAAAAAATAAAATACTTCTATTGGCTTATATGATTGAAAAGACCAAAGCTAGCGTCAGCTTTGGGCAAGACTTGATTGAGAATGTCACAATATCACCAAAATCCTGTTTCTTTCCATTTCTCCTCTCTGCTTTCTATTGTACTATCTTCCTGCTCAAACTGGATCACCCTGTTAAATAAAGGGGCTGCCAGAAGGTGCTAGCTTCTCATGCTTCTTTTTCATGATCTTCAGGAAAAACATCTTCTCATCTTTTACCCAATTTGGGTCATGTATCATTTTCTGAACTAATCATGGGTAGTGAGAGGGATGGATTTTACTGATTGGAGGCTTATCCTTAAAGTTAAGGAGAGATAAATCACATTCAAACTACATGGCTAGGAATGTCACAGGGGCAATAACGTGGAGGGATTTTGGGGAATTATAACCGAGAAGGAGAGTACAAGCCAGCACACATGAGTTATCCACCCCACCACATTTATTTTGCCTCTCTTCAGTCTTTTCTCCACAGTGTAGGTAGTGCCGTGTTTTTAAAAAAGAAATTGCGTTGTGCCACTCCCTTATTTTAAAACCACTCTTTGGCTTCAGTTTGCTCATTGGATAAAGACAAATGTAATCCTTAATACTCCTTACAAGTTTCATCTGGCCCTGCCTACCCCTGCAGCCTTACCTGTTGCCGCTATCTGCTCTTGGTCACTATCCACTCACACTGGCTGGTTCTAAGTCATTCTCTTGGATTATCAAGTCTTTTTCCTGTTGCAAGCCTGCAAACGTGCTGTGCCATTTACCTGGAATGATCTTACCTTCATTCTCCATCTGGGCAACTCCTCTTCACCTATGTTTCTTTGTTATAGTTCTTTTCACGATTTAAAATATGTTCCAATGAGATTGTTGACCTAATGCTTGTTTTTTCCAACTGTAAGCACCCTGAAGATAAAAGCAGGGCTTGTCCGTTGTAAAAACTGCCATGTCCCTGGTATCCAGCATAGTTCTTGGGCCCTGTTTAGTAGACACTTAACACTTGCATTCTAACATTAAATAATACCTTTCATCTGGTATCAACAGCAGTTCCCCTTCCTGACTCTAGTTTTTCATTTGTTAGATGGGACAGCATTACCCACTTTGCTCTTCATGAGGAGCAAGATCCTTTACTTTAAAGAGCCTATGTGTCCTCGTATTTAACCTGGGAAAAAGGTATTTAAGTCTTAGGATGTTATGAAATTAAATTAGCTCAAGTATGTATAAATGCCTAGAGCACTTGGTGTAGTCTGACAAATATTTGCTAACTTAAAATTAGAATCTGTATTTGGAAAACTTTATACCTAAGTGCCTGTCCTAATGATAACTATGGAAAATAGCTGAATGACCCTTGAAAAGTTATTTTACCTTTTTTCTCTATAAATATTTGTTGAACACTCAGGATGTGAAGCATTTTTCCAGCCTATTCAGAGATGAGTGAGAAAGAGAATCTAGAAGACAGGAGAGATATCTGATCATGTTTGCACTTCACCTCAACTTGACATTAATATAGACATTTTACACTGAAATTGTTTTCTGTTATTAAAATCTAAGTCTCATTGTATACCAACCTACAAAGTCTTTGTGAAGGATTTTAGTCCTTTGCTCTTGTTTTCATTTGTCAGGTTGTACTTATACTTGGCTGGATTTATTCTTCAGATGTGCTTTGTTAAAGACTCAATCTGGAAAAGTAATCATTTTTACATGAATTATTATTTCAAGAATGGCTTTCTTAAAGTATTCCTAAACATTCACTAAGGTGAGTAAGAAAGGAGTGACTATTGTAGCTGGACACTTTAGCATTCATTATGTCACTTAATCATTTAAAAACATATCTTTTTTTTTCATAAAAACATATATTTTTATTATAAAAACAATGGTTGTTCACTATAGAAAATTTGGAATATATAGATTAGGAGGAAACAGGCATTTGTAATCTTATCATCCAAAGAGATAAACCTGTTGACGTTTTTATAATCTCATCCCATGTGCACACTTTCATGCACACACATGTACACATATACACATATGCATGGACACTATTTCAAATAATCAAAAGAAAGTTAAAATATTCATCCAGTTTTTAAATGTGTTCCATTCAACAGTAAATCACAATCTCAGTTAGCTCTTTCATTAGTTCCTATAACTTTACCATTGATTTTCTTGCATTTGTCAGGTAGACCTATCAGACACAAGTAATATTTTGACCTCGTTTTTGCAAAGATTTACACCGTGGGTTTCGTTTTACTGCCTAATTGCATTGGCTTTCCTAAAAAACAATAACTAGTTGTGATAATATATGCTTATCATGTTCTTGATTTTATTGGAATTGTATGTAACTGTGTGTATTTTGAGTGTGTGCATGTGTGTGTGTGGTGTATGTGTGTGTCAGCATTGATGGTATTGCATGAAATGGGTCCTGAGAGTCTGTGACTGGTTGGTGGGGTGGGATAAGTAACTATTAATAAAGATTAGGGGACTGAATATATTTAGAATAAGCAAATTATTCTAGCTCTGAGAGTTAAGAAAGGATTAAAGATAAGGAAAACTAAAGGCTGATTCACCACTACTCTTTTTGAGACAGAAACAGCTGGTAGAAATTCTTTTTTTTGGAGAGGAAGAGGTGAGCTGGGACATAGAAAGGGAACAAACCAGTTAGAATCCCTTTTGCTATATTGGAGCAACAACACTTGAAAGCAGCCCCAAGATCCATGCAGTAGCTAACTCAAGCAAAAGCCTGCAGCACAGCAGAGCTTTTGCACCCAGCAGAAAGTCTAGGAGGGAGGACTGTGAGGGCCAAACCATGGAACAGGTGCAGAGGCGAGGCTAAGCATAAAACTCTCAAGAGAAAGTTGGCCTCTGTCACAGCTGTGTAGCCAAACACAGGGAAGAAATGACACAAAGTTTCCTTGCTACAGCTGCCACTGGTTCACCAAACTGTGATGGAAAGCTGTATAAAGCAGAGTTCATGCTTAAGATGGAAGAAATCCCAACAACAGACAGATGGGCAGCGAGGGAAAACTTAGTCTATCCAGATAGACCTCTTCTAATTCTAGTGTGAGCAGATAAGGAAAACCAATATGGGATTCTTCAGAAAGTAGGATGACAAAACAAAGGCACTAAAAATTCAGAAGAAGCACAAACTTTCTGATGAAGATTTTCTATAGGATTTACAAAGTATTTTGATAGCATCTGTTTATGAGATTAACTAAATCCATAGTGTTTCATCATCTCTATGATGAAAGGTCAAAAATAATATAATGAGACAGCCAATTGAGATGAACAAAAGAGCTTTTTGAAAGACATACAGAAATAAAGACCTGGGTTAGGTTTAATTAAATTAAAAATGTAACTTCAGATTTAAAATCAGAATTAGGTGTACATAAGGCAAAAGAGATTTTAGGAAATTATATAAAATAGGCATAAGACAATTTTGGCAAAGCTTTTTTAAGAATAGAGAAAAAGGATACAAGAATGTAAAGATGATAAGAATGGAAAACAGAGAAGATATCAAAAATATGAATAAATGCTATGTAAAGAGGTCAGGACAAATGGAAAATAAATTTCTTTAAAAATTTCTTACTCACTGGAAAACACCTGAGTTTGCATGTCAAAAGGACTCAATGTGCCTAAAGTGAAAATCCTGGTAAGATGAATAAATTTCATGAATAAAGGAAGGATCAGTAGAGAAGGCCTTGCTACCTGGAGTTCCTTTTTATCACTATAGATTAATAATATTTGGAAGTGCCTCTGACGGGGCTCAAAGAGTAATATGGTCATACCAAATAGGAAGTCAGCAGGCATTAGGCTTTTGCATGGCCTGACTTCTCACTAATATGATGGAGTCACCCCCAAAATGGCGGGCAGTAATGTTCAATGAGTTCAAGCAGAAAATCAGAAGCAGGAAGGTGGTTATGGCTTCTCAACAGGAGAAGAAGAGGTTACCAAGAGACAACTGTTGAGATTTCCCACAGTCCCAGATTCTGTTGTCATGTTGTTAGATTATGCAACTTTCCTTCATTTTAGGATTTAAGTGGAATTTAATGATGTCCAGGGAAGGTACTTGGAGAAATTAACCAAGTCATTTTAGGGTAAACAACAGTTCAGGTTAAAACTGTCCTCATTCAAGGATGAAAATTAATGTCTGTGTTAACCATGATTGTTTCTAAGTTGTGGAAATACTGCTCGTAATTTCTTCATAATTTTTTTATTTCCTAAATTTTAAAAATTAACATTGATTAATGTTTTATATTAGAAACAATAAACAAAATATAATTAAAAAATCAATGGAGTAGACTCATAGACACCAAGAAGGGACTAGTGGGCACCAAAGGGTATGGGTTGGGGAAGGTGGGTGGGGAGGGAGAAGGGGATTAAGGGGCACTGTAATTTGGAATCACAAGATAGGTAGGTCATGGGGACAGAAGTACAGCACGGAGAATACAATTAGTGACTCTATAACATCTTACTATGTTGCTAGAGAGTGGCTGCAAAGGAGGGGGTTGAGGACTTGATAATATGGGTGAATGTTGAACCACTGTGTTGTGTATTTGAAACCATCATAAGATTGTATATCAATGATACTTTAATTTATTTTTTATTTTTATTTATTTATTTTTAATTTTGGTAGCATTAATATACAATTACATGAGCAACACTGTGGTTACTAGATTCCCCCCATTATCAAGTCCCCACCACATACCCCATTACAGTCATTGTGCAGTGTGATACTTTAATTTTAAAAAAAAATCAATAGATCTGAATCCAAGTGTTTTTTTGCCTACATAATCTTGAGGGAGAATTTCTTTGAATTATTTTGTTTTTATTCAAACTAAAAAGGTAGGTACTGTATAAAAACAGACAGACTAGGCAAATGAATAAACAGCTTTTAGAACTTGCTGACACTTAATAATGGAATTTTATAATGAAATTAAAAATGAATTCACCTGTAAATAGCATTATTAGTCATACACAAAACTACTGCACAGCAGTGCATTTAGCTTATTCAAACATAAGCTAAAAATTTTTATAGGTGGTTAAGTGACTGACTCATACAAAAATTCAGTTATCTTTCTATAATTAAATGAGAGAAACTTGCATTTAAGCTTCTAAAGGGACTGTGAGGTCATGCTAATTGGCTTTTTAACAACTCATTGGTTATTTAATATTTAGCAAGCCTCTGGTGAGCAGGGCTCTGGTATCAAATGAGTGGTTTCAGACTTTTCTCCATAAAGTGAAGAGTTCAAGGTGATTTTCTATGACAGTGATCCCCCCAAGGAGTCAAGACTGTAAATATGCATAATAGAAAGGACTTGCCCCTGAAGGACCATTGGAAGCATGCAGGAAATGCACTGCTGTGCAGTAGTTTTGTATATGACTAATAATATTATTTACAGGTGAATTCATTTTTAATTTCATTATAAAATTCCATTACTAAGTGTCAGCAAGTTCTAAAAGCTGTTTATTCATTTGCCTAGTCTGTCTGTTTTTATACCTTACCTAACCCCTGACTTTTCTTAATGACTGTTGACACTGCTGTAAACTGGATCACTTAATCAGTGGATGGCATAAAATGGAAAATCACTCTTCATGCTGCATTTCATTTCATGATTACATAACTCTAGGCTCTTTCAGGGCAAATAAGAAAGCCAAAGGGAGGGGGTTTATCAAGCATATATTATGAATATGAAAGAAATCCTTCGATTTCCTTCAGTGGTAGTGCTCTTTGGATTACTGTTTGGATAAGCTCTACTGAGCCATCTGCTTATACCATCTTGTTAACAATATATTTTACTATATCACCTTTGGTTTTAGTGTTATCTTGAATGCTCCTCTGTTATGAGATAGTAGTTACAGAATATACTGTCATTATATATATTTAGATTGAATTATATATATTTATTTACACCTGAACTCACATAGACATACCCTTGTAAATATCAACATCAGTGCTTCATCACAATGTCATACTCTTAGTACACTTGACTCTTCCTGTTCTGTAGCATTGGAAAAAAGTATGGAGTCTAAAGAGCTGTGTTCTCATCTTAAACTTATCAATTGCCAGCCATGACTGGGTATATCAACCTGCCCTTCATTTTAGATCCCAGAGAGGGGATTTGATCAGCATACAGATGTACAGCGAATAAAGTCAGACCTTAAAAGCCCTATCTATTGACCAGCATGATGTCTGGGCAGACGGCGCCTCGTTTGAGGATGACAACAACCTCCACAACTGCCTCAGCCACACCTGCCACAAAACAGGAACCGAAGGAAAAACTGGGGCCCAGTCTCGGAAAGGAAGAAAGGAAATAGCCCGACTCAGGATGAGGCGAAAAAATTATGTATATATGTAAACTATGAGGCTAAAAATTGTATATATATATTTTAAAAACTATGTTCATAAGAGTTATAGCTGTTTTGAAAAATAGAAGAATAGCATAAGGATAGACAGAGAAATAGAAACAGAAATATAACAAAGATAAAAAAGCAAAAAGTGTCCTGAAAGAAATTTATAAAAATGAAAAAGAGAATTAAAAAGTAAAGAGAGAGAAATTAAAGAAGATACCAATAAATGGAAATATATCCCATGCTCATGGATAGGAAGAATTAATATTGTCAAAATGGCCATTCTGCCTAAAGCAATCCACAGATTCAATGCAGTCCCTATCAGAATACCAACAGCATTCTTCAGCGAACTAGAGCAAATAGTTCTAAAATTCATATAGAACCACAAAACACCCTGAATAGCCAAAGCAATCCTGAGAAGGAAGAATAAAGCAGGGGGAATTACACTCCCCAACTTCAAGCTCTACTACAAAGCCACAGTACTCAAGACAATTTGGTACTGGCACAGGAACAGAACATTAGACCAATGGAACAGACTAGAGAGCCCTGATATAAACCCAACCATATATGGTCAATTAATATATGATAAAGGAGCCATGGACATACAATGTGGAAATGACAGTCTCTTCAACAGCTGGTGTTGGCAAAACTGGACAGCTACATGTAAGAGAATGAAACTGGATTACTGTCTAACTCCATACACAAAAGTAAACTTGAAATGGATCAAAGACCTGAATGTAAGTCATAAAACCATAAAACTCTCAGAAGACAACATAGGCAAAAATCTCCTGAATATAAACATGAGCAATTTTTTCCTGACCGCATCTCCTTGAGGGAGGGAAGCAAAAGCAAAAAAAAACTAAAAAGCTTCTGTACAGCAAAGGACACCATCAACAGAACAAAAAGACATCCTACAATACGGGAGAATATATTTGTAAATGACATATCCGACAAGGGGTTAACAACCAAAATATATAAAGAACTCACACACCTCAACAACCAAAAAGCAAATAACCTGATTAAAAAATGGGTGGAGGATATGAACAGACAATTCTCCAAAGAAGAAATTCAGATGACCAACACGTACATGAAAAGATGCTCCACATCACTAATTATCAGGGAAATGCAAATAAAACCCACAATGAGATATCACCTCACACCAGTTAGGATGGACAGTATCAAAAAGACTAAGAACAGCAAATGCTGGCAAGGATGTGGAGAAAGGGGAAACCTCCTACACTGCTGGTGGGAATGTAAGCTTCTTCAACCATTGTGGAAAGCAATATGGAGGTTCCTCAAAAAACTAAAAATAGAAATACCATTTGACCCAGGAATTCCACTCTTAGGCATTTACCCAAAGAATATAATTTCTCAGATTCAAAAGACATATGCACCCATATGTTTATTGCAGTACTATTTACAATAGCCAAGATATTGAGCAACCTAAGTGTCCATCAGTAGATGCATGGATAAAGAAGATGTGGTACATATACACAATGGAATATTATTCATCCATAAGAAGAAAACAAATCCTACCATTTGCAAGAACATAGATGGAGCTAGAGGGTATAGTGCTCAGTGAAATAAGCCAGGCAGTGAAAGACAAGTACCAAATGATTTCCCTCATTTGTGGAGTATATCAGAAACGCAAAACTGAAGGACCAAAACAGCAGCAGACTCACAGACATCAAGAAGGGACTAGCAGTTACCAGTGGGGAGGGGTATGGGAGAGTGGTTGGTGCGGGTGGGAGAAGGGATTGAGGGGTATTATGATTGGCACACATGGTGTGGGGTAGATCATGGGGAAGACAGTGTAGCACAGAGAAGACAAGTAGTGACTCTGTGGCATCTTACTACACTGATGGACAGTGACTGCAATGGGGTATGGGGGGGACTCGATAAATGGGTGAATGTAGTAACCACATTGTTTTTTCATGTGAAACCTTCATAAGAGCATATATCAATACCTTAATAAAAAAAATTTTTTTTAAGTAAAGAGAGAGAATCACACCTACATATTTATTGGTAAAATGTACTCAGGTGAGGAGAAAAATCTCAGTGCATGTAATGTTTATGTGCAAAGGAATAAAAATCTGGCTTAGAATTCTCCTTAGGAATGATAAATGCCAGAGAACAATGGGGCACTGATTTGAAGTTTCTATGAGGGAACTTTTGAGAACTCACAAATTTAAAACCTATTAAAATTAGATCATACGTGTAAAGGCAAGAAAAATTCATTCTTATATATGCAAAGTATGGAGAAACACTTAAATCTATTGGGTGTTTTACTCCAATGTCCCAAGAATGAACAAAACATAGTATAAAATAATCTGTGGTTGTTTGAAACCAGTCAAACATAGGACTAAGCCAAATAGTTACAATAAAATGAGCTTTTACATTAAATAAAAATTAAAATTTTTTTCTTGAAATAAAAAGCACGTAATCTTACAATGTTACCAACAATAAACTGGACCTAAGATGTCATGTATGGTGGGGATATATGTGGTTAAAAACATCTCGTATGTTTTAACATACACATATGCACACACACACCCACACACACACCCAGTCACACACTGTTCTTATGCACTCAGGTGCTGAATGCAGGGATAGGTGGCCGACACACATGCACCAGCAGGTGCCCCATGCCATGACAGCATTTTATAGCTGGCATATCCTTTGATTGGCTACACTGTACATTCTGACTGGTTGTGCCATTCCAGTTGTTAAATATTTTGGATATCATCCAGGTTGAATGAATGAGTGGATAAATGGATTATTAAAGTTGATCTCTTTTATCCTTACTATCCTTATTCTTTGGGATGTTTGTTCCATCACACGTAAGAATCTCTGAGCAGGTGATTGTTATTTATACTCAATAAAATTATGCTTCTCCTTCCTTTACATAAACCACAATATTCCATTTCTGTGCAGCTACCTACCAAGTTTGAGGACAGTAATAATGTTGCATTTGTCTTTTTTTTAAACAATATCAGATTTTTTTTCTGTATCCATGTTCTCCATAATGGTATATAATCATTTGAGACTGTGACTATTTTTCTGACTCTATTCTTACTTACTGTCTTGCAGACACCACTGAGTACCTTGGGCATTATTGTAGTTCCCTCCATGTCAGACCTGCTAGGTCTCAGTAGTGGATACATACCTCAATTTTTAATTTTCTCTCTCCCTCTTTAGAAATATATTGGATATTAAGATTACAAGGGCTCATAGACATTGTGTTGTCATTTAAAAAGTGACTAGGATGAAAACAGTTCAATAATTTGGCTTAGTTATGCTTAGTTGAGGCAAAACTTCCACCAGTGTCCAGATCTCCTGCTCCATTTTTGGGACCTTTTAATCAAGTTAGTTCAT
Source organism: Smutsia gigantea (assembly GCA_032199065.1). NCBI lineage: Eukaryota > Metazoa > Chordata > Mammalia > Pholidota > Manidae > Smutsia > Smutsia gigantea. Next base: position 33,545 of record JAVSCE010004653.1, on the reverse strand, counting down.
TTGGGGACAAACATATGCTTCCCTGTACTAGTAACATGTGGTACATTTTTAGTCCAAAGTTTATCATTTTGGTATTTTAGATTGTAACCCAGAAATCTAAATTTCCTTCTTGACACCATCTGCATAGCCATTCTTTCACCTCCCAAAGCCTCCTTTCTCTTTGAAATGCCCAACTGTTCGTTGGAAGAAGCAATGACAACACCACCTGTGCCCCCTCAGATTCCCAGTTGAGGAGATGTTTGGAACTCACCAGTCCCAAAAGACGTTTTTAATTTATTGTCTTATTAATTAATTTATTAATTAATATTTAGTAAGCAGTTATCGTGTGCCAGAAAATGCACTAGTTGGTTCTTTCCCAACTGAATGGTAACTGAACTGATAGTGACCTTAGGGGTATTTCTTTTGCAATATGCAAACAAATAAGTAGCCATTCTTCCCACTAAGGATATTTCTGTCTTGCTTTCCCCCTAAAATTCTAGAGACACACTTAAGATATCTTGGGATAAAATTTATATTTCATTTTCTTAAAGCTTTTTATTTTTTCTTTTTGGGTAGGCAATATGTGTTCATTCAGATGCATTAGGCAATTCAGGTAAGCAAAAAGGAGGAAACTGTTTTATATGTACATGCATTAAGAAGATCTGGAAGAGTATAATGGAACCTCTTGTGACATGGGGATTTGAGATGGGGAGGGAAGGAGGCTGGAAAAGATACTTAGTTTTATCCACATCTGAATGAATTGTTATGGTCATATATTGTTTTCATGACTAAAGAAAAGATCTTAGTGTAATATTAAACCAAAATATCAAGGTCATCTAGAGTTGGCAGTCTTTTCACTTCAGTGCCATATGGGAAGAAAACTTAAGGAACTAAACTATGCAGCTGACCCTTGAACAACACGGAGGTTAGGGGCACCAATGCCCCGTGCAGTCAAAAATCCATGTATAACTTTTGACTCCTCCAAAACTTAACTCTGATAGCCTATTGTTGATCAGAAGCCTCACTGATAAACTATAGAATAACACATATTTTGTATTATATGTATATTACATACTGTATTTTTAAAGGATTAAAACAGAGAAGCTCCTTTTATTTATTTAATTAATTTTTTATTTTTTATTGAGGTATCATTGATATACAATCTTATAAAGGTTTCACATGAGCCACATTGTGGTTATTACATTTACCCATATTATCAAGCCCCCACCCCAACCTATGTAGTCACTGTCCATCAGCATAGTAAGATGCTGTAGAGTCACTACTTGCCTTCCCTGTGCTATACTGCCTTCCCCGTGACCCCCTTACATTATGTGTCCTAATTATAATACCCCTTAAACTTCTTCTCCCTCCCTCCCTACCCACCCTCCTCAACCCCTTCCCTTTGGTAACCACTAGTCCCTTCTTGGAGTCTGTGAGTCTGCTACTGTTTTGTTCCTTCAGTGTTGCTTCATTATACTCCACAAATGAGTGAAATCATTTGGTACTTGTCTTTCTCCACCTGGCTTATTTCACTGAGCATAATACAACATAGCTCCATCCATGTTGTTGCAAATGGTAGGATTTGTTTTCTTCTTATGGTTGAATAATATTCCACTGTGTATATGTACCACATCTTCTTTATCCATTCATCTACTGATGGACATTTAGGTTGCTCCATATCTTGGCTATTGTAAATAGTGCTGTGATAAACATAGGGGTGCATATGTCTTTTTGAATCCGGGATCTTTTTTCCTTTGGGTAAATTCCTAGGAGTGGAATTCCTGGGTCAAATGGTATTTCTATTTCTAGTTTTTTGAGGAACCTCCATATTACCTTCCACAATGGTTGAACTAATTTACATTCCCACCAACAGTGTAGGAGGGATCCCTTTTCTCTGCATCCTCACCAGCATTTGTTGTTCCTTGTCTTTCAGAGGTTGCCTAACTGCTGTGAGGTGATATTTCATTGTGGTTTTTTATTTGCATTTCTCTGATAACTAGCGATGCGGAACATCTTTTAATGTGTCTGCCGGCCATCTAAATGTCTTCTTTGGAGAAGTGTTTGTTCAGATCCTTCACCCATTTTTGAATCAGGTTATTTGCGTTTTGGGTGTTGAGGCGTGTGAGTTCTTTACATATTTTGGATGTTAACACCTTATTGGATATTCTCCCATACTGTAGGATGCCTTTTTGATCTTCTGATGGTGTCCTTTGCTGTACAGAAGCTTTTTAGTTTGATGTAGTCCCATGAGTTTATTTTTGCTTGTGTTTCCCTTGCTCGAGGAGATGCGTTCAGGAAAAAATTGCTCATATTTATATTCAAGAGATATTTGCTTGTTTTCTTCTAAGAGTTTTATGGTTTCATTATGTACGTTCAAGGTCTTTGATCCATTTCGAGTTTACTTTTGTGTATGGAGTTAGATAGTAATCCAGTTTCATTCTCTTACATGTAGCTGTCCAGTTTTGCCAGCACCAGCTGTTGAAGAGGCTGTAATTTCTCCACTTTATATCCATTTCTCCTTTATCATATATTAATTGGCCATATATATTTGGGTTTATAACAGGGCTCTCTATTCTGTTCCATTGATCTATGGGTCTGTCCTTGTGCCAGTACCAAATTGTTTTGATTACTGTGGGTTTGTAGTAGAGCTTGAGGTCAGGGAGTGTAATTCCCCCAGCTTTATTCTTCCTTTTCAGAATTGCTTCGGCTATTCGGGGTCTTTTGAATTCCATATGAATTTTAAAACTATTTGTTCTAGTTCGTTGAAGAATGCTGTTGGTATTTTGATAGGGATTGCACTGAATCTGTAGATTGGCTTAGGCAGGATGGCCAATTTAATAACATTAATTCTTCCTAACCATGAACATGGAATATATTTCCATTTATTGCTGTCTTTTTAAATTTCTCTACTAAGTATCTTGTAGTTTTCAGAGTATAGGTCTTTCACCTCCTTGGTTAGGTTTATTCCTAGGTATTTTATTCTTTTTGATACAATTGTGAATGGAATTGTTCCCTGATTTATCTTTCTGCTAGTTCACCATTAGCTTATAGGAATGCCACAGGCTTTTGTGCATTAATTTTGTATCCTGCAACTTTGCTGAATTCAGATATTAGTTCTAGTAGTTTTGAGGTGGATTCTTAAGGGATTTTCATGTACAACATCATGTCATCTGCATACAATGACAGTTTCACTTCTTCCTTATGAATCTGGATGCCTTTATTTTTCTGTGTTGTCTGATTGCCATGGGTAGGACCTCCAGTACTGTGTTGAATAGAAGTGGGGAGAGTGGGCATCCTTGTCCTGTTCCTGATCTTAGAGGAAAAGCTTTCAGCTTTTTGCTTTTAAGTATGATGTTGGCTGTGGGTTTGTCATATGTGACCTTTATTATGTTAAGGTACTTGCCCTCCATACCCATTTTGTCAAGAGTTTTTATCATGAATGGATGTTGAATTTTGTTGAATGCTTTTTCAGCATCTATGGAGATGATCATCTGGTTTTTGTCCTTCTTTTTGTTGTTGTGGTATGTGATGTTGATGGATTTTTGAATATGGTACCATCCTGCATCCCTGGAATAAATCCCACTTGATCATGATGGATGATCTTTTTGATATATTTTTGAATTTGGTTTACTAATATTTTGTTGAGTATTTTTGCATCTATGTTCCTCAGGGATATTGGTCTGTAATTTTCTTTTTTTGTGGTGTCTTTGCCTGGTTTTGGTATTAGAGTGATGCTGGCCTCATAGAATGAGTTTGGAAGTATTCCCTTCTCTTCTAATTTTTGGAAAACTTTAAGGAGGATGGGTATTAGGTCTTCTGTAAATGTTTTATAAAATTCAGCAGTGAAGCCAACTGGTCCAGGACTTTTGTTTTTAGGTAGTTTTTTGATTACCAATTCAATTTCATTGCTGGTAATTGGTCTGTTTAGATTTTCTGTTTCTTCCTGTGTCAGTCTTGGAAGATTGTGTTTTTCTAGAAAGTTGTCCATTTCTTCTAGGTTATCCAATTTGTTAGCATATAATTTTTCATAGTATTATCTAATAATTCTTTGTATTTTGGTGATACCCATAGTGATTTTTCCTTTCTCATTTCTGATTCTGTTTATGTGTGTAGACTCTCTTTTTTTTCTGGATAAGTCTGACTAGGGGTTTATCTATTTTGTTTATTTTCTCAAAGAACCAGCTCCTGGTTTCATCGATTCTTTCTATTGCTTTATTCTGGTCAATATTATTTATTTCTGCTCTGATCTTTATTATGTCCCTCCTTGTACTGACTTTGGACCTCATTTGTTCTTCTTTTTCTAGTTTCATTAATTGTGAGTTTAGATTGTTCATTTGGGATAGTTTTTCTTTCTTAAGGTAGCCTGTATTGCAATATACGACCCTCTTAGCGTGGCCTTTGCTGCCTCCCACAGATTTTGCAGTGTTGAGTTATTGTTTTCATTTTTTTGCACAATATATTGTCTCCCTATATTGCTTGATCTCTGTTTTTATTTGGTCCCTGATCCATTGAATATTTAGGGGTATGTTGTTAAGCCTCCATATGTTTGTGGGTTTTTTTGTTTTCTTTGCATAATTTATTCCTAGTTTCATACCTTTTTGGTCTGAGAAGCTGGTTGGTACAATTTCAATCTTTTTGAATTTACTGAGGCTCTTTTTGTGGCCTAGTATGTGGTCTGTTCTTGAAAATGTTCCATGTGCACTTGAGAAGAATGTGTATCCTGCTGCTTTTGGTGGAGTGTTCTGTAAATGTCTGTTAGGTCCATCTGTTCTAATGTGTTGTTCAGTGCCTCTGTGTCCTTACTTCTGTCTGGTTGATCTCTCCTTTGGAGTGAGTGGTGTGCTGAAGTCTCCTAAGATGAATACACTGCATTCTATTTCCCCCTTTTATTCTGTTAGTATTTGTTGTACATATTTGGGTGCTCCTATGTTGGATGCATAGATATTTATAATGGTTATATCCTCCTGTTCAAATAACCCCCTTATCATTGTGTAATGTCCTTCTTTGTCTCTTGTAAATTTCTTTGTTTTGAAGTCTATTTTGTCTGATGCAAGTCATGCAAGTCCTGCTTTTTTCTCCCTATTGTTTGCATGAAGTATCTTTTTTCATCCCTTCACTTTTAGTCTATGTATGTCTTTGGGTTTGAAATGAGTCTCTTGTAAGTGGCATATAGATGGATCTTGTTTTTTTATCCATTCTGTAATCTATGTCTTTTGATTGGTGTGTTCAGTCCATTTACATTTAGGGTGATTATTGATATATATGTACCTGTTGCCTTTGTAGGCTTTAGATTTGTGGTTACCAAATGGCCAAGGGCAGCTTCTTTACACTCTACAGTTTAACTTAACTCACTTGTTCCACTATTATAAACGCAATCCAAAAGTTCTTTTTTTTCCTCCCTTCTTTTTCTTCCTCCTCCACTCTTCATATATTAGGTGTCATATTCTGTAGTTTTTGTGTATCCCTCATGGGTAGTTGATTTAATTTTTCATTTGCTAAGTAATTAATTGGTATACTTCCTTTACTGTGGTTTTATTTTCTCTGATGACTGCTACTTAATCTTAGGAGCCCTTCCATCTATAACAATCCCTCCAAAATACACTGTAGTGATAATTTGTGGGAGGTAAGTTAGCTCAACTTTCGCTTATATGGAAATTGTTTAATCCCTGCTTCAGATTTAAATGATAACCTTGCTGGGTGTAGTATTCTTGGTTCAAGGCCCTTCTGTTTCATTGCATTAAATATATCATGCCATTCCCTTCTGGCCTGTAAGGTTTCTGCTAAGAAGTCTGATAGCCTGGTGGGTTTTCCTTTGTAGGTGGTATTTTTTCTCTATCTGGCTGATTTTAATACTCTGCCCTTGTCCTTGATCTTTGCCATCTTTATTATTATATGTCTTGGTACTGTCTTCCTGGGTCCCTTGTGTTGGAGATCTGTGGACTTCCGTGGCCCGAGAGACTATTTCCTTCCCCAGATTGGGGTAGTTTTCAGCAAGTATTTCCTCAAAGACACTTTTTATCCCTTTTTCTCTTTCTCCTTCTTCTGATACCCCTATAATGCAAATATTGTTCCATTTGGATTGGTCACACAGTTCTCTTAATATTCTTTCATTCCTAGAGATACTTTTTTTCTCTCTGTGCCTCAGCTTCTTTGTATTCCTGTTCTCTAATTTCTATTTCATTTACCGTATTCTCTGCATCACCTAATCTGCTTTTAAATCCTTCCATTGTATGTTTCATTTCAGATATTGTATTTTTCAAAGTTTTTGTCTCTTTCTTGAATTCCTCCCCAAGGTCGTGAATATTTTTCTGTAGCTCCGTGAGCATGTTTATGGTTTTTATTTTGAAATCTTTATCAGGAAGATTGGTGATTTCAGTTTTACTTAGCCCTGTTTCTGATGTTTGAAGGATTTTTGTTTGTATCAGGTTCTTTTGCAATTTCATATTCCTAAGAATTACTCTGGAATAATGACTTTGTGTCCTAGGCGCCCTCTAGTGCCCAGAAGCTTTACTCTCTGTAACTGCCCAGCCCCTGGAGTGATGGTGGTTGTTGCAGGTGTATGGCACTTGTGTCTGCCGGGAAGAAAGAGCCCTTTCCTGCTTCCTGGCCGCTGTGCCTGCCTCCACTGCCAGGACCAGTGGGCTGAGTATACAGGGAAGAGCCTCTCTGGTATGCCCTTGTAACTGCTATAGACAGGGCCACCCTCAGACTGGCCTCACCCTATGGCAGGGGCAGCAGGTTTGTGAACCAGTATTAGCCGGGAGGAAGGAGTGGCAGTCTGTGTATCACAGTAGGGGGCCTTGGCACTGTGTTGCTAGCAACAGGGATGGAGCACGGGAAGCTCTTGAAAGTTCCCAACCTTCTGGGCTGAGTGCTCCAGGATGGTTTTGTCCACCTGTCCTTTTTCCTGAGCAGGAAGCTCTGTGTAATCCTTGCTCCTTTAGCAGCCCTCTTGCTCTTCAGACGTCTTTCAAAGTGCCCACCTTTCTTTTTTCCTGGAGTGGCTAATTGTGGGTACCTGTTCTCCACAAGTGGGGTGGAATCTAAGTCTCTCTGAGTATTCTGCCTGTCTTTGCTTTCTAAGCCCTCTAATTTCCAGAGCACCATTTAATGTGGGTTTGTGCTCCTAGAGTAGATCTCCAGGGGTGGGTATTTAGAAGTCCTGGGCTTCTACTCCTTCCCTGCTCCATTTCTCCTCTTTCTGCCAGTATGCTGGAGTGGTGGAGGGGGAGGGCTTGGGTCCTGCTGGATCACAGCTTTGCTACTTTACCCTTTTCTGTGAGGTCTTCTCTTTTTTCTAGATGTAGGCTGTCTGTTGCAGTCTTCTTTCGGGTCGCTCTTTCAGGATTAGTTATATTTCCTGTATTTTTTGTGTTATGTGGTTTTGGGAGGAGGTTTCTGCCTCCCTTCTCATTCCACCCTTGTTTAATCCCCCCCTACATAATGTATTTTTACAATAAAATAAGCTAGAGAAAAAAATTTCAAATTGTTGCAGATCTCCAAACATTTTTCCGATATATTTCTATAAAAAATTTGCGTATTAGTGGACTTGTGCTGTTCAAACCCACGTTGTTCAAGGGTCAGCTCTGCTTATACTTAATTATTAGGATTTTATTACATCCAGAATGTGGCTTGTAATCTATTGGTGATATCTAGAACGAGCTAGACAAGTGTCCTTGAGGACACTGTTGAGAGATAATATTGAAGGATGCTGGTATGGATTAAACTGTGTTCCCCCCAGAAACTCCCATGAGCCCTAACTCCCATGAGCCCTAACTCCCATGAGCCCTAACTCCCAGTACCTCAGAATGTGATCTTATTTGGAGATAGGGTCTTTACAGAGATAATGAAGTAATAGTTCAGGTGGGCCCGGTGTGACTGGTGTTCTTACCAAAGGGGAAATTTGGGCACAGAGACACACAGGGAAAAGACCATGTGAATATGATGGCAGAGATTGGGGTGGTGATCTATGAGTCAGGTAGCAACAGAGATTCCCAGAAAACCACCAGAAACTAGGAAAGAGGCTGGGAACAGATGTTTCCCTAGTGCCTTTGTGCTCCCGTCAGAAGGAGCATGGCCCTGCTGACACTGAACTCAGACAATGAATTTCTGTTGTTTAAGCCTCTTGTTTGTGGTACATAGTTGTCAGGCCTAGCAAATGAATACAGATATTCAATTGTAAGGCATATATTGGATAGCCAGTAAATTGGCCTTTAGTAGAAACATGACCTTTAAAGTTTAACAAATTTAATTACCTGATCAGATGTTTACAATACATAATTCTCAAAAAGGCCATCTTTCTTAGTACTTACACATACATATTTATGATAGGTGTTCCTACATACTTTGAAAATTTTAAGGCCACAATAATAATGAAATGAAATGTAAATTCTTATGGTTATGTTTGTTTTTTCTATATTTCAAAGGATCTATTGGGCTCCCAATAAATTTCCTTAAAGTTTAGATTTTCTGGGGTTTCAGGCCTCCAGTTGAGGAATGTGGGTGGAAGATGGTCTCCTCTTCTGGGTTTGAAGGCTTTCAATCAAATTAATCATGACTTGGGGATTTAGAAATAAGGAAAGAGGCAAAAGGAAATTGAATGGGATGCTGTATTATTCAGGGTTTAGTTTGGAAAAGAGAAATCACTCTAGATATTTCAAGCAAAAGGGGAATTTAATAAAGGTAATTAGGTACTTTCTAAACAATTAGAAGAGCTTGGGGTATAGAAGTTAAGAGAGGTCATTGCTAGATCTCAGGTTCATCACCAACTTTCAGGAAATCAGAACCTCATAAACCTGTAGCACCAAATTAGGAGATTCATGAGGAAACATGTAAAGGTGCTTGCAAACTCCTACACATGCAGGGGCCCAGGCCCACTGTAACTGGGGCCACTACTCCTACTTTCTAATCATGAATGACACTTCTCATTGGTATTCTTCATCTCAGAACTCTCTTGTAGGGATTTGGGGAAATCTAGTTCCCAGGCTGTCATCCCCTGAGATGCAGTTGAGCTTAAAAGGGGGGATTTTGGGGCTAACTTGTAAATGGACAATCTGCACAGAAACTTGATGCAATGTTATATATGGGATCTTTTTTTTCTATCTTGATTTCAGCTTTTGAGCTTTCCCAAGATGCAGTTTCCATAGTTATACAAAGATACTATGGTTTAATATTTTTCCGATAAATTGTAAGTGTAAGATCTAAATTTGCCATTAGAGTGACAAGATGTTTCAAGTAAGAAAAAAGCTTATTGTTTTTTGAGGAAAGCAAGGGCCTTGATGCCTTTGTTAATATGATCATGTATTACAACATAATCAATATGGTGGGCTTCTTCCAAGCTTAGAGAGATACTTAATTGAAACAACTTGCTCTATATGTGAAGAAGTGTACTTTTACAGCTCACTGGCATCCTGCTTATTGCCCTAAGCTAGTAGCTCTCCTAGGATGAAATCCTCAAGGCTGAACATAGCTCATAGCTTCAGTTTTCTGACAGCATCTGCAAAGATGTTAGTGCCCTAGCAGAACAGGCAGTATAAAATACCTGAGTCAGAAAAGCTAGGGGCCCCAGAGTAGGAACAAAGGAGGAAGACAAGAAGAAGGAATACTAGGAATTCTATCCATTTATTGCTTATTTTCTTTATCCCCGTGCATCTAAACCACAAAATGTCACAGAAATTTTGTTTGTTTTATTTACTTCTGTATTCTCAGACTCAGAACAGAACCTGGTCTATAAAAGTTACCCAAGTATTTGTTGAAAAAAACATGGACTGCAAGTTAGCATTTTAAAAATACTTAGCTAATTCTGATTTAGGTGGTCTTAGAAATACCCAAATGCTCATTAAAATTATAGAATCCTTTAAATGAAATTAAATTATACAATTGGCAAAGACAAATAATTAATAGATCAGAGAATTATTTCTTATCTGTTTTGCTTTAGAGGTGGGTGTATCTTAAAACATAAAAAGCATTAACCACAAAAGAAAAGACTGAGAAATTCATCTACATTAAGATGAAGAACTTTTATTCAACAAAAGGAGGATGAACAGATGAGCCACAAACCAGGAGATGTAATTTACAACACATGTAACTGACAAAGACTTCTGTCTACAAATCAATAAAATCTTATTTATTAATAAATAATACCTACAAATCAATAAGAAAAGATAAGCTTATATAAAATGAACAAAAAGCTTGGATATCTACTTCATAAAATAAATCCAAGTGGTCAGTAAACATGATAATGTGCTCAATTTTATTGATAATCAAGAAAATGCAAATTAAAACCACAATGATATAATATTACACATTCACTAAACTGACAAAATTTAAAAGACAAACCAGCCAATATTAACTGTTGGAGTGGATATGGATCTATTGAAAACTACACCTTGCTGAGGGAACTATAAATTGGTATGGCTATTTTTGTTATTGCAATCTAGTTGGTGTACAATATTGTATGGGTTTTAATTCTACAACATAGTGATTTGACAATTATATATATTATTATATCCTTACTCCCACTAGTGTAGTTACTATTTGTCAACACAGAAAGATGTTACGTAATTATTGACTATATTGTCTATGCTGTACTTTCATCCCTGTATCTAATTTATATTGTGATTGAGATTTTGTGCCTCTTTATCCCCTTCACCTATTTCACCTGGGTACCTCTTCCTCTCCCCCATTAAAACCACCAGTCACTTCTCAGTCTATGCTGTTTTGTTCATTTGTTTTGTTTTTAGATTCCACATGTAAATGAAATCTTGTGATATTTGTCTTTCTCTGCCTGGTTTACTTCACTTAGCAGAATACCCTCTAGCTCCATCCATGTTTTTGCAAATGGCAAGATTTCTTTCTTCCTTATGGCTGAATAATATTCCATTTTATATATGTACTGCATCTTCTTTATCCATTCATCTATTAATGGACACCTTGTTTGCTTCCATATCTGGGACAATAAACATAGGAGTGTATGTATCTTTTCAAATCAGAGAGTTTGTTTTCTTTGGGTAAATTCCTAGAAGTGGAATTACTGGACTGTATGGTATTTCTATTTTTAGTTTTTTGAGTCACCTCCATACTGCTCTCCATTGTGGCTGCACCAGTTGACATTCCCACCAACAGTGTAGGAGGGTTCCTGTTTCTCATATCCTTGCCAACATTTGTTATTTCTTGTCTTTTGGATAGTGGCCATTCTAACTGGTGTGAGGTGGTATCTCGTGGTTTTGATTTGTGTTTCCCTGATGATTAGCAACCGATCTGACTGTTGGCCATCTGTATTTCTTCTCTGGAGAAATGTCTATTCAGGCTCTCTGCCCATTTTTTAATCAGACTATTAATTTTTTTGGTGTTGAGGTGTATGAGTTATTTATATATTTTGGATAGTAGCTTCTTATAAGATAAATCATTTGTGAATATATTCTCCCATACATAAGGGTGCCTTTCCATTTATTGGTGACTTCCTTTGCTGTATAAAAGCTTTTTAGTTTGATGTAGTCCTACTTGTTTATTTTTGCTTTTGTTTCCCTTGTCTGGAGAGATGTATTCAGAAAAAAAACTACTCATGCTATATTCAAGAGGTTCTTGGTTATGGATACTTTGAAGTGATTTTTAGCATTGTCTCATAACCTTGAATATAGTTCAGCACCCAGCATTTCCTTTCCTAGGTATATCCTAGAGAAACTCTTGCATATAAACACCATACACATGCAAGAACGTTCATAGCAGTGTTAACAGGGTTATTTGTAATGGGACATTATTGGAAACAGGCCAAATGTCTATCACCATGACAATAGATAAGTAAAATGGAATATTATATGGTAGTGAAGATGAGCAAATCACAGGTATACAGCTATAACATGGACCAATCTTAGAAACATAATATTGACTGAGAAAAAACAGGTTACAAAAGAGTCCATATAGTTCAGCACCATTTTTAAAAACACTTATTAAAAAGAAAACCTTAATGTAGCATTTAAGAATATATACCCATGGCTTAATACTATAAGAAAAGCAAAGGGATAATAAATATGAATTATAGGATGGTGGTTAGTTCTGGTCGGGGTGTGGGCAGATGCAGGTGAGGGAATAGAAAAGGGGCATTCAGGTTAATGCAGGAATGTTGGGAGTGTTTCAGTTCTGAGGCTAGATGGCAAAGTCATACGTATTAATTGTTATGCTTCACAATTTATGTATATGTGACTTTCTTTTGTATGTCTCCAGTATTAGATAATTAAAAAATATAGTCATAAGAATGATTTCTAAGTGGGAAAATTTGTAGTTTGTAGTTACCACATTGTAAATTCCTTGAGGGTAGCTGTTTGGCACAAACGAAATAACAATAATGATTTGATGGACAAAGAACTTTGTGATATAATATGTATTCTGATACTTATGTAGTTCTTGAAAAAAATGTTTTTTTTAACAAGACATTGAGGATTAATGTCATATGTAGTACTCTTATCACTTTGCTTTAATTGGCTTAACATCACCATTTTTTTCACAATAAAGCTAAACCACAGACCTCCTTCATGAGAAATATCAAATTAATGGGATCTGAATGAATGCGCTTTTACTAATCTGTATAAAATTGATGACTATCTCATGTAGAAAGTCATCATTTGATCTATGCATTTATAATTGATGTCTTGGAGCTGATAGAATTAGAAGATTTAGTTTATGCTGTGAAAATATTTTCTGAGCTCTACTCACCTGTTCTAAATATAAAGTCAAAGTTTTACCCCCATACGGAAAAAAGGATTTCTAAAGAATAGTCTCTCTCACTTTTTATCCCAGAGATTTTTTTGTACCCCAAACAATAGGACTGGTGTAAGTAACATTGATATGCCTGCTGATAGAGTTGAATACTTCACGACAGACTTGGAAGAGAATGACAGGGAGACACATTCACATCACCTTATATGAGCTTTTGAGGTCAGAAATATTTAACAGCCTGAAGACATTGTTGGTCCCAAGACTAGACTGGTTGGTGGATTTGATGGTGAAAAACCAGAAGGGATCTAGAACCAATGAAGTCTCAGATTTCATGGCCAGTGGGCCAAGGGTGGGTTCTCTTAGAGGACCTGAAGTGTGGCTAGTGAGATCTTATCCTAGGATGATATCGCCAAAGGTGAGGTTGCTTAGAGCCTTAGAGAATCATGAGGTCTTTTTGGTGCTGCAGGTGAGGCAAAGGTAGTAGATAACAAATAAGAAAGGGGAGCCTTTCTAGGAGGTGTAGAGAACATGGCACCAAGAGAGGGCCAAGAAAGACTGAGCTCAGGGTAGACAAATGAGCAGAGGCCAGTAAAGCCCACAGCCAGTGCCACTGAAGTGACAGGGTAGCAAACTTGTGTGATACAAGGACATTTCTTAAAGAATGTTCTGATTTTCTCAGCCTTGGGGGTCAAGTGTAAGGGGAGGGAGTCATAAATAGTTAAAGATATTTTGTGACTGTGAGCATTAGATATCAGGAAAGAACAGCCTGAAGGTCTCTGAGGCAACCAGTGGCATCCCCAGATTAGTTGGAAGCAGAAGACAAAGATGAAGAAAAATAACCAGATCTGTAAGAAACCTTAAGACCCTAGTTGTAAGGGTATTAATCTAATCTTATTTGATTTCTTTTTGAAACAGAAAGGTAGTGATTGAAAATTGATTCTAGGTAAGTATTAAACCTTTGTCTTAAATACAAGATGTGTAATTGTTAGAATGTAGGTTGTCATGTCAGGAAATTTCAATATTTCAGTCTTGGGGAAAATTATTGTCTTTTCCTAGAGTTAATCTTTTCTATTGAAGACTGAAATTACATGCACAGTTCCCAATCCTTAGAATGCAATGATGGTTTTATAATCTCATCCCACTTGGTCACAGTGCCTCTGCAGTGGACCCAACAAAGCACTGAATAGACTTAAATAAAGTTCTCCTGACTGCACCATAGAGAAATGATTAATAGCACAACAGCCAGATCAGCCCAAAGTGATTGCACTGTAGCTCATCTCAGTTTCACACATTTTTTATTAAAACAGTAGATTGATTTTTCTGCTTTCACAGCTTCTTCAGTATAAGGTGATGCATTTCTTGTCTGGCATTATCAGCAGTCTGCAGTTGTAAAGCTGAGTTCCCATTACCCTGTATATATATGTGTGTGTTTGTGTGTGTTTGCGTGTGTGTGTGTACATGCTCATGCATGTGCTATACTGCAAAAGTTCTGGACTGAGTGCTAGGAAATCCAGATTTTATAGTTGCTTCCTGAATTCACAATCCAGGTGACTGAGTGAGACCACAGCCTCTTTGAACTTTGACATTTTGCAACAGCAATGTTTCCTTTTTGTTCCTCAAAGGTATATGAGACTACTTTGTCAGTGTTGCTGCGTGAGACCACAGGATACTACGGTGTGATGGTTAGGATCACTGGTGATCAATGCAAACTGATCCTATTTGAATCCTGGTCTTGCCATTTACTCTTTGTGTGACTGTTGAGAAATTATTTTGCTTCTCAGATTGTGTTTCCTCAATTGGTTGAATATAGTTATTGTGAGCTTCAAATGAGACTGTGTCTGTACTAGAAAACTAACATCTTCCAACTTCTGACAATTATAAGTCTTTATGTCAACATAAGATAATACCTGATAATATCTGACAGTAATCTTTAATCATCGTCTTTCTGGTTCAAGAGAGAATTCAGAAGAGATCAGTTAAACACCCTAAAGGTAGGGTTTAAAGTATACCTATGTGATTCTGGTCCTTTCTTTACACTTTTTCTGCCTTCCCCCAATTTCTTGAGGTCTACAGTGGGCCACAGTGACTGATATTGGAAGCTTTCAGATGGACCCTGCATTTGAGTGAATAGATAAATTCATTAATATTGTCACCATATTATCAGTCAACAGTAAGACCTTGATACCCATCTAATCTCCAAGACATATTCCAAATGGCATTTATTCAGTCTTTGTTTCAAACCAACCATGGAAAATATTTAAAATATTCTCTGTCATCATAACTGGCCTCTGTTTTATGGGGCCTCCTTGTCCCTCCAAAAAACTTGCGTTGCTGCTTTGAGGAATTATGTTTTCCCCAATCTGCCACAAAATAAAGAAAATGTACACCAGAGTTGTCTATTATTCTTTTTCTAAAATGTAGCAGGGTTTTTTTTTGTACTTTGGACAAAAAAGCTTCACTAAGTTTCTTTTTTTCTTGTAATCATGGAAAGCAGTAAAAACCTGACAGAGAGTAAGTGTGATTTGTTTTCTCAACAGTGTCTATTATTCAGAGTTAAGGACATTTCATCATTATCAAAGGAAAATACCAGGTGTGAATAAAGTCAGTAAAGAGAAGATGTTCACCATGAGGAAACTAATTATCTAATAAAAATGTGTCTCAAGTCTAATAGGGTTTCCTAGAGATCTCACTGCAAGGACCATTTTGGAGTTCATACCAGGAAAAAAGACCATATTATGAGAGACAAAATAAACAAACACTTTATATATGGTCATATTTCGATGCTATTTATATTCTGGCAGATTCTTAAAATGATTTAAGGTATCTTATAAAGATCCACGTACTGTAGCAAGATAAAATAAATTGAAAATAGGAATGAAAAATGGAGCAAATGAAAAATAGAGATAGGGAAGTATAGTGGAGCATGGAATTACTTTAGTACAAAAAGAGAAGCTGTGAAGTCCCATGCTCTTGTCAGGGAAGGGTGAAAAGTTGGTTTAAACCTTCCTATTGGTCAGTTAAAGGAAAACATGACTCACTTTGCAATTCATAATATTTGTAATATAATAAGGCATTCCTCCCATGGGTATTTATAGAGAGAGCATTTTGAAATCTAGTTGACAACATCCTCAACATCAAAATAAACAAACACATTAAAAAATCGTGATGAAATACACATAAAACTTACCATTTTAACAATTTTAAAGTGTACCGTTCAATGGCGTTAAGCATATTTACATTGTTGTGCAACCATTACCACTATCTAGTTCCAGAATTTTTCATGAAATGGAAACTCCATACCCCCAAGTAGTCACTCCTCCGGCAACCACCAAATCATCTCCTTTTTGTCTTAATAAGGTCATTATACTAAACTTGATAAACACTTTCATAACCTTATATATTGTAATGCCACAGATAGAAGTGGGTGACAGCATACCATTTTCATATACATGATCAAGTCTTCTATAATTTTGACAGTCAAGAAAATCTGGCTTGGCAAAAGAGTGGATTGCCTCCCTCCCTCTGAAACCACTAGGAAGAATACCTAATTGTTCTACCAAAGTGATTGGGTTGGAAGAATTTCGACAAGAGACATTCACTAGGGTACTATGGAGGTTAGTTTGGAGAATAAGAAAGAATTGGGTCAAGTTTGTTGAAGAGTAACCTATAGCCAAGAATTACTGAACCACCTTAGCATTTATCACAATCCTAAGGGTAAACTGAATTCCCACTGTTGGTGATGCTAATCCAGCATGAGGGAGTGAGGGAGGCCACACTGGTTGCCCTAAAGGGAAAAGAAGCAGAAATAAAGATTTGGAAAGCTGGAGGTAAAGCAAGTACCATTCAGCCCATTGAGGTAAATTCCAGATAGGCAAGATTTTGGGGCAGGGAGGTGGTATAGGTGGGATCAGTAACCTTTACAATCAGTGTGGGATTCAATTTATAGATTGGGGTCTTTAATTTTTGCTTCTGATGTGTTAAGAAGAAAGACTGGTTGATTTTGCCTTGCTCCAATATTTGAGTTTTGAATAAGTAAGAGTGAACATTTGAGAATGAAGAAGCAACATGAGTCAAGATATGGAGGGGTTACACTTTGGGTTATGGACACAGTCACCTTTGATTCCTTCTTTTCTTTTTCAGCCACATGCCCAGTCATTTGGTGGGTTTTGCTTACTTGGTATCTTCAGTGTTTTTCTTAGCCACGACTTCTCTTCCATTCTTAGTGTCATGACCCTAATTCAAGCCCTTGGCATCTTTTGTCAGGATGACTGCTGCAGCTTTCCAACTGGTCTTCCACCTTTCAGCTCTTGACCATTTAATTCTTTCTTCAAACTGTTGCCAGAATAAATGTCCCAAAAGACTCTTTGGGTGATTCCACTCATATCATTCTTTTCCTCATAAGCCTTCAATATAAAAAATAAGTATATGATAATGGTGCCACCAAAATTAGCAGAGAAAAAAGGATTATTCAGAAAGTGGTGCTCAGGCATGAATTATTTACTTTGGGAAAAAACACCACTTAAATCTTCTTTGTGTATCATAATAAACTGGAGTCACTACTGAAATAATAAAAGTGATCCCAGAAAATATAGATGAACTTTTTCATATTGAAGCCTAGATAAAAGACTTTCTGATAGAAGAAACCACAAAGAAAAACCTGATGGATTTGGCAACATAAAAATTTAAACTCTTTAGGCAAAGCGTATCATAAATGAAAAGATATGCACAAAGCTAGTCAAAGTGCATAATGAATATGAGAGATCCTTGCCTGTGTCTCCTATTCTCCAGTTGCAGTCATACTTACCTGCTGTAGTTACTAGAAAGAAATGTTCAGACTCTTCCCTTGCATGTGCTGTTCCCTCTGCCTGGAATGCTCCTTCTGCACACCCTCTCATGACTGATGCTTCCTTGTTCTTTAGGGCTCGGGTCAAATATTCTATTCTTAGAAATGTCTTCCCTGTTAACATTCTCTAAAGTAGATAGCCCTCACTTTCTTGCCCTTTGTGACCTTCACTCTGTCACATTGCTTGTTTTGTGTTCTTCACGGCTCTTATCTCTAACAAAAATCATCTTTTTTGTTAGTTTTCTCCTCTGTCCCCTAGAATGTAAACTGCATTAATACATGGACTCCATCTCTCCTGTTTGGCAGAATCTAGACTTCTTTTTGAAACATGATAGTTACTTAACAAGTGTTGAATGAATGAATGATAAATATGTATATGTATAGATAAAAAGATTGGAAGGATACATAACAAAATGCAATAATAGGGTTATTTCTAGGTGGAATTTTGTAGATGGTTATTTTTTCTTTTTTTTTACTTTCTTACCCAAATTTTCTAAAATGAGTATGTATTACTTTGTTGGAATTAAAGTTAAATAGTATTTAATAGAAGCCATGTTTTATTAAGCAATTGTATCTATAGTATGGGATCATTAATCTCAATTAGTGTTGACAAAAGATGATAAACTATGCAGACAACAAAAGAACAAATTTCCTAGAAACAAGAGTATCAGTTTGCATCCTTTTAAAGTATTCCCACATTTAACACCTCCATTTAGCTGAACTGAATAATGAAGAAATCCGGCCAAAAGAACCATCCAAATTGGATCTTCCTTTAAGATTCTAAAATAAAACTCTTCAAATAGGAGAAAAATAATTTGAAAAAATCAAATACTGCTACCTGGTTTCAAGAAATGGTTACTAGGGGTTTAGTTTCCCTGAGTCTATCAGACATTAAAAGGGGCAGTTGAGGAAAAGGCCTGGCTATAAAACAGTTTGAAAAATATCACAGGGAAATTATCGGTGTTGCCATCTGCAGTAGAGACATTATGACTCTGGAAAGGTCTGTCATAGACTTATGTCCACTCTGAGCATTTCTTTGTCACATATTAACCTATTTAAACTGATCAGTTGAACATGAGGAAAAAAGGATCTGTTTTTTTTTCCCCAGAATACAAATTTGTTTTTGGTCATAGCTAAGACTTGGTCAGGTCTTAGATATAAAGTGATGATACTTTGTCATCTCAAAAGGTCAAGTTTTTAGGGGAAAAAAATCCCAAGGTGTAGCAGCCTATGTTCAAAATAGGAATGAACTGTGATAGTGCTAGAGAAGAAATATTTTCATAAATAATAAAAGGGCAAGGAGTAATAGAGTGATAAGGGAAGACTTCTTCAAGGAGATGATGCCTCGGGTGAGACCTTAAAGGATGAAAAAGAGCCAGCCATGTGAACAGTGAGGATTAAAGGTTTCCATTCTCAGTGCATAGATGTCTAGGAAATGTCATAAGCCTGTGTGATCCAGCAAAATGAACAGTGGAAATGTGAGATGAAGTAGGAAGAGTAGACAGATGCCAGATCACATAGGACATTGCAGTATTTAATTATTTTTATTAAGGTATCATTGATATACAGTCTTACGAAGGTTTCATATGACCAACATTGTGCTTACAACATTCACCCATATCATCAAATCGCCCCCTACCCCTTTGCAGTCACTGTCCATCGGCGTAGTAATACTGTAGAGTCACCTGCACTATTTAAATGCCAAGGGAAGTCTCTAAAATATTTGTCTTGCCAGTGGGTTTCAGCCCTGGGGAAGTTCACTGTGGATTCAATGTGACCAAAGAAATGACAGTAGAACAGTTCTTGGGGTGAAAGGGTTATACCCAACTTTATTTCCATGGTGGCAGGTCAATCACTAAAATCTCGTCCATTTCAGAGCGAGTCTGCATGCAGCAAGCCAGTCTCTGCCTCTGGGCCTCTCTACCTGCACAGCCGTCCTCTGGGCCTCTCTGCCCACGCAGCCGTCCTCTGGGCCTCTCTGCCCGCGCAGCCGTCCTCTGGGCCTCTCTGCCCGCGCAGCCGTCCTCTGGGCCTCTCTGCCCGCGCAGCCGTCCTCTGGGCCTCTCTGCCCGCGCAGCCGTCCTCTGGGCCTCTCTGCCCGCGCAGCCGTCCTCTGGGCCTCTGTCCTTGGCGCCGCCACCACTCCAGCCTCTGCTCTGCTCTCCTGCAGCCTTGCAGCCGTGCCACCATGTTGCACAGAGCACTGGGCAGGGCTCTTTATACAGAGTCAATAACAATGTATTGCCCACACGTGTGTAGTGAGCTAGTCAACCAGGGCCAGGTGAGAATCCTACCTATAGGAACCTTCATTTTATCCACATTCCACCCTTCCAGGATTCTCACTTCTCAGTCTATGTGCCCTCAATCCTCTGCAATGGTCCCTATGCAAGAAAGCTGGAGCATTGTAACCAAAATCCTAATAACAACAGAGGCTATGACAATATACAAATAACAAAAATTACAACAAATTCTAATAACCCTCAAGCCTGAGGAGATCCATTGCCACCAAGTGGTCATCCTGGCTGTATTCAAACCAGTTTTACTCAAATGAGTTAACCAAAAGGACCATGGGTGGGCCTTACAATACCCACCTTCTCCAGCCTCTCCAGCAAAAGTCTTGCAGACACACAGGCCGATCTTGTTGCTTTATCTCTGCCTTCTGCTTCATCGTCAGCAGCTAGAACCGCCACTCCAGTCCCAATTGCTGCCACAGCTCCAGTCATCTAATTTCTTTCTGTCTGCTCCTGCCTTTTCATAACCAACCCACATCTGGGCCCTTGTGACCTTCATGGGGCCCTCTAAATTCTTCCTTCGAGAAGCAGACCCTATTTCCTTTTGTGCTTGAGCCTGAGGATAGAAGGAGAGCCTGGAGTACTCCACAACCTGAGGAGGGGGCTGCACCTCTCCATAAAGAACCCGCAGTTGCTGAGTCCTTCTGGCTTTCCACCAGCTTTCAACCAGGTGGGGTTTCAACCGAGGAGGGCCTGCTGCCTCCAGCACCAGCAGGGCCTCTACCCCCACCTGTTTGTCAAACTTCTGCCCCTCCATTTCTGGGGCTGACGGCTCCAGTACACCCTTCACCTGCCCCATGGCACCTGGCAGCCTGCCCTCTTGTGCTCCTTTTTCTCATGCCTCTCCTTCTCAGGTCGCTGCTCCCTCTCGGGCCACCACGACATCCTTTACTATTTCCACAGCACTTCATAGTGATGCCATTTCAGTCAGCCACAAATTTTTTTTCTCTTGGGGTGGACCCCTGTCCTCCACCCTTCACAGTACCACATGTCCACAGGGGCACACTTGAATGTCTTCTCGTCCATAGGTGCAGCCTACTGAAACACTCCTCCCATGAGGGCAGCCTGTTCTTTTACCTTGGTCACCAATGAATCCTACCGACTACCCCAATTGTCTTGCCAATGGATTTCAGCCCCGGGGAAGTTCACTGTGGATTCAGTTTGACCAAAGAAATGACAGTAGAACGTTCTTGGGGTGACAGGGTTATACCCAACTTCATTTCCATGGAGGCAGGTCAATCACTAGAATCCCATTCACTCAGAGTCTCTGAGTGCAGCAAGCTGGTCAATGCCTATGGGCCACTCTACCCACATAGCCATCCTCTGGGCCTCTCTGACTGCACAGCCACCCCTGGGCCTCCGTCCTCAGTGCTGCCACCACTGCAGCCTTGCAGCCATACCACTGTGTCACGCAGAGCACTGGGCAGGGCTCTTTATACAGAGTCAATAACAACATATTGCCCACACATGTGTAGTGAGCGAGCCAACTAGGGCCAGGTGAGAATCCTGGCCACAGGAATCTTCATTTTATCCACAGTATTTTAATCAGGGGGTTGACTGGATTTAAAATACCAAGCCAAAAAATATTTTTAATGGGGAAATGGCAGAATTCAACTTTAATTGCTATTATGTCAAAATTGAATTTTAAGAGGAATGGAGGGATACTAGTCAAGAGATGATTGTAGTTATCCAGATGAAAGACTATGGTTGAATCATGGTGTTAAGAGTGGAGACGGAGAGAGGTGGATGGGCCCAGGGTATATTTTGGAAGCATAGCGTACACTGAATGCTGTGGGATTGTATATAGGAACTTAGGAAAAATCAGATTGAGTCCCAAGTGCTGGCTTGATTACCTGGGAGCAAAGTATAGAATGCAGAGATTGGAGGAGCATGTGGGGAACTTTTTTGAGTGTGGTGGGGCATTAGGTGTTCTGATTTTAGTATTTTGAAATTGAGATGGTTTAAAAAATATTCAAATGAGGATACCAGTTAAGCAGTTGTATATATGAGGTTTAAGCTTGGAAGAGAGGTCGGGAATGGAGGTATAAAATGAGACTACAGTGTTAGGGAAGGTATTTAAAGTTGTGAGGATAGATGAGATGAAGTAGATGGAGGAATGTGGAAGAGAGAGAGGCCTGGGAATCAGCTCTGACACCTAGATTTATGAACAAATGAGGAGCCAGCAGAGGAGCCTGAGTGGGAGAAACCTAGGAGAGTGTGATGTTAGAGAAGCTGGGAGAGGAGAGACTGTGTTTCAGAATGGAGAAAGTGTCTTAGCTAAGAGTGAGAGTAAGCTGGTGACAAAATATATGCATTAGATTTCTAACAACTGACATCATTGCTGGTCCTCTTAAGAGCGAGTTTGCTAGACTGGTGGAAATAGAAGCCCCAGAGATCATTTTAATCAGTTTCTTATTCAAGGTCAAACAATATTTTGAAATATTTGTAGTATTTGTTGCAGACCCTATTAAGCCCTCTGTCCATGTTCTATTGGATTACCTTACCTTTTTAAGCACACTGGCTCCAGGTGTACTTTTCACTTCCAACAGCCAACACCTGGATCCATTTGCTGGCGTGCTGCCCTAAGGCTGCTGAAACCTGCTTTGCTTGCCCAGAAGGAGAGCAGGAAGTGCTTTCAGGGCTCATGAGGGGCAGCCTTAACTAATAATTAAAACAGGTGGGAATATAAATATTTCTCAGCGTATAAAGAGTTTCTGCTTCTGCAGATTTTATTTTCAAATTATTATTAATCCTCTGCTATGGATTATGATCAATAAAAAGCTTATGATTTTGTAAACAGTTTGTGTTTGTATGTGATAGAAAGTGACCATAGTTGCCATTACTAATGCTATGAAAACCAGAAAATTTATTCTTTTGGGGAAAGCTTGTGAGTTTTTGGAGGTCTACACAATAGATTAGCATGGACATTAGCATGTAAAACTGTAAGACCAGGGTTGAACTGAACATGTACTTTGAGATCAAAAGGCTTTAGACAGACAGAATCTCATGAGGAGGGAATGAGATTTCACGAGAGAATGAATCTGACTGCTCTGCTGAAATTCTCTCTTCAGCCCTCTGGCTAGGCAGGAGGTGAATAGAAACTTTTGGATTGGTGTGTGACCTATGAACATGTATAACAAATGACTTTGTATATCTTGGGAACATTGCAATGCTTGAGTGTCTATGTGTGACATTTAAATATGAGTAACACTTGAGTAACTCCCAGGGTTAGCTGGAGTCAATATATGCCTTAATCAATATACCATGGCATTTATAACTTGTATCACAGTTCCTTCTAAATCTCTAGGTGATTATATCCTGCAAAACACCATTTCCATGCTTTTGTTCGTATGGTCCCAGCTGCTGCAAATCTCCTCATCTCTTAGCAATTTCTTTCCACTCTGAATTTTCATGGTATTCAACTTATATATTCCTATGTATATCATGTCTTGCCTTTTTGTGATAGGCAGTGATTTGTATGCATGCCCTCTAACCTAGAAGGTGTAACAACTGTCAGACTCAGCCTGCACCCAGGCGAATCCCTGGGAGCCTAGCTCTGGGTGGCTCATAAATTCTCATTGGCTGTTATTAAAGTCTTGTTGTGTAGCTGCTGGTGTCTGATCTCCACTTCATCACCTCGCAATCTTGATATCATGCTTCTCTTGCTCTAGTATTAACCTAGCCACTCTTAGTAAGCTTATTGATTCCAAGGAGAGCTGTTCTACTCTCTCAGCCTTTTATAGCCCTCCTTGGGTGTCAGGAAGGCAAGGGTTGTTTGTCTGAGCCAGCACTGGGAAGTATTCTATAAGCACCACACAGCATTTTACCTCTGGTAGTTCTTTTCAAGTCTGTGTCCCATATCCTACAAATGGCTTCCAGATCCTTACATTCTCTCTTTCTTTTCTATTTTTAAAAATTGTATTAAAGTTCATGTAATATAAAGTTGATCATCTTAACCATTTCTGAGCATACAGTTCTGTGGTATTAAGTACATTCATATTGTCATGCAACCATCACCACCCTTCATCTCCAGAGCTCTCTTCATGTTGCGAAACTGAAATCCTCCACAACTTAAACAGTAACTCCATCCCCCTACCCCACATCAGTGCCTGGCAACCAACATTGTACTTTCTGTCTCTGTGTATTTGAGTACCTTAAGGACCTCATATAATTGGGAGACTATTTGTCTTCTTGTGACTGGTTTATTTCACTTAGAATATCCTCAAGAGTCATCCATGTTGTGCCATGTGTCAAATTCCTTTTTTAAGGCTAATGTTCCATTGTATATATTTACTACATTTTGTTTATCCATTTATTCATCGATGGACACTTGGGTTACTTCCATGTTTCAGGTAGGGTGAATAATGCTTCTATGAATGTGGTGTAGCCTTACATTCTCTTTTATTTTAGATTTGCTTTTTTATTCATGGTATTTCCTAAGAGATTGAATTTATCCTATTTTGGTCTCTGTCTTTAAGACTCTGAAAAGAGGATTTCTGTGTAAGTGATTGATTAAGGAAG
This sequence comes from Smutsia gigantea, assembly GCA_032199065.1. Taxonomy (NCBI): domain Eukaryota; kingdom Metazoa; phylum Chordata; class Mammalia; order Pholidota; family Manidae; genus Smutsia; species Smutsia gigantea. The sequence goes on along the minus strand of JAVSCE010004653.1, from coordinate 9,197 downwards.
TGCTTCAAGGAGAAAATAGTAAGGTATGGGGTAAGTGGAACTGGGAAGAGGACAAATAAATTGGTGTGTGCAATTTCAGAAAGTCTCACAGAAGGTAGCATGATCTTGATGCCACAAAACTTTGGAATGCAGATTATTCTTTAATGCTGTTTCTCCCCAAAGCAGCAGAGCTGAGATTTTATACATCTGTACTTTTCAGTCATCCCCTTGGGGGTTGGTTACTCATGTCTTGCCTTTTGTGATAGGTGGTCACCTTCTCCAGTATGCCAGTGTTTCTGAGGGATGCTTCAGTGAAAAGCACTATGCAAGCTGTCTGAAAATTGCAATGGTGTGTTTTCAGTTGAGTCTCCAATCTCTAGTAGAAAGCTTTGCAAATGACAGTATACTCTGAATTCAAAGTAATTTCTGCTTTTGTGCACACAGGACCAATTATATGGAAGAGCACATGAAGGAAGCCTCAAACGAAAGCACAGTTAGGAAGACAGACTAACTCAGGTGTGCTTAATGGACTGAAGCTCCATGTCATCAGTTGTATCTCTTGCTTTGAGAGCAGGCATCAGGAAAAAGTCTTTCTTAGGGGCTTTAGGCACATTCTGCTTCCCATGCATAAGGTCTCCTTGAACAGATAATCTGCTATACTTAGGAATTCTCTTGATACACAGAACTGTGAAAGCTTAGACCTGATTTTCCAGAACATTCCTTAGATATCCATTATTATCTTTGCAAACCTCTCTGCTCCCACTGAAATTTGTTTTGAAGGTGTTCACAGTTATAAGAATGATTTTCCTCTCACCAACTATGGAAGGAAAACACTTTGGGACAATATGGCGAACAAGGGACATTATTAATGTTATTGTACAAACTCATAAATACAACCTTGATTATATGAGTACACATTCATACCAGTGCTCATGTTCTAGGGATTTCCTGTTTGCTGGCATTGCTGCACAGAGGGGAAGATGTTATTAAAATCCACAAATCTATCTCTCCTGCTTTGAACATAACTTTTAATTTGACAGTCATAAAAGTCATCAACTATAACCATAACCACTATTTTAAAGATAGAGCAAGTGAGGCAGAGAAAGTTAATGGCATTTCACGGAAGTTATATTAATACAGTGACAGAGCCTGCCATTAACAACTTGTTCATTTTCAGTCAAAAATAAATTTCTTTCATGGGAAATGATTACTGTTGATTAACAATATGGTTTAACTTTCTTGAAAACTTCTTTCTAGCTTCCATTCTTTTTTGTTTGTCCTATAAATTTCAGTTAATCTAAATAAGTTTTGAAACTCAATGGTAAGATTGAGCTTTATGCTATTTGGGCCTAAGACTCTTTGACATTTTGTAGTTAAGGATATTGAGTATTAGAAGTGCACCGAGTGAAGACCACATCAGATTCAGAGCCAACCTTTAAGTGACTTCTATATGCTTTGATCTCTGTGGGGTGCTTTCTCAAGTATTATTCAACTTAATCCATACAGCACTCTGATTACTGATTCCAATTTTATAATTGAAGGCAACAATTGATCCTGATGACAGATAGAATATATTATCATTTTATCACAGTATCCAGCAACATCATTTTCCTAAGTTCCATGATCACTGGAACTTCTCATTTAAGAACCACCTAACTGGCATTCATTGATACTTTGCCAGAATTGCTAAAAGAGATTAAGAAAACTGATATTAAAAGCAGTCCTTAAATATTATGGATATTAAAAGCACTATCTATAGGGTTGGAGAATTTCTTAAAATATACTGTGGAGAGCAAGGGAAGTAAGAAGTAGAGATTAGAGGAAAAGATATCAGTCTGTGTCGGCAACCTATTTCATGCTTGCCTATGTAACTGAAATTACCAATGGAATGTAAAAATAGTGTAAACATGATACTGAACTAGCACAGTGCATGGCATATAATAATCAACTTTATTTTAAAGTTCTGTTGTATCTTTAAGTTTAATATATGAAGGTAGTTCTCTTCCTTTCACTAGGTGAATACCCTAACAGGACTCACAGCTTTTCTACTAACTCTTCAGTAGTAGCATAATTCTAAAGTCAGTTTGAGCAATAAAGCACAGTTTTGATAATTAAAATAGCTAGTCCACTGTCATACTTGAAACTTCTATCTTGATTTAAATTAGAGATTTTCTCCTTACCCAACTGGGCCTCTTTAAGGAAGCAAAACAGCAATTGTGGAAGAGAGAAATGTGCTGAATTTCTCTCTTTCCTCACCTTATCGTTTACTCCTCTTCTCTTTTGCTAACTTTTGTTTCAGAAAACTACAGATTGGACCACAAGGAGAGACATGAGGTAAGAGGAACAACAAAATTTTTATGAACTGGCACTTCCCTGGTGATCTAGTATAAGAACTCTGCAGACATAGCATGTGTCTAAAGTTGACTCTTACTTTCAAGGACACCTTTGATGACTCATCTTCTACTATTGCAAGGAATTTCTCCTCTCTAATTCCCATAAGGATGGCAAATGCAGTCATAGTATGGCTGATAGCTTACTTCTTTTATACCTAGGCATCCAGCAATACCTAGATCTTATATCAGCCAGGTTTCAATAGTTATTGAAAATATCTTAAGTATTTTAAGCAGAAAGGGATTTAATATGGGGAACTATTGTTGTAAAAATTGTTGCAGGGACCAAGGGAGCATGTTCTAGGCTGGACTTTTAGGAGTGGCTCTCAGAAAAATATAGAACTCACCACCAGGAGTGCTACCACCTCTGAGACACTACTGGTCTGTGGGAGAATTAAGAACTTCCTGTTGCCATTGATAACTACAGCTGTCTTTGGAAGCACATGGAGCTAGAACATGGACATCGTAGCTTTGATTCATGGATCAGCAAACCAAAGCATAACATCAATGCTGCCACATCAGCCACCCACACAATTACTTTTCATCAGCCAGGGAACTGGAGAATGACACTGATGCAGAGAAAACTCATGTCCCCATGACCATGCTTCCAGCCGAAACAGCCAGTAAAGTATAGAAAAGTATTCTGCTGCACTCCTGCCTTCCAAATCTCAAACAAGCGTTTTTAATTGTCAGAACTGAATTTATATAAAGAAATGTAGGTGTTTGAAAGACTGGGAGGTGACTTTAGCTTCCCAATTTATCCAACCCAAATAAGCAAAGCCACAGGAACAAGCTCACTGGAAGCCAAATAATGACCACAAGGAAGGATTGGTCTATGTAACAATAACAATGGAGAAAACAGAGTGGAATGAGAAAAAGTATTTGGATTTTTCAGGACATCATTGAGCCAATGATTAAAGCAGGCTTGGAGCCCATCTTATTTCTGAACTTGAAGCTTTATAAAATAAATACCTCACTGTTTAAGCATATTATCTGATACTCTATTATACTATTTGAAATTATTTATTGTTTCCACCCCTAATAAGTTCAGGAGGGCAGAGATTTTTTGTGGTCTTATTCACTACTCCCTTCTCAGAACCCGGACCAATGTCTAAAGTAAAGATGATCTCAACATTATTTGCTAAAATACTGCAGTGATAAATAAAACAAAAATAGAGAACAAAGCATGAAAACTGTGGTTTAAAAGAATTAGTGATGACCAAGTGGTACTTATACCAAGAATGCAAAGTTGGTTTAACATTCAAAATCAGGAATATTATTCAGCCATAAAGAAGAAAGAAACCCTGCCACTTGTAACAACATGGATGGACCTAGAGGGTGTTATGCTAAGTGAAATAAACCAGGCAGAGAGGCAAATACCATATGATTTCACTTATATGTGGAATCCAAAAACAAAACACAACAAAATAAACAAAGTAGCAGTAGACTCATAGACCTTGAGAAGTGACTGGTGGTTACTATGGTGGGGGTGGTGTTGGCGTGGGTGGGTAGGGTGGATGAGGGGTATAAAGAAGCACAAAAATCTCAATCATAATGTAAGTTGGTCATGGGCATGGAAGTACAGAATAGAGAATATAGTCAATGGTTCTGTAACATCTTTTTATGTTAATAGTACTGCATTAGTTGGGGTGAGGATTTGATAATGTGTGTAACTGTTGAATTATTGTATATTGAAGCCAATATGATATTGTATATCAACTATTCTTCAATAAAAATACACTTGAAAGATCTTAATAAATCAGCATTCTTGACTAAAAAAATTCAAAATCAAAGCAATATATCATTATCAGCAGATTAAAAAAGAAAAATCATATGGTCATCACAGTAGATGCAGAAAAGTTATTTGAAACAAAATTCAACATCCATCATTGGTAAGAACTCTCATGAAACTAGGACTGGAAGGGAAATTCCTCATCCTGATAAAGGATATTAATGGAAAATCTATAGCAAATATACTTTTTTTAAATTAATTTTTTCCCCAGCTTTATTGAGGTATGACTGACAAATAAAAACTGTATATATTTGAGGTATACAACATGTTTTGATATACATATACATTGTGAAATGATTACCACAATCAGCTAATTAACAAATACATCACCTCACATAGTAACATTTTTTATTTTGGTGTGATGTACTCACTTGGCTCTACTTGCTTTGCAAATTTCAAGCATAATAATACATTATTATTAACCATAGTCACCATGCTGTACATTAGGTGTCTAACCTTTATTCATCTAAAACTTAAACTGTATCCTTTGATCAATTATTTCTTCTTTTCCCCCTGCACTCAGCTTCTGGTAACCAGCATTTTCTACTCACTAAAAACTAAAGAACATTGATGAAAGAAACTGAAGAAGACACAAGTAAACGGAAAGATATCACATGTTTATGGGTGAGGAGAATTAATACTGTTAAAATGTCTGTTCTACCCAAGCTGTTCTACAGATGCAGTGCAATCCTTACCAAAATTCCAATGGCATTTTTCAGAGCAATAGAAAAAAACAATTCTAAAATTTGTATGAAACCACAAGAGACCCCTAATCACTAAAGCAATCTTAAAGAACAACAAACCTGGAGGCATCACACTTCTTGGTTTCAAATTATTTTATAAGCTATAGTAATCAAGAGTATAGTAGTGGCATAAATAAATAAATATACTTAATGATGAAAGATACAATGCATTCCCCTTAAGAATGGAAACAAAGAAAGGATGTTTGTTCTTACCACTCCTAGTGAGTATTGTACTCCGGGTTCTAGTCAGTTTAATAAAGCAAGACAAAGAAATAAAAGACATGAATATTGAACATCGACTTCCGGGAAGATGGCGGTGTGAGCAGGGTGGCAGAAATCTCCTCCCAACACTATATTTATCTACGAAAACACAGAAAATACATCTATTCCTAAAAGAGAGACGAGAATACACAGGAAAGCGCACAGCGTGCAGCTACACCCAAGAGGACTCGGCACCCCAAGAGGCGGGTAAGATACAGAGCCACGACCCGGCGGGACCCGAGCCCTCCCCCACCCCAGTGCACCGGCGGGAGGAGAGGATTCAGAGCCGGGAGGGAGTGGAGGTGCACCCCGCGAAGTAGCCAGCCCCGGTGATCTGCGTGGGGAGCGCTGACCCACATTGCGCAGTGCAGCGGAGATTGAAGAGACGGAGGGGCAGGATCTGAGCGGGGAGCGCGCCAGGGTGCTTGCAGCCGGCTCCCGGGCAGGAAAAGAAAAAAAGCGCGCGCGTTCTTCAGCGGTCTTAAAGAGACAGGAGCCCAGCGGAGGAGCCGGATCGCCCCAGCACACTCAGCCCAGCAGGCTGGGAGTCCTGGGGAGTTTCAGACACCTTAGCTGGCGACTGAGGAAGTGTAGCCATACTTAACACTTCTCACTGAGATCAACAGCCTCCTACTCGTTCCCACCCCTGCCAGAGCGATAAAGGGCCCTGCGGAGCGGCACAGTCACAGCTGTGGAATAGTGGGGGAATTGCGCCACCTAGAGCATTCCCACAGAATCTACGTCTGGTGGGCATTTTTTTTATGGTTTTTTTGTTTTGTTTTGTTTTTTGTTTTGTTTTTGTTCTTTCTTTTCTTTCTTTTTTCTTTCTTTCTTTCTTTTTTTTGTTTTTTTTTCTTCTCTTTTTAAAGTCTTAAAGAGCCCAGCTGACATACGTGGCAACTATCAGTGACCAATTATACAGCCATGAAAAGACAGAGAATATGGTTCAGACCAAAATCAACCAGACAACCCCAGAGAGGGAGTCTGAAGGAATGGAAATGCACAGCCTCCCTGAAAAAGAATTCAGAATAAAAGTCATAACCATGCTGATGGACCTACAGAGAAATGTGCAAGAGCTGAGGGAGGAAGTGAGGGAACTGAGGAAAGACAATACAGAAATCAGACAAGCGATCGACGGGCTTAACAGCAGAATGGATGAGATGCGAGAGACTGTTAATGGAATAGAAAACAGAGAACAGGAGTACAGAGCAGCTGAGGCAGAGAGAGATAAAAGGATTTCTAGGAATGAAAGAATATTAAGAGAACTGTGTGACCAATCCAAACGGAACAATATTCGCATTATAGGAGTACCAGAGGAAGAAGAGAGAGAAAAAGGGATAGAAAGTGTCTTTGAAGAAATAATTGCTGAAAACTTTCCCTCGCTGGGGAAGGAAGTAGTCTCGCAGTCCACCGAAGCTCATAGATCTCCCAACACAAGGGACCCAAGGAAGACAACACCAAGACACATAATAATTAAAATGGCAAAGATCAAAGATAAGGACAGAGTATTAAAGGCAGCTAGAGAGAAAAAAGATCACCTACAAAGGAAAACCCATCAGACTATCATCAGACTTCTCAACAGAAACCTTACAGGCCAGAAGAGAATGGCATGATATATTTAATGTTATGAAACAGAAGGGCCTTGAACCAAGAATATTGTATCCAGCACAATTATCACTTAAATATGATGGAGGGATTAAACAATTTCAACACAAACGAAAGTTGAGAGAATTTGCGTCTCATAAACCACCACTACAGGATATCTTAAATGGACTACTCTAGATGGAAGCACACCTAAGGCTAAAAAAATGTCACCAGAGAAAATAAAATCATAGCAAAGAAAGCAGACCATCCAAATACTAACTAAAGGCAAGAATAAAACACCTATTATAGAAAGAATGGAGGAGGAGGAATAAGAAGGGAGAGAAATAAAGAAACATCAGACTGTGTTTACAATAACTTAACAAGAAAGTTAACTTAGATTGTTAGATAGTAAAGAAGCAACCCTTGAACCTTTGGTAACCATGAATCTAAAGCCAGCAATGGCAATAAGTACATATCTATCAATAATCACCCTAAATGTAAATGGACTGAATGCACCAATCAAAAGGCACAGAGTAACAGAATGGATAAAAAAGCAAGACCCATCTATATGCTGCCTACAAGAAACTCACCTCAAATCAAAGATATACACAGACTAAAAGTGAAGGGATGGAAAAAGATATTTCATGCAAACAACAAAGAGAAATAAGCAGGTGTTGCAGTACTTGTATCAGACAAAATAGACTTCAAAACGAAGAAAGTAGCAAAAGATAAAGAAGGACATTACATAATGATAAAGGGGTCAGTCTAACAAGAAGATATATCCATTATAAATATATATGCACCCAACACAGGAGCGCCAGCATATGTGAGACAAATACTAACAGAATTAAAGGAGGAAATAGACAGCAATGCATTCATCTGAGGAGACTTCAACACACCACTCACTCCAGAGGACAGATCAACCAGACAGAAAATAAGTAAAGACACAGAGGCACTGAACAACACACTAGAACAGATGGACCTAACAGACATCTACAGAACTCTACACCCAAAAGCAACAGGATACACATTCTTCTCAAGTGCACATGGAACATTTTCCAGAATAGACCACATACTAGGCCACAAAAAGAACCTCAGTAATTTCAAAAATACTGAAATCCTACCAACCAACTTCTCAGATCACCAAGGTATAAAACTAGAAATAAATTTTAGAAAGAAATCAAAAAGGCTCACAAATACATGGAGACGTAACAACACTCTCCTAATTAATCAATGGGTTAACGACCAAATCAAAACAGAAATCAAAGAATATATGGAGACTAATGACAACAACAACACAAAGCCACAAACTCTGTGGGACACAGCAAAGGCAGTTGTAAGAGGAAAGTATTTTGCAATCCAGGCCTATTTAAAGAAGGAAGAACATTCCCAAATGAATAGTCTGAAGACAGAATTACTGAAATTGGAAAAAGAAGAACAAATGAGGCCCAAAGTCACCAAAAGGAGGGACATAATAAAGATTAGAGAAGAAATAAATAAAATTGAGAAGAATAAAACAATAGAAAAAATCAATGAAACCAAGAGCTGGTTCTTTGAAAAAATAAACAAAATAGATAAACCCCTAGCCAGACTCATTAAGAGAAAAAGAGAATCTACACACGTAAACACAATCAGAAATGAGAAAGGAAAAATCACAACGGACCCCACAGAAATACAAAGAATCATAAGAGAATATTATGAGAATCCATATGCTAACAAGCTGGAAAACATAGAAGAAATGGACAACTTCTTAGAAAAATACAACCTTCCAAGGCTGACCAAGGAAGAAACAGAAAAACTAAACAGACCAATCACCAGTGACGAAATCGAATTGGTAATCAAAAAACTACCCAAGAACAAAACCCCTGGGCCTGATGGATTCACCTCTGAATTCTACCAGACATATAGAGAAGAAAAAACACCCATTCTCCTTAAAGTTTTCCAAAAAATAGAAGAGGAGGGAATACTTCCAAACTCATTCTATGAAGCCAGCATCACTCTAATACCAAAACCAGGCAAAGACCTCACCAAAAAAGAAAATTACAGACCAATACCCCTGATGAACGTAGATGCAAAAATACTCAACAAAATATTAGCAAACCGAATTCAAAAATACATCAAGAGGATCATACACCATGATCAAGTGGGATTCATCCCAGGGATGCAAGGATGGTACAACACTCGAAAATCCATCAGCATCATCCACCACATCAACAAAAAGAAGGACAAAAACCACATGATCATCTCCATAGATGCTGAAAAAGCATTTGACAAAATTCAACATCCATTCATGATTAAAACTCTCAACAAAATGGGTATAGAGGGCAAGTACCTCAACATCATAAAGGCTGTATATGACAAACTCACAGCTAACATCATACTTAACAGCAAGAAGCTAAAAGCTTTTCATCTAAGATCGGGAAAAGACAGGGATGCCCACTCTCTCCA
>JAVSCE010004652.1:0-10253 GCA_032199065.1 Smutsia gigantea | reverse complement strand
AAACATGCTATTAATAATTAGAGACTTAATACAAGATATCAGTAAACCAAGTCTCGTGTTAAACCATTTCGACTATACAACAGAGTCCTGGAAATGCCACACATGGTGAAATAAGTACACAATATTTTCTCCATTTGTTGTATATGTTATAGTGGAGGGATGCTGGAGTTTTTGAAGTGCAATTTATTATGTACCATATATTGTTTTGGTCCTGTTTCTCCTCCTGCTTCTCTTTTAAACTGTTTTAATTAAATTTGAATTCAGATTATGGTAATAACATATGCCATATTTTTAAGTGAATTTGAGTAGAAAAAGTTTGCTCGCTCATATTTAGCTCTCTCTATCCTTTGAAAGATCTGTTTCAGTTCATACTAACATAGATCACAAAAGAGATCACATGAGAAGCTTCACAAAAGCCTCCTGAGGCCTGTGCCTTGTTTTTGAGTTGATATTTTTTGTCATTAATTACAGCCATTGAACTGTCAAACTTCCCAGTTTAGAATTCCCTAAGACTGTATCAAAAATCAGTTTTCATTAATTTCTCTCCTAGTAGTCATTTCAGTACGTGCCAAAGGCTGAATGGCTAAACGAAGACTGCATTTCTGTCTCTCTCCTAGAATGAGGTCTCCAGGGCAAGCATGGTAGTGAGGCAGGGCACAGAAGTTCAGTGCCACTGTACATGCCATTTCTGTTCTATGTATTTAAGAGAACCATGGTTTCCGGGTCCCTCTCTCTGACATCTGGCTTAAGTTCTCCTGATGACAGATGCATTGTAAATGCACAGACAGATCTTTAATGATGATCGATACAGAATGTAGCATTTTACTTCTTGGAAATGCATAACTTCAAACTACATCTGTCTTCACACTGTAGGTTTTGTTAATAGTGAATACCTATTTCCACACAAACCTGACAGCTTCATCACTAAAAATACTCCAGAGTACATGAGATTAAGAAATGTGGGAGAAAAAAAAACTTATAGAAATTTAGGCAATATAAATTATATTTGACATTTTATTGCTGCAAAGCACATGATTAAATTATCTAAAGATAATCTGTATCCTTCCTTCTCTATCAAATTTGTCTCTGGTGCTCTTGTTAGTTTTTGAGGATCAGAGGCTCTACGATTTCTTTCATACAAGTTCTTAACATCAGAAGTACTGAGAATGTATTGACTATCATTTCATTTACTAGTATCAGTTATAAAGAATTTATTATAATTACGTATCAGCAAAACCTTTTTCTACTTTTGTGTAGTCCAAAAACTAGCATTGCTTTACCATGCTGACAAAGTTATTTTATATCTCTCTACCTTAAAGATCAATTTTATTTGTAGTAGCTATTATCATTTTTGCTGTCATTAATAGTACTTTATTACAGAATCAAAGATGTTAAAAATAACATGCCAGAATTAATAGTTATTGAGTTCAAATAAGATCACGTTGTTTAGCACAACAGCTTATGTGAGAACATTAGTGATTTGAGATATATATATATATATATATATATATATATATATATATATATATATACACATATATATAAATTTCTGTGGCATACTTCCTGTTATTTCAATAAATGATATGGGCCATAGTTAGAGAGATTAAAAGAGTGGGGATGCAGATGGTAGAAAAATATTTTTGGTAGAACAGAAGAGAGTCAGACAGAAAGAGATATACTATTCTGTCCTCAGTTTAGCTGTATGAGGCTCTGAAGAACAAAATGAAAGGAGGGGTAGAGATACCTGTATAAATTGCCTAAGTCAACTCACAAAATTTGACTCTGCCCAAGAAGAAAGACGAACATCATGATAGAAGAGATGAGGAACAAATATATTCTGTAGTAAATGAACATGCAAGTGTAAATGTGTGTGTTTCTGGGTGGGGGGTCTCTAAGAAGCCAGTCTTCCCCAAGTCTAACTTGCGCATTCCCTGTGGCAGCCATTTTGGCTCAGAGCTGACCGTGGGTTCTTTTCATCAGGCTGTAATGCCAGAAATGTCATAGCCTCATACCTTTATTCTTTCATACATAGGAGTAATCCTGCACAGTACAAAATGAGTGAAATTCCTTATTCACCTTTATATTTCTGGTGCTATAATATCACCATAACTCTACTCATAATAAATACCAATCTACTATGGTGCTAACAATTTAATTAATCAGGCCCTGATGTTTATAGGTTGGAAGTTCGAATCAAGAAAGTTAAATCATCTGTTTGAATATAAAAGCATGCTATTGCACAGCATATTTAAAATTGCTTGCTGGATCTGGGGGTATGCCCAAACTCAGGGTCTGAGTGCATCTGGCCATTTGAAACAAGTACAAATTAGCTTGTGTATGAAATCACCCACACAGAGCTGCAGGTGTCACTTTCTGGAAAGTTGAGCCTGAGTAAGTTAGTCCAAATCGCCATCTTGAAAGTTAATCATATTACACCCGCTTGTTCGTTCTTCCCTTCTAGTCTATATAAAGGCAGAACCTAGGGGCGTTTTTGCATCCTGGCTTCTGAAACAAGTGTCTTCCTGCAGATCAGAATTCGTATTGTATATACCAGCTCTATAACAATAGGGGTCTTTTTATATCTCAATTTGAACTGATTAGGCATTTTTTGGCAGGCCATAATGAAGCTATTTTGAAGACAAGTTTCAAAATACAAACAATAGTTTGTTCAAACCTGCCTGAGTCTGACAATTAAGATTTTGAGTTTTTTATTAGTTAACTAGTTCAAAAATATAAATTCAACCTTAGTTATTGTGCATGGCTTATATATATATTTGTAAGAAACCTAGAATAATTGTACTCTACTGCAGGAATAGACAAATGATTGCTACAACTGAGTAAAAATTCACCGAATATGTATTTATTGAAAAGCTTCTACATGCCAGGTACTGTTACAGGTGCTTGGGAAACATCAGTGAAGAATGCAGACAAGCCCTGTGCCATCACAGAGCCCTAGTGAACTTATATTCAAGTGATTCCAGAAAGAAATTCCTCTGCTAATATTCAAGACACTAAACAAACTTTCCCCAAAATAGATGTCTCCCATCATTTCTTACAGTCTGAAGGGGATCTCTCACCTTAAAAAGAAGTTACTGATGCTAAGAGGTTGACCAAGGAGATGATTATGCAATGTGGTTCCAATAAAACATCATCCAGATTCTCACCTTCCTGATATTTCAGGATTTGTGATTCATTGTAAAGTAATTCAGTCACATCATTACCAGGTGTTCATTGAAGGGTGAAGTATTTTATAAGTGGTGCATACACACCATTACTTTGCCAATATCAAGGGTCCTGAGCGAAACATATTAGTTCATAGAAGTTAAAAGGGCCTTATTTCTCTAGAGCAAAACACCCTTTTCATAACGATATCTTCCCTTTCTAAAGTATATTGAAAGGATCTATTTTTGACTCTGAATAGTTCCTAGAATCCGAGATGACATACTCACATTTAACCCCAGGTCTTAGTACAATACCTGACGCAGCATAAGAGCTCAGAATTGCTAACTGAACTATTACTGAACAGCAACCATACTCTTTTTTAATAACGAAGACTTAAAAACCAATTATAAATAGCAACCACTTGAAAATCTTACCTTTCTTATGCTACATTTTTCCAAATACAGAAACACTTGGCATAATTGAGTACTAAAATACTTAGTATTTTAAAACTGAATTATTAAAAAATTGTATTATCTTATACTAGCTCAAATACAAGATGATAAAGGCATTTGATCAGAGATCTCCATGGAAGGTAATCTTGCCCTCAAGGGGCATGTGATAATGCCTAGATACATTTTGGTTGTCACAACTCAGTGTGTGGGTTACCGCTGTCATCACCTGACAGAGAACACAGGCCGGAGGTGGTGCTGAGCATCTTGCAATGTACAGGACAGCCACCACAATGCAGAATTATCCAGCCCCAAATGTTACTAGTGCCAAAGATGAAAAAACCTGCATTAGACAAATGCGGGCTAAAATTATAGGAAAAAAATTCTCACATAGCTTGTAGAGATCTCAGTAACGATGATTGTTAAACATTCCAGTGAATATCATTAGTAAAAAACTGGTGAGATGTGGTAAAACCTTTATTTCATTGTGACAGCTATTTTAAAGGTTTATTGCTGAGTCCAAAGGCACCTGGTTCGCTTATCTGTTGTGAAATGGTGGTTTGGGAGGCTTGGGGGCGGGGGGGTGGAGTCAATATATCCCAGTAGACGGAACTCTGGGATAAAAGATCAATAAGCACCTTTCTCCTCTAACTATGTGACATCTCAGGGAGGTCATAGAGTTACTGGGCCTCAGTTTTTGTTGTGTCACCTGCTTCTGATTAGTAAGTCCTCAGAAACATTCTCCTTTCCTCTACAACAACATTGTCCAATAAAAACATGGGAGGCACAGACACAAACCACATATGTAATTTAAAATTGCCTTGTACCCCATTAAAAAATGTAAAAAAAAAAGTGAAATTAATTTTAATATCATACTTCATTTAACATGACGTAACTAAAATATCATTTCAACATATCAATATAAAAATTATACAGACATTTTACATTATTTTTTAGTACTAAGTCTTTTAAAACATCCCATATATATTTTACACTTAGAGACTATATCAATTTGAGCGTCTCACACTGTAAAGATTTAGTAGCTACATGTTGCTAATGGTTACCACATTGGGCAGCACAGGCCTAGCTAATAAAACCTGTCTTAAATTTTCCCATGGCGGCTTGAAGAAAGAGAAAGGAAAAACACAGAAATCATCATGGTGTCACCACTATTAACAAGTCTTAGTGTTTCCTCTTACCCTGATTCTGTGACTCTTGTGATAAGGGCTGTTACCTGGAAACAACCATTTTTCTTTTCACTTTAGTGTATTATTAGGTAAATAAGTGTAACATTATGAAATAATCCAGAATTTTTGTTTTAGAATCTGAATAAATTTAGGATGGGTATCCTCATATAGAATTATGTCTCTCATGATATCCTCTGGGAATGGCAGCCAAAGACACTAACTAAACTATCAGGACTTGCGTCTTAAGTCTATAAGGGCAGAAAAATTAACATTTGATACTATCTCTGCAATCTTTACTTTCTTATATCTTTTCCAAAGTGTTTAATAGATAAACAAAATTGGGAAGTTGTACTTTTTTAAGCTCAAGTTAGACAAAAAGGGAGAAAGCATATGCATTGGAATCATTGGAATTGAAAAAACTATATATATTTGTCATGTCACTGAAGCTTTGCTAAGGAAAGCACTTTATCCACAATCATATGAAGTTCTGAGGCTTCATAATGTAACACTTCAATTTAAAACTTAACACAGGATTATATGGTGGTTGGAAAACTGCAATATGGTGTCTCTTAGAAGATATATTAAAATCCTTCTTGACAGCATGATGCTTTTACCACTGCCTAAAGACACATACTAAAAATGTTCCCAGTTTGTGCACTTAATTGTGTGAGAAATGATAAGAAATCAGAAATAGGTGATAAGTTTATTTGCTCATATCTATATATTTGCACAAGCAAAATAGTTCCCCAAGAAAAAAATGGAATGAATAGGGATATAAAATAAATGAGTAATGAATTTATTATTATTATTATGTAATTGGGATTGGAGCGTACTGGCGAAAATTAGCATATTTTCTAAAAAAAATTTAGATATAGCAGTATACCTAGATATTTGAATTAACCTGAGGTATGTGAGTCAGTTTATTTTCTAGCAGCTTTGCATTGTATGTATATGATCTTTAGCTTCTGTGATTCTGTGTCCATATATTGCAAGGAGCAACTATTATATACTAAACATTTAGATATGACAGGTGTTTTACAAATATTTGTTTTAACATAGTACGTCCCGCATTTTCTGATAAAGAAATAAAAACTATTACAGTTTCAAAGCTTAAAGATAAACAGGAGATAAATAAGAGCCATAGTGTCCTGCTTATTATGCAATACACATATACAGGATTTTTATGAAAGCAATGAAAAGTGGAGAGATTTACTAAGAAGATTTTAATAAATCTACAATGCTTGCCATATTAAACATAATGCCTTCCGTACCATTCATAGTGAATCTTGCCCACCTCCACATCTCTGTTAACAGTGAAAACAGGAAATTTATATTTTCTTATACTTTGAGTATTTGGGGGAATTAATGTCACTTTAATAATAATAACAAAGTACTTCATTTTCCTTGATGGTAAACTGGTGAAAATGAACTTAGATAGTCAGTGCTCGATCTGTATATTCTGTTCTGCATTCTGACAGTACTTTTCAATCTGATCATCTAGTACAAGGAAAATGCAGTCGCAGAAGACAAGCTTCAACATTGTGCTCTACTATGTAAAGAATTAGCACTCAGCCTAGCCATCCAACCCAGTTTTAATAAAGCTACCCAAACCCCTTTGGCTGACTCATCGGCAGGGTGGTATTAACCAAAATCCTCCATTTTGTACTTGCTAATCCAGTAGGTCGCCTGAAAAGGCTTTCAGCTCTGCTTTTCATGGGATAATAAGGCTTTTTACATATTTTTGAGTTTTGCTCTGTTGACAGAAAAAAATGAATTTCTAGAACTACAACACTTGAAGACTTTCTTCTCTCATAATAAACGTTTCTTCCAAGTTTAACATCACTGGCCATTTCATCAATTCTTTTATAAGTATACAAGTTTATATCTTAATGGAATATATTAACTTTACTGTCACAAGAAATTAAAACGTTTTTGATTATTAAAAATAATAAATTGACTCATATTCTTTCAGGCCTTAAAAATAGCTTCATATTTTATTACCTTTGTAAAAAAGTTTATATTTAAATAGATTGTGTCACTTTGTTACATTATTAGCACTTTTATTATTATTAAAGACACAATTATCCTTCATTGTAAATGTGCTTCTTCTGATATGTGAAAAAATATTAGCATTTTTGATATAACAGGTGGAGACTTGTGATCTTTTCCTATGTCATTATTATTAATCATTAATATTTCTGTGTAAGTACACTGCTATATACTTGTGTCAGTTATCTTCTTAAATATTGTTAACAAATTTTAAGCATATGATCAATGAAAAAGTGCTCCAAATATGATTGCTTATGGTATTTATAATTTTTACCATTATAATAATTATAAGATAAATCTAAAAATGAATGTTTTTAGTTTTTGGAAGACTTCATCCCTAATTTTATAAATAAATATATATTAACCATTTTTAAAAAGTTGAAAATGTTGTCCTTTGAAGAAAACCAGGCAGTCTTAACATAATTCAAGGGTGCTTATCAAAATAAATCTTAAATTATGCACATGTTGGTTTTTTTTATGCAATGTCTTCTCTTCTTTTTAGATAATCTCTTTTTTTAAGTACTAATTTATGAAAACTTATGGGATTTCTCTCATTTATGTATATATATGTATATATATATATATATATACATACATATATATATAATATTATATATATCAACATATTCAAAGTTTTTATCTTTATTAACTTTAGAAGTTTGGTTGCCCAAAATTGAACTTTATTAGTCAATGAGAAAAGAAAGTGTGAGAAATTGTTTGACAGTATTATAACTAAACTGTTCTCTGAACTTGACTGTGATGGCTAAGGTAAGAGAAAAGCCAACTAAAATTGAGATTCATCACCTTAACTCCAGTTACTAACAGTCTGAAATACTAATTTGATATCACATAGACAGAGCCTATATATGAATGAAGACAAAGTTCCCCAACATAGGTTATCACCAAGGAACTAGCATTTCTCATCTTAAGAAAAACTGATTAGCACCATGCAGGGCATGGGAAAGAAAAACAAAGCATATATTAATATCAAAATTGCCTGGGCACAGTACAAATTTGTCTTACAAATGATTCATACTTTTAAATCAGTTATTCCTAACTCCTTCTGTTTTAATGGTGCTTTGTGACTTAGACATTACCCTTGATACGTATAAAATCTGGCTCAGGAAATTCAAGTGTTTTCTTGATTTTTCCCATAGCCATGATCTTGGAAGTCTATTTTAGTGTTCTTCCCACTAAACCATGCTCCTTCCCTAGGCAGTAATGCTGAGAGGTACGGTTACATATTGCATTGCTATGCCACTGCTTCCTCAGCAGTTCACATTCTCTTACAGAAATGATATAAAATCAGAAACAACCTCACACTGGAATAGACTTTGATTTCCAGGCAACATGTCAAATGCAAAATATTGCTTAACTGTTTTAAACCAACTTTGTATCAATTCTATAAAGAAGTCATTTCTCATAGGAAGTAGATTATGAAAGAATAAAGTAAAAGATAAACTTGTTTTTTCTGAGGTTAGGGATTTAAACTCACTGGTGCTTATATGCACACATGGCTAAGTATGTGGCAATAAGGAGTTTGAATTTCCAACTAACTGCAAGTTTCTGACATTTTACCTATCATATCTATTGGCTTTTTGCAACAATAACTGGAGATAGGCAAAGCAATACAGACTGATTTCACAAAAATATCTAAATGTCAATTTCCCTGAGAGATTTGATATATAAATGGAACAATTTTTAAATGAATCATGACCTACTTAGTGCTATAACTGAAAAGAAACATTATTAAGGGCTGATCATCTACATAATCAGTAAACTTTTAACAAGAGATATTATTTTCCCAATAAACAAAGGGAAGCTATCACCTTTTAGGCTCATTCAGTCACTCCAAGTGACATTCTGAGACTCCATACCACTCTGAAAGAATAAAATAAATAACAATAAAGGATACAGAAAATTTCATCATCTTTTTAACACTAAATGAAATTAGTATTATATGGGATGAAAATTTCTTAAGCTAAAAGCTCTGTTTCTCCATCTAAGTCAAATTTCAAAATAAAAACATAAGATTTTAAGGGGCATTCTTTAAAAGTCATGTTACTGTGGGAAGACAGAATGAAAAAACATATATGTGTTAGTATGTACTGAATCAAATTCTGATAAAATGGAAGTGGAGTACCTAAATATTTTATGATAAATTCTTATACAAAATATGCTATTATAAAATATGAGTAGTATTTAGCTTATATATAGTTAGAATTTTCGTCTAAATCCTCTATTATAGGTGAGGTTCTGATATAATCACTAATACAGTCATTTCCAAAACCATTAAATGCAAATTTAAATGTTAAAGATAACTTCTGATGACAAAAAAATAACTGCTTCTAACTGTATATCAGCTTTCCTACCACATGTCTTCACACCCCCCCCCTTCCCTCTACCCATCCGTGGATTTCAGCTGCAGTTCCTGGAAGAAACTCTCACTGTCTATCCAAAGAACTGTGTTGCTACTTTCAGCTCAGAATATATTCCAAGTTGACACCCACTTGTGATATAGCTTCATGTAGTGTAAAGTCATCTAACCCACCCTTTTAACTCTGACTCAGACTTTCCATAGATACTTGGCATATGAGTTTAGAGGAAACTACAAAATAGAAACAATAAAAATAACTCAGTCTGTTGTTTCTTAAGCTATACACAATGATGAAATGCCAGTATCAAATGTATTTGTAAATTTGTTTATGTATAATTCTATTTATTCAAAGGTAGTTCTTACCCTTTGTAATATAACAGAGTATTTTTAAATTTTTAACAGAGATTTTTAAAATTTTGAAATGGTTAAAATTATACCATGTAATTTCAAAACCATGCACATGCTTTTTGGTTTTTTTCTTGTTTTAGAAAGTGGCACTGCAAATTATTGCAGTATTTACATTCTCTCTATCATTTGTTTTATCTTTTGGAAAAGATATAGAATGAGAAAGAGATTTATAAAAATACCTTATAACACAGTTGACTGTGTTTGAACTGTGAGACTGCTACTTAAAGCCTGGAGGCACAGAGAAATTAAGTGACTTGTCCCAGAGGCAAACATTAACTGGCATTATCTATCAAATGTCATTGCTAATATCCTCCACAAGACATAGAGTTGGATTTTTGCTACTAATATATAGTTATACACTGAAAATCAATTAATAATGTTATGTAGTTATCTGTTAAATGCTCTATATCTACTACCTCACACTTTAAAAAATATTATATTCATGTATTCAGAACATGGAATTATGCTAGTTGTATAGTAAAGTACCTGACAGAAGGCATTTAAAAACGTTAAATATTGAAGTACTGTATGGAAAGTTGGAATATGTTGCAGAATTCTAGTTAGGAAATGAATACATTCCTGATTCTGAGTTTGGTTAGGTCATGGGGTACATTCTATTTC
>JAVSCE010004651.1:0-31357 GCA_032199065.1 Smutsia gigantea | reverse complement strand
CACACACACACACACGAATCTAGTCCAGAGACCTGAACAGAGTCATGCTACTATTACTGCTGTGTGTGTGTGTGTGTGTGCATGCGTACAGGAAACGACACCATCGTAGGGGGTCACACCTCTTTCAAGGACCAGTCTTCCTCTTTGTGGTTGCCCACATTACCCCTCCCCAACTTGTCCGGGACTTCTAGCTCTTTTATTCTTTCACTGCTTGGTCTTTAACTTCTCCCTCTTAATCCCCTTGTCACAGTCCATACCTGTGTTCAGGTCTTTAGTCTCACCCCCCGGCACTTCATGCCTCACATGCCCCTTGAGCCTCTGCCCTTTTCCTTTCAGTCACACCGTCCCCACCCCTTCACGTCCCTTTCAGCGCACTGACAACTAGCAGGCAGCCTATGCCATTGTCAGACTCTCAGTAGGTCCGTCGGGATTCCCTTTTGGTCCCCCGTCCCTCTCGTCTGTTCCCGAACCTTTTTATTTTTGCCACCGCTCTGACGTGTCCTTTCCTGGTTTCTGTGAGTTCTGCCTTTCTCCAAAGGATCTGTGTTTCCTTTCATCCATCTGTAAACTTGTCCTCCCAAGAGCCATCCATGGCCATTGCTTTCCCCACTTGGAATGTGTTCCGTGAATGAGTTAATTCCCCCCCGAGGCGTTCTGAGGTCAGGTACAGCATTCCAAGCCCATGTCTGCAGGCGAAGTGTTCCCACTGGGCACCCCTCCACACCTCTGGATCATACACACTGGGCACACATGCATGTGTCATGGGGCTGTGGCCATGGAGAGGAACCCGTATTCATCAAAACAGGATTATTAGCAGCTGTGGTTTTGAACGTTTAACATACATTAACTCTTAATCTTTGCAGTAAGTCTGTGTGGTAGGTAATGTTATCCCTGTTTTATAGATGAGAAAACTAAGGCATACAAAGTTTAAGGAATTTGTCCAAGTTTTTCCAGTTGATGAGGAAGTGGGGGTTTTGGAATTGGAGGTTAGGTAGAATGGCTCCATTTTCCTGACCACTTTCCTGTATTGCCTCTCAGGGTGGCTTTCTATGCACTGCTTCAAAATCAACCAAACCATGATCGCTTGTAAATTTCCTTATGTGACCATACATCTTGACCACCCCTTTAAGTTGAGTGAGGTAAAAAACTCATTCTTTTAACGGCCGTGTGCTCTGTTGTGACTAGAAAGCACAGACGGTGGCTTGAGGTGGCAGTGAGGCAGGGCAGGGCGCAGGCGTGCATTTGGCTGTCAGTGTTTGAGGTGCCTGAAATCCCAGTGAATCTCACTCTCCCCTGCCTTGTTCAAGTCAGACATCTTGCTGCCATTTTCCATCTTCCCTACATTCAGCCCGTGTCCCATTACATAGTCGGTAATGTGTGCTTTAGTGAGCGGCCACACACAGCAGGGTACATTCATCATAATGCCTAGGTCCCTTGAAAGTGCTCCCACAAGGCTGGGTAGATCGTGAGCTCGTTATGTAGCATATGTTGACCGTAACGGGGATCTGCCGGCTTTTGTGGCCAGACAGTAAGATTTCAGAGGTCATGAATGTTTGTGTCAGTCATCATCAGGACTGCCCAGTTTTCGGTTATTTTCTCTGAGAGTCACTGGACTCAGCCTACTGTCCTGCCCGACGGCTAAGAGTTGTTACAGCCGAAGGGTACAAAGCGAACAGGGCAAGGCCCAAAGACTGAAGTCCACAGGAAACCAGGGGTGGGCTTCCAGAGCCCTGTCTCAGGGAAGTCGCCAAGGACACGCTTAGTTTAAGCTCTGTGGGGTCAGGACAGCTGAGAAGTCAACAATGGAGGCTGTCCGAGATCCAGTGCCGAGGGTCTTGTGGGGGCGGGGGGTGCTCTCTTGCCAGCACGTACCAAATTCAAGGCTTCAGAAGGACAGCAGGTGTGCAGCATAGGCCATATTTACACAGAAGACTTGGTCACACTAGCCACTCACCTCTGGGAATGTAGGGAAACCTGCCAAATACCTAAGGTCCCAACCCTGGCCGGGGCAGAGCTTGCAAACTCGAGTATAGCAGTCTGAGGCCTGCTGTGTTACTTCTTCAGAGGGACTTAAATTGTATTAAAATGCTGATTAATTCAAACTTCTGTAACAAAGAACGAGTTAGAACTTTGAGGTGAAGGCTTATATAAGCGTAACCATTGTAACCCCAGAAAATCACAAAATCAGGTAGAACTTATTACAAGCTAACCAGGGTTGAGTGATGACCAGGTGCAGAGGAATCGTGAAGGACTGTGCCTCTTTCTAGTGCGGACGGTACACACCACTCAGGGCCATATGTGTGCATAGAAAAGTATGTATACATCTGCCATATATGAATTTATGAATATGTACACATACATATATGAGCTATATGGCTTCAAGTGGTTTGACTTGCAAATGTACCTACCCATTGTTTGCCCTTATAACACATATACTGGCAGATCCAGGCTGTGTGTTTCTGTAGCACGTGTCCCGGGTTCTCATAATCGTTCATGTCTGTTAATACTGTGAACTGAATGGCTTAGATAGAGAGAAATAACGGGTGTGCGTCAGCCAGCTTGCCCAAGACTGAGTCACAGATAGTCTGGGCTGTGGTACACTCCCGGGTCTGCGTGTGTGACACTGGGAAGACGTGGAAGCACGTGGCCCAGCTGGGAAGCCCTTCACATCGACCTGAGGCTGGGCACCTTCCGGAGCCAGGCTTCTGGGGTATGTGCAGCGCCCCTCTATACGCACACTCAGCCCGCAGACGGCTTTCTTCTGAGGTGTGGGGTCTGAAATGTTCGATGATGTCGTCCTTAAATTTCAAGGGTTAAAGATGTGTAATCGGCTTGCTCGCAGGCATGTTAACACACCTCACAATTGAATGGGCTAAGCTAAATTGTTCATGAAAAGATTTTTCCTCCTCAGAGCAGTGTCAGGAGTACAGTGGTCCTGCAGGAGGACCTCCTGTTCATACTTCCTGATCCTGTTCTTACCTGCTGGGGGGCTTTCTAAAACCCCCTACCTGTTCCGCCTGTATTTTTTATCTCCCTGTGTTAAGCATGTGTTTTTATTCTGAAGTTGTCACTGCTGCGACTCTGATCCTGCAGAGACGGCTCCTCCCAGAGCTAGCCGACCCCTACAGGTAGCAGAGAACCCACGTGAGTGTGGCTTTCATCTGCAGAGCAATCGAGCCTGTGCCCCTCGCCGACTGTCACAAGCAGGACTGAACACACACACAGACCCTTCCCCGATCACCCCAGGACCAGGTGCCGGGCAGCTAGGGGCAGGCCCCGCACTCTGACGCCCACTGAAATCATTCCCGAGGGCTTATCCTAAACTAGCCAAGCCTGCTTGCCTCATCTGGTTCCTTCCTTCTGGCAAGGTGACGCTGAGGGCCTGGCTCACGTGCCCCTCACTCCTGCCTCCTGACCCCGCCCTGGCGCGCCCCCTCCTGGGCGGCAACTGTATCTTTTCAATGCAGCCATCTCGCCTGCGGGCCTCATCACACTAGAGTAATAAAGTGTGCGCTTTAAAACAAGACAGCTGAGAGCCTTGATGGGGTGATACATACGAAGAATGTAGCAAAGCAAATTAGCCGCTTTGATGTCATTTCATTAAAATGGGGTGTTGGGGCACGGGGACCTTTTAGTTGGAGCAAAGTGGAGAGCAACGGACAGAGTAGGCAGCAATGCCAAGGGCGGTGCCCAGGTGGGCCGGTAGGAACCAGGCTTGGGGGAGACAGTGGGCTGAGTACAATTCCAGTTCTCTCCCGCAGGGCTGGTATTTTTTAAAAGATTGCTCCAGATGCCCTTCTCAGACCCCCACGCCCCTGCCGTGACCAGGCCCAACGGGACACCCCAGGCTCATGAGTGACACCCCCGTGGGCTCCCCGCCGCCCCCAGCCCTCTGAGGGAGGCAGCGCCCCCGCTGTGCCCCTCCCTGCCCACATCGTGTCTTGCCTCCCGTTGACGGGGGTCCTTATCCCCTTCCTCCCCTCAGCCGTGTGCTCCTCAGCTGTGGGCGAGGCGCTGCCCTCTCCCGCGGCCTCGGTGCTGCGGCGATCCCCCGGGAGCCGCGGAGGAAGCGCCCTCCCCCGAGCCGGGAGGGGACCCACGGGCCGGCAGACGGCCGGACCCTCCCAGCGTGCGGGGTGGGCGCCCGGAGGACGGCGGCGGCTCGGCCCGAGGCCATGCGGGCAGGAGCGTGAGGGGCGCGCGTCCCGGGTTCCCAGGCGCTGGTCCGACGTCCTGGCAGCCCCGGAGCGGCCCAGCGCGTTTAGATACCATCACCTGGGCTTCTACTCCAGGCTTTAGTCCCTGGGAAAGCTGTAAAGGCCGGTCTCTCTCATCTGTACTTTCCTCTCCAATCGACTTTCCGCCTTGAAGCTAGGGGCTCAGCTCAGATTAGCGGGTGCACCTCGCTTCCCTCCACTCCCTAAACACGCATCTCTTCCTTCAGGTGCTTCCTGATTGCCCTTAGCTCCTGGGTGAAACACAGATCCTGGACATGGCCCTCCGTGGGGCCTCACCTGGTGTGGGACTGGCCTAACTCACCACCTTTCTCCCCACGCACATCTTCCCTCTCGGCTCCTTTCACCTCCTGTATCCCTGGCCTTCCGCAGGGACAAGGCCCTTCCCTGCCCACTCTGGCCGGTTAGTGGGTGCTTCCCTCACGTCTCATCTCAGCATCGCGTCGGGGAGGCCTTCGCCGGAACACCCATTTGTATCATAACCTTTCTTTTTAATAAGAAAATAGATGAATTGATTTATTCCTGCTCCCCCAAACCACCTTCGGGCTCCATGCTTTGTAGAAGGAGTCACTAGGCTCAGGAAAGCTGCTATACCCACAGTTACAGTTTATTACAGCGGAAGGACACAGAGCAAGGTCACCCAAGGGAAAAGCAGCTAAGGCAAATCCGGGAGAAGCCACACGAGCCTCCAGGGCTGTCCTCCCAGGGCAGTCACACGCAGACTTCGTCCTCTCAGCAAAGATGTGTGGCAGCATGTTCAAGTAAGGCCAACAAGGGATGCTCACCCAAGCTTCAGTGTCTACATTTTTTTTTTAATCAGTCACAGAGTACCTATTGGACTGACCATAGATACAGCAGAGTGCAGCCCAGGGTCTCAGACATACAAATATGACCATTCACCAGAGGTCACACCGTCAGCATGAATCACCTGGGCAAACTGGTACAGTGGGACCCCAGGCCTCTCAGGCATAAAAGGAACTCTTACAAGGGAAGACAGTCCACGGACCCAGAGCTGGTCCTCCTGGAGCTGGTCAAGGGTCGGTCCTTTCTGTGGAGTGTGCGGTATTTGAGCAGCCGCAGCCCGGTCCGCTGACCCTTTCCTGCCCCGTCCGCCTCCTGGCTCTTGGCCGAGGCTCTGTTCCCGCAAAGCAATCCCATTCGCCGGCGCATCTACTTGTATGAAAGCATTTCTGTGACGGATACACCACGGTACCATCAGGAATATGCCTAACATTTGACGGAGGCTGCGTGGGGTGTGGCTAGATTGAAGAAACCACCAATCCATCCTACAAAGCCATTGCATTCATATCCATGTTTTTGTATGAATTTGATTACTCGTTGTCCGCCTTGATCAGCTGTTATTTATACTTTGTGGTCAACCACCTTCCCTGTCGGTGTGCTGCTTTAAGCCGTCATCCTCGCCCCTCTGGAAGGCAGCTGGACAGGTCCCTCCCTCCTCTCTTGTCCCTTCTGTGTCCTAATTTCCACAGAGCACCCCGATTGATTCACTTAAAACACAAATCAGACTCATTAGCATCCAGCTCAAAGCCCCGCAGTGGCTGCCTCTGTCGCAGTATACTGACTATATATTGTTTATCTTCTGTATCCTTGCCCTGGCATGTGGGACCTCCCTGACACCACCCATCCCAGGGCCAGCCAAGTCTTAGAGATTGCAAGCCATTTGCCCAGAATCCCGCTTTTCGTATGTAAACTAACCACCTCCTTCTGGCTCTTAACACTCCAGGAGACAACCTACCTCTACCCTAAAATTCCAGGGCCAGATGCCAGACAGCCAGTGACACTTCCTATGCCCTAAGCCCTACGATATTATTCAAACCAGCCAATCCTAAACTGGCCTGGCCTGCCTCTCCTTTCCTGCAGAAAACACAACAAAGGTGCTGGGCTCTGCTTCCTCCTTCACTGCTTCTGCTTCCCGACCCACCCTGGTGCTTCCCCACGTGGCCCTGTGTGGCACGTCCTGACTCCTTCCTGTTTGCTAGGGATCTGGGAGCACAAACTTCTTCCTTCATGACAATCTCTTCCAGGTCTGCATGTCTTAACACAGCTGATTAAACAAATCCCAGGTATATTGTAGAAGCCACAGGGAACACATTATGACCTACTTACAATGGCCAACAAGGTTCCACACAACACAACCGATCTCCATTTATCTCTACCTTACCTTGTGCCACTCTAACTCCTGCAGATGCAGCGCCAGCTGCAGTAGCCTTGCTTTTCCTCAAACACCCCAAGATTCTCACAACCCAGGAATGTTTCTCCAAGACTTAGGAGCCATCTGTTTAAAATGGAGACATCAAGGAAGACAGCATCCCTGTCTCCCAGTTTCTATGGGAGAGTCTGAGCCTAACTTCCAGGGACAGCTTGCTTCAAGTTGCAAAAGTATTGTGAAAGTTAATAGAGGGAAACCTCCTTTAAAATGAGGTCAGGAGGAGCTTACACTGTGCCCTGCAATTCTCCACTATTCCTGAATTAACCCATTTTTGCTAGTGCAATAACTTTTTTAAGGTTAACAGTAGCTTATGTCAGGAAGAAATGAGAAGTTGATTTTCCTTCTTAAAAAGCCAATGTGAGAGCAGATAGTAATCCCAGTTACCGGGGAAATTTAACATGAGGTATGTGTGACAAATGGTGCAGTCACGTTTTGTTCCTCATGCGTTATTATTTAGTTTGAAAACATGTGATGGGCTACATGTGATTGGCTACATGGAAAGGGGGCGATTTCTTTCTGCCTTTGCAGCCTCTTAGCTGTTGTATGTGAAGTGCATCACATTCTGGTTTAAGGCCCATTCAATAATAAACTTTTATTTTTCTACTATCTTTGTGAGGAGGATATCTGGGTTGGGAGATTTTTTTTCCTTATAAGTTATATTTTCCCAAACAATTTATCTTGTTACCATCTAATATAATTCAGTAATTTTTCTAAACTTATATGCCCAACAAATATATATGTGCATTGATTTTACTGTTTCAGGGCCAAACCACAAACTGATGATGGGTCTGTGAAAAATAATAAAAGGAAACCTCACTAAAATGGGGTGAGGCAGTGAGAGGGTGGAGCTCTCACAGGAAGGACCGTCAGTTCCTCCACCTGGGAGGAGGAATCCTCAGCAGAGAACAATCATCTGTCACAGGCCCAAGCAGGGGAAGATGTGCAGTGCCGGCCCAAGACATCCCCCGCCCCGCAGCTCAGACAGTGAGAAACCCTCACCACTCTGCACTCTTGCTTTTCCACAGTGGACCTTTATTCAGAACAACCCCCTTCAACTTCCTCCTTCTTTTCCATAAAATAGAGTTTCGCTCCTTTGTTTGTGGGACTTGCCTGTTTTTTGCTATATCTTCCTTGCTCCAAATTGCAATTCTTTGCTCTACTTGAGTAAACCCGTTTTGTTGGTAAAATAACTTATTTTTAAGGGCAACAGATCCAACAAACACATAATACACAGAAAGCAATCAGTGAATCTGTGCATCATTGGGCCAGGCCATATGGGCTGGGCAGGCTCCCAGGGATGTGCGGGTGGACTGGGGGAGGACATGAGCAGTAGGACACAGGGGGACAGAAGCACAAATTGCAGGAACTTCCCCCGCAGTGACTTTCATGTATGTGTGATTGCGGAGGACCCTGGGGAATGGCCTGAATTGGTGACAACCTTCAAGCGGGGGTGTCTTGCCAAGGGGTTCAGCCCCAGGCAAGTTCACTAGGGATTCAGTGTAACCAAAGAAATGACAGTAAAACGTTCTTGGGGTGAAAGGGTTATACCCAATTTTATTTCCACGGTGGCAGGTCAATCACGAGAATCCTGTCCACTCAGAGCAAGTTTGCGTGCAGCAAGCGAGTCTCCGTTTCTGGGCCTCTCTGCACCCGCAGCCAACTCAATCTCTGTCCTCGGCGCTGTCACCACTCCAGGCTCTGCTCTCCCGCAGCCTTGCAGCCGTGCCACCGCGTCGCCCAGAGTACTGCGCGGAGTTCTTAATATAGAGTCAATAACGATGCATTGCCCACATGTGTGTAGTGAGCTAGCTAACCAAGGCCAGGTGAGAATCCTGGCCACAGGAACCTTCACTTTATCCACACGGAGCGCGCATGTGCTTTTTGGGGTTTTCCAACTTCACAAGGACAACACAGCAGCTCCCTTCTGTTGATTTATACATATTCATACATGCGTCCTGTCACTTTGCCCATGGATGCAGCCCCTCACTCGTTGACTTATTCACACAACGCAGGGTTTCTGCACCCGTGCGGGTGCTCTTCGCTGAGTCCCCTGGTCCCCACCGGCCGCGTCCACCCCGGCCCAGCATCCCTTCTTCTCCCTTCCGCGCCCTGCCGTCTCATTGGCTAAGCAGCCGAGGCACTCCCATTTCTGCCTCTTGTATTGGGCATGCTGCCTACAGCCTGAAGTGTCACCCAATAGGAGTCGGCCGGGAACTACCAGCTCAGCCAATGGGGCCAGGGCGCGGGGTATAAATGCCAGGCTCTAGCGGCCGGCGGCGATTCTGCAGCGTTGGTTGGCGTGGCTAGGAAAGTGCGGAGGGGTCCTGTGGGTGCCCGTCGGCGCTCGGAGCCGAAGGGACGTCGGCCGGAGTGCTCGCCGCTCCCACCGCTTTCCAGGGTCTCCCGGAGCTGGACGCGTTCTCGCTACCGTCCGTTCTGCTCCGGAGACCCCACAGGCCGTGATGAAGCCGGGCACCGTCCAGCCGGCAGGTGAAGGGGATGAGAACCAGCCCCAGAGCCGCCGGGCCGAGAAGGACGCACCGGTGCCAGCTGGCGGGGCCGGGGCTGCAGCAGGGCAGACGCAGCCCAGCATTCCGACCGTGTGAGTCCTCGGGAAGGGAGGCGGGACCGAGGAACGGAGAGGCCGCGCCCGTGCGCTGTTGGCTCCCGGGACTGAGAGCTTGACCCGCAGGTGGCGGGGCCGTTGGGAAGGGAAAGGGGCAGAGCGGGGTCACGTAAGGACCAAGGTGGGCGTTCCGAGGCCCTGCCTCTCCCTCCACCCACCCCCAAAACGAGGCGCTTCCTCTCCTCCCAGGAGGCGTCTCACCATCGACGACTTCGAAATCGGGCGTCCTCTGGGCAAGGGAAAGTTTGGGAATGTGTACCTGGCTCGGCTCAAGGAAAGCCATTTCATTGTGGCCCTGAAGGTTCTCTTCAAGTCCCAGCTGGAGAAGGAAGGCCTGGAGCACCAGCTGCGCAGGGAGGTCGAGATCCAGGCGCACCTGCAGTAAGGGCGGCCCGCGTGAGCCCGGCACGGGTTCCCTCCTCCTTCTCTGGGCCTTCTTCCATCCCTGGCCTCCGAACCCAGCATTCCCCGCTGCTGGTCCCAAATAGGCCCTTGGCTTCCACCTTAAATGCTCCCTGCAGTCCATCCCAGTTACCTGCGTAAAAGCTCCCTTCTGGCGTCCCGCCCTGAATCCTGATGGCTGCTCCGTTCGCCGCCCACACACTTCCGGATGGGCGGTTGCTATTCTGGTCCCAGCCCAGTTTGCCCCTTGTGTGGTGGTCAGTCACTTGTAGTAGCCTTAGGAGTCTGACCCTTCCTTCATACCTCCTCCAGACACCCCAATATCCTCTGCCTGTACAACTACTTCCATGATGCACGCCGGGTGTACCTCATTCTGGAATACGCTCCCAGGGGTGAGCTCTACAAGGAGCTGCAAAAGAGCCACAGATTAGATGAACGGCGAACAGCCACGGTGAGGTGGGAGGACCGAGGGCTCTGGGGCCCGTGAGGTTACTGTGGCCTGGCGGGGGTCCCTGCTTATGGCTGTCATTAGTGTCCAGGCTATTGTTTTTGTTTTCTTCGGCTGATCTCTGAATTCGGTGAATTTCATATGATGACCCATACATCCTAACAAATTCACACTGGGATACCTTAATTACCCCAGCATGTTAATGAACTGTGTATACATTTGGATTCTTTGCAAGCAATAGAATCAAACTCCACTACCTTATGCAAAGAAACATTGAAAGGCTGTGAGGGAATTTAATGAATAAATGAGTGGAACTGGCTTAAAAACAGGAAATGAGATTTTTAGAGGGCGTCAAATGGAAACAGGGCAGTGGGCAGCCCAGCAGCCATGCTAGGCCCAGTCTGCTCTCTGCAGGCCTGACCCGCCAGTTTTCCTCGTTTGTCTGCCATTTCCTCAGGCCTGAAGTGCTGTGGGAGATACCTGATCAGCTCAACTCAGCGTAGGTCCTGTGCCTGGCTACTTGCTACGCCAGGGCAAAAGGGAAGGTTAGTCCACCCATCAAATGGGAATAGGAAATCCTTCCCTACTAATAAATGCTGCTGTTAAGAGGTCATGGAGTCGGTAACTGGGAAAAGAAGATTGCACTCCGATTATAAAATGCATGATGAGCATTTTACTTAAGGAAATTGTGGAAGGCTTCGTTTCCAGGTTGTTTTTCTTTTTTCCTCACACAGATAATGGAGGAGTTGGCAGATGCCCTGACCTACTGCCATGAGAAGAAGGTGATCCACAGGGATATTAAGCCGGAGAACCTGCTGCTGGGGTTCAGGGGTGAGGTGAAGATTGCAGACTTTGGCTGGTCTGTGCACACCCCTTCTCTGAGGTAGGTCAGGGGGTGGTGGGCCCTGGGCACCAGTTAGGAATGATCCAATTTAATTCATTCCATCTGTAAGACCAGATACAATCCTGGGTTTATATGAATACTGCCTTTTCGAATGCATGTATTTAGTACATATTTGTAGATTGAAAGAGTGTGGTTCAACCATATCTTTTATTTTTTTGATCTGTTAACATGTAACTTTACCAGTAAATTTCTGTGTAAATAATGAACCACTGTTCCATAATTCTAGGAATTTTACTGTATGAATAAGTAATAATGAACTTACTTGGCCCCTCTTGCATGATCAGTTTGTTCCAAGTCTTTACTGAAGCCTCGAATATTCTTGTGAAAACATCCTGGATCCCGAGCTAAATAACTGTATGAATAATTCCAAAATACAGAGTTGATGAGTCCTCGTACTTGTCTTCCCTGACCCGTGATCCTCTTTGAAATTGTTGTTGCCAAATTCCCGTGCCTGGGAAGGGACTGCCCAGTACTCTGTTCCCTGTTCTGGGCCTCGGCACAGCGCTCCCCTCTCTGCCCTCCTCCAGGAGAAAGACAATGTGTGGGACTCTGGACTACCTGCCCCCAGAAATGATTGAAGGGAGAACATACAATGAGAACGTGGATCTCTGGTGCATTGGGGTGCTCTGCTATGAGCTGCTGGTGGGCAGTCCCCCCTTTGAGAGCAGCTCCCACAATGAGACCTACCGACGGATCCTCAAGGTGGGCTGACCACACGCTGGGCCTTCATGGGGGTCTGTCCGTGGCGGCTGCTGGGCTCGTGGAGCCTGAGGCACACACAAAGGTCTGCCTACTGAGATCCAGAACAGCGTCTTCAAGGGACTCAGGGAACAGAACACGGACCAAGGAAATTAACCATACTGCTCTTTATTCTTTGGCCTCACCAGGTAGATGTAAGGTTTCCCCCATCAATACCTTTGGGAGCCCAGGACTTGATCTCCAAGCTTCTCAGATACCAGCCTTCGGAGCGGCTGCCGTTAGCCCAGGTCCTGGAACACCCCTGGGTCCGGGCCCACTCCCGGAGGGTGCTGCCTCCATCTGCTCAGAAGGCCTCCTGAGCCGCCCGTCCCTGTTCCTTGGTGTTTGCTTGGGGACCTGTCCTTGCTATGCTCTCTCGTATTTTGGTTCTTCTCTTTTTAGATATGAGATGCTGATTAATAAAAGCTGAGTCTTTTTGTACCGGGTCTTCATAGTTGAGTGAGTGGGTGTGTGATCGGATAGAATCTCTCCACCTTTCTTTCCCATGAAAGCCCAGTAT
Source organism: Smutsia gigantea (assembly GCA_032199065.1). Taxonomy (NCBI): domain Eukaryota; kingdom Metazoa; phylum Chordata; class Mammalia; order Pholidota; family Manidae; genus Smutsia; species Smutsia gigantea. Next base: position 19,254 of record JAVSCE010004651.1, on the reverse strand, counting down.
GCTGCCCCTCCTGGCCCCCGGGGTGATGGCTCTCCTTGGAAACAAGTGAATCGTTTCTACAGGTAACCAGTGGTGCTTAACCTACCACCTCTCACAGTGGTTCCTAGACTCCGTTTACTATTCCCCATGTTTTCAGGAGTCTGCCATTTGTAAAACAGGACTCTGATCAACCCAGAGGTCCACTCCTTTTATATTGACATCCAACACGCTGCCATCTTTGAGAGAAAAGGTTCCTCTGCACATCGATGCCCCCCAATTCTCAAACCATTGGCACCTCCATGGTGTGTCATACTCTGCCTGTATCAGAATAAATCATCCCTAATAAAAAGTAGAACATCCCCTCTTCTGAAATAACACCCTCTGCCTGCAGCGATTTAGAAGCATGCTCTTCTACCCTTCTGTACCCTGTGACATTCGTGTGGCAGCTGCTCCCATCATCCAGAAGCTGACTGCATCAGAGGAAACATCTGGACGCCTTAGCTACGAGCTCAAACATAGTTTCTGTGCATCGCAGGCATCGTCTTTTCCACGTCTTCTAAAAAAAAACTTCATTTGGACGTTGCCTTGCTAATGTTACTCCCACAACCATAGTCTCTGCATTCTCCTCAGATGTCCAGCAGATGTAGGGCCACATCCCTGTAATGACGACCCACTCATTAAACACGAGAAATCCAGCCACCCTACTCAGACGAACAGCCCGGTTTTGCAGATACGTAATTGAAATCCTCCAAGGCACTGGCTCACATCTCTGCTCTCTAGCTTCATCCTTTCTTTCAATTTTTTAAATGTTCAATTAAACACCTGGAAGTTCCGAGGAAGTTAACCATTTCATTCTTAATAAATCAAGTTACATTAAAAGTCAACATGAACCCGTACAATGTCAGTTATTTACCGTGCCACATTTTGGGCAGGTAGATAAGGACACCAAAAAGGGCCTGAATGTTGGCAACCAGATGATACGTATTTAAGTAATGAAAAGTCTGACATGCTTCACAGCTTCTCCAATAGCGATGCAGCTTTCGCACTTGCACTGATTCCAGACGTTCTGCTTCCCATGACACAGAATATAAAAATCTTTAATATGTTTTACTTAACCCCAAACCACTTAATATGTTTTAGCCTATCCCAAAACCATTTAATTTAATCACAAGAGTCAATCACATGTTAAAAGGAGAATTGTGGCTCTTTTAATACGGGCTAATTTTTATTGCTAACGATGGATAACATTGTTTTCGTGTGCTAAGCCACATCCCTGTAATTTCTCCACAACTTCCTTTTGTAAATAGCATGTTCTAGAAAATTAACTCCACCTTAATCCTAGACTCCATTAACATCTTGTCACTATGCTTTTCTCTACCTTTAAAGTTAAATCGTTTGAGGCCATTTTCTGCACATCGTGTTTCCAGTTTTATAACCGTATGTATTCTCAGCTCATTAGAAGCTGGGTTTTATTTTCTCACCTTCAGTCATGAAAGAAAAGAAGTCACTGTTGGTGACGTCTAGGACTTTGCACAATATAAATCTAGTAGGAATGTTAGCATTCTGGGCATGTGTTTGTTGGTTTCCTGTCTGCAACTAATACTGGGTTGGTTCAGAGTTCACCCCTGTTCATTCCTTTCTCCAATTACACTCAGTGTCTTGATGGTCTCACCCAGTATCAGGACTGGAAATAACAGCGGACGCTAACGACTCTCTAATTTATAAATCTAGGCATGACCTCTCTCCCCCATTGTTCAGACAGGTTGAAATGTATGTGACACGCTTTGAGGCCTTACAGACATTTCAAACTGATGACGCCAAAACTGGAGTCCTGAGCTTCCGTCTAAATCACCCCTACTCGCACCCCGCAGGACGCAAACGCACTGCTGGGGGCCCAGCTCCTTCACTCCGTAGCGGTTGCTCCACGTGGACGCGGCGCGGGACCAAAGGCGCTCCGGGAGTCCGGTCTGAGCGTGCGCACGTGCTGGAGGGAGACTTCCTGTGTCCTCCCTTCCGTCGTCACTTTACTGCGCATCTAGCCGAATCCCCTCTAAGATGAGGCCGAGAGGCGATAAGGCGAACGGGGAAGTCACGAGCCCAGCCGAGGGCCTGCATTTGCCCTGATGCCGGCGGAATGCCCGCAACCACAGCGTCCCAATTTCCCGGGCGTAGAAAGGATGGCCTTGCTCCTTCGTCGTTCTCCCGGGTTGTGCCCATTGTGAAGAGCGGGCCAGAAGCGAGGACCAGGCCCTGGAACTCTTACACCGGGTTAGACAGACTCCGGAACGCGCTGCTCTTGCAGGTGGGCGGTAGAGGAAAACTACATTACCCAGGAGGTTGTGCACCTTGCGCCTGGGCCCCGGGCCAATGAAAGTGGAGAAGAGAGGCGTTTCCCGCGGCCCTCTTTTGTGGGCGGGGGTTCCGGGCCCCGTTTGTCACGTCATTCGTGTGCGCCGGTTCCGTCCACGCCAGCTGTGCGGGGCATATCGGTGCGCCGTGGCCGTTTCCAGTGAGGCTCTTGAAAAACGAGCAGAAGCGGGGCTGGGACTCACCTCCGCGCCTTCGAACGAGTCGTGAGCCTGCCCGTGACCGGGGAGGTCGAAAGGCCCCCGAGGTCACCCCGCCCAGGACAGCGAAGCGGTGGCGGGCGGCCGAGCCCTCGGGACCCGCTTCTGTTGCCGGAGGTCCGGGCGGCTCGGCCCGCAGGGTCCCGCGATGGCGGCGGCGTGGATGGACCCGGCGCAGGTGAGTGGACGATGTTTCGGGCATTGCTGCTGCGCTGCTGGTGGGGAGCGGGCGCCCGGGCGGGCTGGAGGCCGAAGAAGGCACGGGACTGCCCTTTGCAGTTGTGATTGTGTTCGACAAGTGCAGCCGCCTTGGCACTTTATTGTAGAACGTGAAAGACTGAATATGCAGATGACCAAGTAGGCAGACTATATATGAGGATGGAGCCCTGGCCCACAGCCTGCCCAGGAGACTAAACCCTTACCCACCGTAAACAACAACCCCGGAGGCCTGCTCGTTTGCCGGAAGCCAGATTACTCTCTCTAGTGACAGCCCAGGAAGCAAAACAATGACTTTTTCCTAACAGTTGGCGGTAAACGTCCAAGACTTGATTAATTACTTAATTGACTCTTTCCGTCATTTTTCCCCTACTTCCAACGTCAGACCAACCCCTGACTACTCCTTTCGGATGCCATATGATTTTATGCCAGAGAGGTTTCATTGTTTAAATATGTCATCTGGTAGTCAGTATTGAGGTCCTCCTAGTTGAATTTTCTACCCTCTCTCTGCCCAAAATGTGCCTACTGTTGTTAGTTTAGCAACAGAAATGAGTAATATCACAGGCTTCTTATTTATGAATCAGTTGGCAAGTGTTTAATTGAAACATTGACTCAAGAAAACTGGTAAGATGAAACCAGGGAGCACAGAGATGTGAGCACCGAAGGTGCAGGTGAGGTGCTGGGACCCAGTGTCTCGGTGCATTTAAATTACAGATTTGCAAGACTGGGCTGTTCCTCTGAGTGTGGCTGGCTGAATTTCTTGTGTTTAGTGGGTCTGGTCATTACGGGGATGTGGTCCTACATCTGCTGGACATCTGATATTGAGGAGAATGTAAAATATAGTGGTGAGAGTAACATTAGCAAGGCAAAGGCCAAATGACGTTTTTTTTAGCCAGGAGAACAATGGTGAAAACGATGACTTAAGCTGGGGCCTTTAGTGGCTTTAACCAGGATGTGCAGCCCTCGGCATGGGGCAGGCAGCTCGCAGCCTGATCAGGCTCAGGTGCTGCCGTTGGTACCATTACTGACAGTCACACCATTAATTACTCCTTCCTCGGTCATCCTAGAGCCCTCACTGTCTTCACCTCACAGTCCACATGTCATTTACACTGTCTCGTGTGTGACTTTCTACCTCTGCATTGTGCCGAGTATGGAGCTCAGCCCCAGGAGGCGCTTGGCGATGCCCGCCCTGATCACGCTGCACCTTCCCCTGCAATGCAGAGACGGGGGCTGATCCCGCCCAGCAGCCCCAAGGCCAACGCTGCTACCTCTGACTTTCCAGGTGGCTGTGACCTTCGATGACGTGGCCGTAACCTTTACCCGGGAGGAGTGGGGGCAGCTGGCCCCAGCCCAGAGGACCCTGTACCAGGAGGTGATGCTGGAAACCTGTGGGCTCCTGGTGTCTCTGGGTAAGCCCTCCCCATGCCAGCACTTCCTCCATTGCAACCTGTGGCTCCATCTCGGCTCCTCAGGGCAGCCTCGGCGCCAGCCCTCGCTCCCTCCCTTCCTCCTTCCCTCAGCGTCAGTCATTCTGCAGACTTCCCTCCTGCTACTTGTGTCTCTTTAGGCAAGACACATGGTTCCCCTCTGGCTCCTGGAAAGTGGCGGGAGGAAACGGGGCTCCCCTACAGAATCCAGGGGCAGATTTGCAGTCACCCTGTGAGGGACTGGGACGGGTCCCTGGCCCACCAGGATTCCGTGCTGGCTTGGGGACCTCTTGTCCTGTGCTGGCTGGCTCAGCTCATGTCACTCTTCAGAAGGGCAAGTTTGCGACGGAACTGGCCACCCCATCCCTCTCTGTCCCCAGATTGCTTGTCTGTGCATGGTTATCTTTTCCTCTTCCTCTCTCTGCTGCTGGGCTCTGTGGGGCATTTTGAGGCCCATATTTGCCTGGACCTCACCCAGTGTCCAGCACAGACTGGCCTCGGTCTGGGGTTCTTCGCTCATGTTCGGGGAGAGAGCTGACTGAGTGGGCCTGTTGGCTCAAGTTCCCGCAGCCCAGCGGGCAGGGCCGTGCGTGGGGTCGGGGCCCAGGGAGGGGCTGAGTCAGGCCCCCAGGAGGCGCCCACACTGCCAGCGGGGATTGCTCTGCACGATCTCAGCTGTGGTCCTCGGTGGTCGCCACTTGTTTCCGGGGCCGAGATCCTCTTCGAGGACGGGAGAGAGAGGTTAGAGTAGTCGTTCTCCACACTTGTGCCCAAGGAGACACGTGGCAATGTGTGTAGCCACTTTGGGTTATAGCACGTGGGCGCATGTGGCACTGGCATCAGGTTAGAGCCCAGAGATGGTGCCAGACACCCTGCCTGGACAGGATGGCCCCTCGGCAGAGAATCCATCCCGCCCACCGTGTCCGGAATGCCGCGGCTGAGAATCCCCCGCTTCCACGTCTCTGTGCTTGAGGGTGGCCAGCCCAGCCCAGCCAGCTTGCAGGAGAGCAGGGCTGTGAGTCCAGGGCTCAGGGTGAGACATGGCCGTTTCTGGAGAACTGCGGTCATGTTTTCTGGCAACAAGAAGAGATGAAACAAAGCCAGGAAAGGTCAGGTGCACTTGGAGATTTCATGACTAAACCTCCTGGAGGTCCGCCGGCTGCTCGCGCTGCCCTCATGTTTCACCCGCGTGTCTTTCTCCCACTCCCGGGGCCTCGTGCTGTTTTCCCTCACACATTCCTGCCCGGGCTCTGCCCTGCTGTGCTTTCCGCCGGGTGAGGACAGGAGCCTGGTCGTGCCAGCCTCTCCCCCGGCCGCCGCTCCCCAGTGCAGTCCCCACGTCCTCACCAGCTGTTCACTCACCCCATATCCCACGGGAGGTCTCCCCGATACCCCTATTCCTCGTACCCTATTTGTAACCTTCTAAGCCAGTGGTTCTCAACCAGGGATGATCCTGCTCTGTGGGAGAAACTCAGTGACCTCGGGCGGCTTTTGTGGCTAAACTGGGGTGTGGATGCCGTTGTCACCTGGAGCGGGGGACGTGGAAGGCCAGTGGACATCCTCAGGAACACAGGCAGATTCCTCCCCACCCTCCAGTAGAGACTTGCCTGCACCTGCATAATCTTGCCAGGGTGAGAAATCGTGTTTCAGAGTGCGCCAGGAGACTTCAGCCAGACAGACATACCCATTCCTGTATTTTCTTTTCCTGCCTCCTCATTGTTTTTGACGGGAAGGCCGGCTTTAATGCTGACTCGTTAACACCCCTTCTTTCCTCCGCTCCCCTCAACTGTTGCTACTTTCCCCTGTTCAACAGGGGGTGGCCTGTGCTCAGGTCCTGAGAGGGCAGCATGAGCTCTTTGGGACTTTGAACAGTGTTTTGATTTCATCGCTGGATTTCTGTGGTAACCTGCCGATAAGGGAAGTGACTCTGGGTTTCCCACTTACCAGAGTGGTGCATGATTCCCATTTTGAAGAAAACAAGAAGATTAAAGAGTCACTTTTAAGTGGCAGTTAGCCACCGCAGCCCAGTTGTGCTGAGCGCAGAGCGGTGTTGGGACCGTCGGGCACTGTTGATGCCCAGCTTACTCTCCTGGCATCCCCACCCTATTGATTTGTACCTGTGGGATTTCAGTTTGTAGGGGTGCCTTCTGACGGATGACCCGGAGAGGCCAATGCCATTGAAAGAAGAATATATTACAGATCTCAAGGGGACACGTCATGCCTCCCAGGGCCCCGAGGGGAAGCAGCAGCTTGGTCCGGAGAAGCCAGAGTAGTGGGGAGAGGGGCCCAGAGTCTTTGTTGTGCCTTCTGCAGGAAGGCAGGGCACAGGGTCAGTGTTCAGGATTCGCTGGTTTGGGTATTTCCAGTGGACTTTGGGACACTATTGGCTGTCCCGTATGCTTTGGAACCTCGATGTGGGCTGGTGTAGGGCACGGGAGTGCCTATCCCCGTCCAGTGAAGTGAGGTGGCTGTGGCTGTCTGTTGAGTTTCCATATACCAGGTGCGCTCTGATGCGGGTAGTCAGGGATTAGCGAGCTCTGGGGGGAGCAAGGCAAGGCCCCGAAAGTGTCAGATTTTTAAAAGAGGTTTTTTAATGATTCAGTAATGGGTCCTCTGATATTTCGATATCATGTTAAGGAAACTTTGGGGTAGTGCCCATGGAGATTTTTAGAAAGATAGCACAAGTTGCCCTAAAGAGTATGGAAAACATTTTGTTATGAGAGCGAGGAACCCGAGTGGAGATAAAAGAAGTGCTTGCAGGCTGACCCTTGATGGAAGTTGCCCGTTTATCTAGCTTTAGACAGGAAGAGCCTCTGAAGTTGAGGGAGGCATCTAATGATATATTACTGGAGTTGAAAGCTTCTTTTCTCTAGTGAACACTTGTGATTTCAAATGTGTGGGTTTTCCGCACCAAGCAGTTCTGACTGTGACTACCTGAAGTCATTGCAGACCCCGCAGGTCAAGGGCTGATCCCTCAAGACCGCCCCTCCCACCTACCCACTTCAGATGCTGTCAGGAGTCCAGGTTGTCACCTGTCCTGACGACCAGCTGTAAATCAGGTGCCCACATCCCTTCCTTAGGTATAGTACTTGCTAGAATGGCTCACAGAACTCAGGGAAGCACCTCACTCACCATTACGTTCTCATGATAAAGATGCAGCTCAGGAACAGCCAGATGGAAAATGCAGAGGGCAAGGTAAGCAGGGCAGGATGTGGAGCTGCCGTGCCCTTTCTGGGCGGCCACCCTCCCGTGAGCACCTCAGGGTGTTCACCAGCCTGGAAACACCCAACCACTGTAGTTAATGTTTTTTATGGAAATGATTGTTGAAATTATTGGCCATTGGTGATTGAACTCAATCTCCAGGCCCTCCCCTCCACGGGTCATGGGTGGGGCTAAAGTTCCCGACCTCTGATCAGGTGGCTGGTCCTCTTGGCAACCAGCCCTTTCTCCTTAAGGTCAGTCCAAAAGTCACCTTACTGACGTAAATACAGGTGTGGTAGAAAGAGGCTCTTTATAAATAATGAAAGATATTCCTTTGACCTTTATCTGCTATGAGATATTTCAGGAATTGGGGCAGAAACCAAGTATTAGGATGTTTTTATTGCTTAGGAATTGACAAGGATTTTAGGGCTCTGTGCCAGGAATGGGGACAAAGACCAGATACATATTTCTTACTGTGTCACATGTGTAATCAAGAGAAAGAGCAATTAACTGTCTCAGAAGATGGACAGGAGGTCATGGTGGAAAACGGGGGCATGAAGTAGGAGAAGGCTTTGGGGAATGGATGCCCGCCTCTAGACATTCAAGACATTGACTAGAGATTTAATGTAAGAGGTGAAGAGGCATCTTCTACCAGATTTCCCTGGCAGAGAGGAAGGAATGTTCCAGGATCATGAGCTACCTGGGCAGCAAGCTCAGGAACAGAGTAGAATTCCTACTAGGAGAAAGCAGAGCGGTCCCATACCTGGATCCTGTCTGAGGAGAGGCAGTCGCCAGGCATGATGGGGGGAAGGTCTTAGCGTCCCAGACGAAGTCATCATCGTTGAGGTCTTGGTCCGGGATGTGGCACTGGGGTATCCTTTGCAAGTGGGTACCCACTGAAGTTGACATGTCATTTTAAGTGGCCTCACGTAGAATAGATCTTCGTATACTCGGAGGTGAGGCACATTTCCTTTATTTATTTTTTTTATTAAGGTATTATTGATATACACCCTTATGAAGGTTTCACATGAAAAAAGAATGTGGTTACTACATTTACCCATATTATCAAGTCCCCACCTATACCCCAATGCAGTCACAGTCCTTCAGTACAGTAAGGTGCCACAGATTCACTATTTGCCTTCTCTGTGCTACACTGTTTTCCCCGTGATCTCCCCATGTCGGGGGCCAAGCTACTCGTGCTGCTTGACAGAGTCCAGGCTCGAGGATGGCTTCAGAAGATCTGGAGGCCTCCCAGCTGGCCCTTGTTATTTCCCGCTATATTATTAACTTTCCCACGCGCTTCATTACTTGGACCTCTAACAAAAAGTACACCATAATTCTCAGAAATATAACAAGAATCCCTTTTATTTTCAGTTTTACTCCAAATACTAAGGCAGGGAGCCAAAGCTCAAGGAAAGCTCACCCTACCTTTCCTGCTTACTCAGAAGAAACTCCCTCTTTGGAACCTATACAAGGCTGCCCCCTTTCTGCCCTAATATGACAGCAGAGGTGTTTTATAAGAAACTGTAGCATAAAGAGATATGGGAACCAGGACTGCAAGGAGGACCCCCTCCTGACTCACCAATTGCCCAGAAAAGAATTAGTAATAGGCTTCCTTTTCCCACTATAGAAGGGACCCCCTAATGTAACTGTAGAGATTTTGAGTAGAAAATGGTGCTTTTCTAAAGGTAAACGTAGCATGGGAAAAATTAATTGATGGACTGTTTCCCAGTCCTATTTCATATACTAGGGTTCATGATCTATACATGAATAGGTAGTTTTTGTTTAATAGAACAATGGTTAGTGCAGTTCAAGTTTTTTTTTATATATATAGAAAAGAATTAAAAGAAATAGACCCAGCTGGTGTTTGTTTAGTGAGAAACAAAAGGAAAGGTGTGTTAATCAGTAGAATGCTTACAGGAATAGAAATGGTTAGGGCGAGTTGATAAGTAATCAAGGACAGAACAAACAAGACCAAGACAGCCTTTAGGACCTAATTGCCCTTGCTATTGTTTCAATACCGTATAAGACGCCGCACCCCAGGACACGGGATACCGCCGGAAATTGAGTTTAGAATTACTTAATGGTTGTTAAGTTCCCCACTCAGAATTCTATTGATTGTTAACTTGTATAAAATAAACGACTACTAGCCTTATGCTAGGAGATGCTTGCACCTTAGTCAGTGTGGGTGTCTTCTCGTTTGCCGACGCTGTCTCACTCGCCTTCGATACCTCACCCCAGCTCGAGCTGGACTCCGGCACCCCCATACCATGTGTACTAAACATAATACCCCTCAATCCCCTTCTCCCACCCGCCCTCCCACACCCCTTCCCTTGGGTAACCACTAGTTCCTTGGAGTCTCTGCATCTGCTGCTATTTTGTTCCTTCAGTTTTGCTTCGTTGTTATACTCCACAAATGAGGGAAGTCATTTGGCACTTGTCTTTCTCCGCCTGGCCTATTTCACTGAGCATAATATCCTCCAGCTCCATCCATGTTGTTGCAAATGGTAGGATTTGTTTGTTTCTTATGACTGAATAATGTTCCATTGTGTATATGTACCACATCTTCTTTATCCATTCATCTACTGATGGACACTTAGGTTGCTTCTATATCTTGACTATTGTAAAAAGTGCTGCAATAAACATAGGGGTGCATATGTCTTTTTGAATCTGAGAAGTTGTATTCTTTGGGTAAATTCCAAGGAGTGGGATTCCCGGGTCAAATGGTATTTGTATTTTTAGTTTTCTGAGGAACCTCCATACTGCTTTCCACAATGGTTGAGCTAGCTTACACTCTCACCAGCAGTGTAGGATGGTTCCCCTTTCTCCACATCCTCGCCAGCATTTGGTGTTCTTAGTCTTTTGGATGCTGACCATCGTCACTGGTGTGAGGTGATACTGAAAGGACCAAACTAACGCCATGACAGGCCCCAGAAAGCCTCAGAAATCAGAGGGCCTGAGTTTCAGTTTCCCGGAAACCACCTGAAAGAATAGGAAAATTTTAAGTAGGCTCTGACCCTTGGCCTGAGTCATAAAAACCGGCCTAAACACAATGACACAATAGCTTGTAAACCCGTGCCTAGGTAATCTTTCCCAAACTGATAGACCTTAAAGATAAAGCCCTGTGAGACCCTACTGTGAAGATAAAGCCCTGTGAGACCCTAATTGAAATATTTTTTTGCTATCGAATCATCAGCAGACCTCCCCCTCGCCTCCCCCTGGTTATGGTCCCTTTTTTTTCTTTAAAACCTCCTGTAATTTCTGCTCGGGGTCGGACTCTGCTCCTGCGTGAGTTATGAGTCTTGACCCCAGCGCGCTGGTGGAATCAATAAACCTCTTGCTGTTTGCATCAAGACCGGTCTCTTGTGAGTATTTGGGTCGCCGTCCATCCCGGGGCTGAGCAGGGCCTGTTTGCTGGGTCTTACAATACCTCATTGTGGTTTTAATTTGCATCTCCCTGATGATTAGTGATGTGGAGCATCTTTTCATGTGTCTGTTGGCCGTCTGAGTTTCTTCTTTGCAAAACTGTGCCTCCATATCCTGTGGGGCACATTTTCGTTAAGTATAGGAAAGGGCAGTGGGAACAGTTTATAAAGTTGGCATGAGATGTACGTAGTTCCAGGGCGCCTTGAATTAAGGGGGTTGTCAGGGAGGCAGGATAGAGACTTACTGAGAGTTTGTTTGTCAGACTGGAATTTGAAAACGTTGAGGAGAGCCTTGTTTGAAGAGACCCTTATGTCTTTTAGTTAAATCAGCTCTTTGGGGCCTATTCAGGCCTTAATGGTATTTTGAGTGTCTCCTTCCCGAGCCTAGCATTGTGGAACTGGAACAGCAAAATTTGTGTCTCGGTTATAATCAGTATTGTTTGTAACTCCAGAGGGGGGCTGAGGAGTGGCCTGGCGGGGGCCTTGTGTTGTGGCCTGTGTGTGTGTAGAGATCTGCGGTGATGGCTCGTTTCGTTACCCCAAAGGAGACAGTCTTTAGGCAATGGCCCGGCACTTTATGACGAATGAAGGTGGGGTCATTTGTTATGTAGGGCATTTGGTGGGAATGAGACCCCCTGAAGTTTGGCGGAGGAACGGCTCCTGGTCCCATTTGTATTCAGGACGTTCTGGCCAAGGGGTAGAAGCAACAGCCCGCAAGCCCCGTCCCGCATGGTGGACAGCAGTGTGTGTCTTACAGTTCGTGGAAGTCGCATAGCTGCTCGCTCAGTCAATCACATGGGCTCCCTGGGAAGCCTAGGGGCCTGGGGGGGTGCGACCCCCTCCAGGACCGTGGCATCAAGGGCCGCTGACAGGAGAAGCCGCAACCACCTACACGTGGGATATGCCAGAGGGCACAGGCTGGGTTCCATTCTGTCTTGAGGCCTCAGCAGCTCTGCTGAGCTCAGGCCCAAAGAATCATTGAGCAGCTGGGTATGGAAGGTCACAGGCTCTGGGCTTGGGAGAGCCTCTGTTTCCAGGACAACCTAGTGCATAGTTAATTGTTGTTTAAATAGTGTATAGCCAGAGGCTGGGGGGGACAGTTGTTTAAATCAGAAGCCTTGGGCATCTTACAGCCCTCATAGGTGATTCAGAGATGCTAGGAGGCACAAGAAGAGGTTCTCGAAGCTGCTGTAGTGAAGGTGTGTCTGAGGCACTAAGGGAGTGACTGGGAACAGTATTTTGCCCATATTTTAGAGCCCTTGTTGGAGGGAGCCCCACTTAGGGTGGGCTGAGTAGTGACCGTCTCTATCAGTGAAATAAAATAGTTTATTAACGAGTGATATCTTGCCTCCAGACCCAAAATAATGGTAAACAATATTATCCAAAACTGTCCCCAAAAGGACTACAGGATGATGGCCTTACAATATCCGTCAGCGTGTCAAGTGAGTCTCCTTGGACAAGGTTGTCATCAGGGTAATGTCGTACTTGTGCTTCCTAAAGAAAGGCAGGTGCGGTAAGGTCCTGTCTGCAGACTGTATTCGATGGCAGAGCTGTCACCTACCCCAGGGAGCCTGGGAGCAGCACCGCCTCCCTTCAGAGGGAAGGCAGCCTGGCTGAGAGGTTTGTTGTAATAGGCACGAGCAGAACATGTTAGCCTCATCTACGTGCAGAACAATTACTGGGCTGTCGACTGGATATAATGTTAGGAATTTTAGGTCGTGTTAGTCAGCTCAGGCTGCCACTACTGTGGGGCTTTCACAACAGGTGTATTTGGCGCACACGTCCGGAGGCTGGAAATCCCAGGTGCAGGCACCAGCAGCAGTTTCTGACAGGTATCTTCCTGGCCACCTTCTCGCTGTGTCCTCCCTTGGCCTTTCCCCTGGCACAGAGAGGTCCTCTTCTCTTCTCAGAAGGACACCAGTCATACCAGATTAGGGCCCTGCCCCGTAATCTCATTTAACCTTAATCACCTCCTTAAAGATGGTCACATTGGGGGCTAGGGCTTTACCTATAAAGTTTAAGGGGGCATAGTTCAGACTGGGCTGAGGACCAGACAGTCAAGACTGTAGTAGCCCGCGGTGAGGTGCCCTTTATCTTTGCAGGTGTAAGAACCGGCGCGATTGGGCTCCCAAATGGGGAAGCAGTGGGGATAACCGCCCCTTTATTATTTGGGTTTCATGTAGTACATTTATTCCCCCCAGCCTCCTTTTCCACTTACATTGGGCTGTTTTAATTGGAATCTGTGGGGTCCCATTTTATCAAGCCAATTTGTGAGTGCCAAAAATTTTAATTGTGTGTCATGTCATAGCATTGCTGCTCAATACGCGATATTTTAGGACATAGGTGTTGTAACTGGGAAATTTAGGCAAGGTTACAGCTTAAGGGAAGTATACCTGTTTTTCCTCTATTTTATATTTAGTTACTTTTTATAATTGGAGAGTAAAATATTTGAATTTAGTGGCGTTTCCCCCACATAGAGCTGTGATTTGAGCCCCAGTATTAAGTTCATGAAGTTTTGTCAGTTGGTGGCGTTTTAGTAAATTTTAAGGTTAATTTAGAAACTATATTGTAGTCAAAAAGGCTAACCAGGGCGCTAATTTGGTAATGTAATTTCTAAATATATACATTTTGTTGTACTGTATATAACTTGTATATAATTTTTTAATGTAAATGATAATAAGTTTTTAGTATACAAATTTCAGATTTACAGTTGGGTCATATTGATAGATGGTATTTTATAACTCAGTTATATATTGCGTATTATTTAGATACCTTTTTTATTCTCCCTGTGTATCTGGGGCTTGTGTTTTGATCAGTTAATAGTCTAGAACTGGTAATTAGGAAACACCTTCTGGCAGAAGGGGGTCATACTCCCTGCGTCTCATGGCTGAACAGAGTCGGGGCTCTGGGCCGTGGAAGTCAGGGAGCAGGTGCTGTCTGCACAACCAGCTCTGCACTCAAGGCTGTGGTGCCTGCGCCCTTGGTTCCCAGGTCACAGGTCAGTGTTCCGTGTGGGTGGGTAGGAGCCATGTCATTCCAAGTTCTTGACCACACCCTCAAGTCTCAGACTAGGTTTTTTTTCACAAAAATCATTTTCTTTCTCCGTGAATAGGATGTCCTGTTCCCCGTCCTGAGCTGATGTACCGGCTGGAGCACGGGCAGCAGCTATGGCCGGTGAAGAACCGCCTCTCTCAAAGCACCTGTCCAGGTAGGAGCCAAGAGGTGGGCAGGTGGGAGAGCCTGCAGGCCTGAGACCGGGAGGAGACCGCTGTTCTGGTCCCCTTGGGAAGGTTCTTGTTCTGGCTTCTCTGCTCGTTTGCAAGCCGCAGAACCGTTTGACCCAAAGGTAGCAGGGCCTGGCAAGGAACCCACCGTGTTGCCGGCCCTCCCACCTCCCGAGTTGCAGCCAGTAGTCCTGCCATCCAGGCAGGTTAGAGACTGGGTAGAGCCTCACAGAATCCCTCCCACCTCCACCTGCGTCCAGCCATCCGGGCACATAGCAGCTCCCCAGCCCCAGGTGTCTCAGCCCATGGCCACTGATGGGTCCGCACGGGGGTGGAAAGCCCGCCTCCTCCTCTTGCCTGATCCCCGCCCGTCCACACTCCTGAGACACGTCTGCAGCCTCACCTTTTCCCTGTGGCAAAGCTCTTGCCACTGGCCATGGCCAATTCCTGAACCAGAGTCTAGGTCACACCTTCTCAGGGAAATTTTTCCTTCACTTTTATTCTTCTTGTTTTGTAACTTTGTCCTTTCTCTACTCAACATAGCCATAGGCTCATGTTCCTTACAGTTGAAGAAGAGCCATAAAAGACGCTTCTGTCTCACGCTGTATTCGTCCACTCTCTGCGACATTTAATTGTCCCCATCTCGTCACTCTCACGAGCAGTGCTGCCAAGAGCACTTACATACTGGTCATCTTGCATGTAATTAGGGGCGTGTTTTGATGTTTCTCGGGACTGAAATTGTTGGGTTATAGGCTTCAAAAAGTTTTAAGTTTTACAAGATTATTTCCATTGTGTTCTAAAGGGGCTCTACAGATACACTTCCACCAGGAAAGAATGGAGGTGTCTTCAACCTGTACCTTGCCCAGTACTTGTTACTCTAAGGCTCCTGAATTTTTACAATCAAAGGAACATAAAATCCTATCTTGTATGGTCTTGATTTGTTTTTCTTTCATTGTTAAGGAGCTTTAGCACCTTATGATGTGGGGCCAATCTGTATTTTCTTCTTTTAAGTGTCATTTCATGATAAATGCGTGTCTTTCTGTTAACCTGCTCGCCTTTTGATTTGTAGAGACTCTTTGTACGTTATTCATGTTTTATCAGTTACAGATGTTGAAAATACAATTTTCTGCTTTTTAATTTTTCCACTCTTTTAAAAGTGTCTTTTGTTAAATAGATGTTCTTAGTGTAATCTAGTTCATGACATTTCTTACATGATTACTGATTTTGTGTATTATGTAAAAGTCTTGCTTTACCTCCAATATCAAAAAGATACTGTTTATTCTAAAATTTCCTTAACCTGGCATTTGACATTTCACTGTTTTCAATTTGAAGTAGAGTTTAAGTATAGTGTGAGAGAGGGATAGTTTTTTCACTCCCGGCGTGTCCCCAGTTTTTCTAGTTTCTTGTTTACTCTGTTCTCTCCTTGTACCACTGAGGTGGCCTGCCTCCTCTGCCATCTGCCAAGGCTCCACATAGATGTTAGCGTATTTCCCAAGCTCGGTTCTTTGTCACTGCCTGTCTGTCTGTTCTCTGTCAGTGCCACAGGGTAGGAACATGGGTCTTCCCATAATCTGTTACCGGGCGAGGTGTCTCCCACCCTTCCCGCTGTACTTACCCTGCTTGCCTGTTCTGTCCTGCGAGTGCACAATGAGACCACTGAGTTCCGTGATGACCCAGTGGACACTATAGGGAATTGTATGGAATTTTATACTTACTTGGGTAGATCTGTCAGTTTTATGTTAGCAAATTATCTTTTTCTCCAGTTTTATTGAGAAATAATTGACACACGTCGCTACAGGTTTCCCCTGCTACCTGACAGTGGAGCGTTCGTGTGAAAACTTTCATAAGTCAGAATGGTGTAAGGCGAAGAAGTGGTTATCATTAATTCATATGGAAAATTTTTGAACGTTCCCAGACCCCAAAACTAACCTCCTGTAGGCTTTTCTGTTACCTTGGGACACTTCTTACTAACTAGTGCACAAAATAAATTGCTGCCTAGCACAGATGCTCAGAGACACAGCTCAAAGCACTGGGGGCGTGATGCCGACGTGCTGAGTGTAGCTCCCAGAAAGGGAGGCTGGCGAGGCCAGTCTCAGCCCTTGGGGTGCCTGCTGCCTCAAACTGCCTGCTGCAAAACAAATGCAGGGCAGTATTTTCACTTCTTTCACCTTTTTTCATGAAAGCGAAAATCCTCTGAATTACTTTCAGTTAGGAAAACAGGCACTAAAGCAGGTGTTTCATAAAAGTGAAGTGGTGTAGCGTGAAATTTAGAAAAGTGGTGAATGCCTGTATAAGGTTAAGGCATACAGCATGATGATTTCATTTCCATGTATTGTGAAATGATTACCATTGTGGGTTCAGCTAGCATCCATCTTCTCATATAGATAATAGTAAAGAAAAAGGGGGAAAAAATTTTCCGTGTGATGAGAACTTTCCGCACGTCCTCTCTCAGCTTCCGTGTATCTCAGTCAGCAGTGTTCGTCACGGCCCTCATGTTATACATCACATCCCTCCTGCTTACTCACCTTATAACTGGAACTTTGTACTACCTCCTGACTCCCTCCTCCCAATTCCCTCTCTCCCCCATCAAATTCTTCTTTGATATAGCTCTTTTTTAATGTCTTCAAGCTAAGTATCAATTTCTCCTTCTAAATAATGTCCGTTTTGCTGGTCTTTTCACCAAGCTGTTGCTTGGGCATATCTGATTCAGTATGTTCAGTCCAGTCCTTCTCACCACTTGCGTTATGAGCCTGGTTCTGGGAGTTCTGACTGGCACCTGACTCAGAACCATGGAAATCTGCTGCTCCTCTTTCTGCACCTGCTTCTGGATTCTCATCACCACGCTCCCCTCGCGCTCCGCAGTGCCTTTGCACACTCTGTCTCCTGAAGCTGCGTGCCCTTCACACTCTCTTTGTGGCAACTCTTTTGGCACCGATAGGCCTGCATCATGGGCACCTCTTCCCGGAAAACTCCTCTGAGATCCCTTCCTGCGCACAGTCAGCCAAACCCCAGGCTCGCAGTGCAGAACTCCACAACAGCCAGGAGTGTCCAGGTTACTGGACACCAGCTACAATTCAGGGATTTCCCAAAACTACCCTCAGGTTCAGTGATTTGCTAGAAAGACTCAACAAACTCCCTAAAACTCATTATACTCACAGTCATGTTTGTTAACAAAGGATAGGAATTAGAAGAGGGGCTGGAGGTGTTGCACACGTGAAGCTTCTGTGTCTTTAGTGACCTGTCACCTCCCAGTGTCAGTGTATGGCGGTGTGTGCATGGAGTATTTCCAACCCAGGGACCTCACCAGAGCCTTGGCCTCCAGAGTTTTATTGAGCCTTTGTTCCAATGGCGTGGCTGATGGAAACATTTCACTTGGGGCACATTCCCTTCACTTTCCAGAGGTCCACCTGGTTAGCTCATGACTCAAAGCTCCAACTTTGTAATTACATGGTTGGTCTTTCTGGTGTGGCCAGACCTTACCCTGAGTCATCTCTTTAACATAAACTATCTAGGAGCCCTTGATGAGTCACTGTTGTCATAAACTATCAGGTACGTTCCTAGGGGCTGGCCCACCACGGGTAATGACGACATGCCTGTCTCTCTGGAAATACCCGCGGCTTAGACGTTACCTCTGTAGAGCTGAAAGACCAAACTTCTCTTTGGAGAAAGTTAGTTTTGCATCACACACTTCCTGTCTTCCATCAGGGTTGCATTGGGTGCCTTTACTAGTGTTATTATGGCAACGTGGGATGTCCTTCCAGGAAACTGAAAACACAGCATCATTACTACTCTGTTCAGCCATAGCCAGTATGGAATTGTGATGATGTCTGTACTCTGTCCCCTCTGTCCCCTCACCCAGGTTGTCCTCATGGGTCTCCCTCTCCAGGTATCAGATGGTCAAGGTCCATGAAAAGAAAGCTACTGTAACCTTGGGATTCAGAAGTAGCAAAACATAGCAGACACAGAGACATTATTTTCATCTTCATTTTCTTTTCCTCACAGAAATGCTGATTTTGTTCTTCCATGTTGGCATTACTAACAGGCCCTGTTGTGTGTTGGATTTCATCCAGGTGACAAAGGAAAATCCAGGACCGCAGAATCTACCACTTGTGAGCCAGCCCTGTCTGAAGGCGCCTCACTCCAACTCACACAAGAAGCTCCAGGGGACTCCCAGTTGAGCCTGCCCAGGGATCAGGGTGAGCCCTTAGAAATGCAAGAAGGACACTTGAGACCAAGGTTAGAACCCCAAAGGGAGAAGCTCCCTCAGGAAACAAGCCCCAAACATGGTGGTTTAGGGACAGTTGATGGTGTGTGTTCAAGGATTGTTCCAGAGCCAGTGCCCCGAGGACATGCTATCCATGACCATGACTCATGTGGATCGAGTAAAGATCCCAGGATGCAGGAAGAGGAAAATACCTTTAAATGCAATGAATGTGGGAAAGTTTTTAACAAGAAACGCCTTCTTGCTGGACATGAAAAGATTCACTCTGGAGTGAAGCCCTATGAATGCAGAGAGTGTGGGAAAACATTTATTAAGAGCACACAGCTCCTCCAGCACCACATGATCCACACCGGGGAGAGGCCCTATGAGTGCATGGAGTGTGGGAAGGCCTTCAACCGCAAGTCATACCTTACACAACACCAGCGGATTCACAGTGGAGAAAAGCCTTACAAGTGCAGTGAATGTGGAAAGGCCTTCACCCACTACTCCAATTTTGTCTTACATAAAAGGAGACACAGTGGAGAAAAATCCTTTGTGTGCAAAGAATGTGGGCAGGTCTTTAGCCATAGGCCTGGATTCCTTCAACACCACATCATCCACAGTGGGGAGAATCCCTATGAATGCCTTGAGTGTGGCAAGGTCTTCAAACACCGGTCATATCTCATGTGGCACCAGCAGCGTCACACTGGGGAGAATCCCTATGAGTGCAGTGAGTGTGGGAAAGCTTTCTGTGACAGTGCAGCCCTCAGTCACCACTATGTCATTCACACTGGGGAGAAGCCCTATGAGTGCAGGGAGTGTGGGAAGGCCTTCACCCAGCGGTCATGCCTCAAGAAGCACCAGCGCATTCACACTGGGGAGAAGCCTTTTGTGTGCAATGAATGTGGCAGGGCCTTTGCCCACAGCTCTACTTTTATCTTGCACAAAAGGACCCACACTGGAGAAAAACCTTTTGAGTGCAAAGAATGTGGGAAAGCCTTTAGCACTAGAAAA
>JAVSCE010004650.1:0-125266 GCA_032199065.1 Smutsia gigantea | reverse complement strand
TCTGTTGATCTGGGCAAATCTCTTCACCTCCTTGTGCCTGTTTCACCATCCGTAAAGTGGGACAATAATAGACCCCACCTCATGGAGTTAAAATGAGGTGGGCTGGGAGGCCGCGTGCCTACAGCAGGGCCGTGCTGCTGCCCGGCTGTTACTGCTGTGATTCCTGGTGGGGCCCCAGGTGAGCTCCTGGGAAGCCCTCGGGGTGCTGCCTCTGGGCGGAGATGTTGGAGGGCATTGTGAGTGCCACAAAGGGAACGTGGGGAATGACCTTCACGAATACCAAATGTGACCTGCCCAGGGTCCCAGCTGGTGAGTGACAGGGTCAAGACAGAACCCGGCCCACTGGCCCCAAAAGGCTGGGTGAAGTGGGACCAGGGAAGGGAAGTCCCGAGAGCTGTGCCCTGTGGTGTCCAGCCCGTGTGAGGTCTGTGAGCAGCTGGGCCGGGGCTTGTGCACGCGTGGGGGCCTGGCCTCTGGGCTGCTCTGGCGCCTTCTGAGATAAAGATGGAACCTTCTTGCTGAAGACAGTTCTCCTCCAGCCTTTCCCTGGAGGTCTCCCTGAGGGCAGAGGACGGTGAGCATGTCAGCCCGAGGGGTCTGGGGGTGCAGCCTGAAGCAGCTGCGGAGCCTGCAGGAGTCTCAGTTTTATCTTAAAATTCATGCGCATTTTACATTCTGTTCCCTCCCAATCCAGTTTATCGTTGCTCACATTTTCCCCCTGAGTAACAGAGCGGCCTCCAGAAGCTGCTCTGTTTATCTGTTTATCCTGGGGCACTACATACCCAGGTCCTCACTCTGTCAGCCTGGGGGTGTGCCCTCCAGCGGGGGAGCCTCGATTCAGACGGTGGGAGCTGCCGAGGGGGCTGCGGTCCCGTCTGCACGGAAGGAGGCCGCAGTGGCCGGCATGGAAGACCCCGGGGAGCAGGTGGGAGGCGAGGCCTGCACTGGGGCAGAAGCAGCAGAGTGGGGGACAGAGGTCTCGAAGTGCAGACACACCCCAGTACTGCCCTGCTGATGTTGGCTCAAGCTGAGGAAAAGGCAGAAGATCTACCTGTTCATCTATACGCATCAGGGTGAGGCACATAAAACGCCATGTCTGTGGGTCCAGCTGAGTCTTGGCAGTTTCACAGACAGGAGGCCGCACAGCCGTGTCGGCAGACACAGCCTCCCACCGCGCACGCCCTCCACCAGGGGGCTGCCTGGCCCGCCTGAGTTGGGTGCAATCTGCAGTCTGTGCGGTCTACTCCATGTGGCTTGCTTTCCACCATGTACTTGGTGTGCCGGAGAGCAGTTTTTACCCCAAAAGCTGATGAAAGGTGTGGGAGGGAGGAGCTGGACCTGCCCTGGGGCACAGCAAGAATGGGCTCTGGATCCTGGCGTGCACGTTCTAGGGAGGCTTGGGGACCTTCAGAGGCAGAGCTGGGAGGCCCCGGGTTACGCTCAGTGGCTGATTTAGGGCTTGGTGGACACCCTTTGATAGGTCATAGATCAAAGGGCATCGTAGACATCCCTGAACCTGGGAGGGCTGGCCCACCACCCACTCTAGTGGGACGGCCATAGTGGGGAGGGAGGAAAAATGATCAGGAAGGTGCAGATCCCCTTCCCACTGCCCAGACTCCCCTGTGTTAACGGGGGCATGTGTCTACTTAGGAGGTGCTTGCGGCAGGACTCAGGCCCCCACTGGACTGGGGGAAGGTTCTCAGTTTGGGATATGGACCGAGGGGGTAGGGTGGGGTGCAGATGACCGGGTTAAAGATTCTGAGAGGCGAGTCCAACTAGGAAGAGAGTGAAGTCCCCATTTGGGTTCTCCAGAAGCAGACCCTGAGACCCGGCTGCCTGGGGACAGATGCCCTAGGAGCGGGGGCACAGGGGATGCAGACCAGCTCTCAAATCCACAGCCCCGCTCGGATGTCCAGAGTGCGAGTCATACCTCAGAGCGTCCTAACGGAAGACAAGGGAACTGGCTTTCTCACTCACCCCCGTGGTCATTGATTAAGGGTGGCCCGGGGGCCAGCAATCCTGAGGAACTCCGGCTCCCGCTCTTGTACCCTGGGCCAGTCCTTAGGAGTTCTGTTGAGATGTGCTGAGTGCCCTTTGGACAGTCAGGGCAGGGCCTGGTAGGAGTGACCGCAGCCAGATTTGGGGCCCCCACCGCATGCCCACGCTACACCGGCGCTTCTGGGCTTCAGCCCCTTTCATCCCTGTGGAAGCATTCAAGGATTGTGGAAGGTCAGGCCTGGCCCTGGCCCTGGCCCTGGAAAGGGGCTGCAGAATGCTTGTGATAAATGCATGGCTTTCCTCCCAAGGAAAAGGACTCTTCTTGCATCCAGAGGAACGGTGGCCAGGTGACGGCCCCTCGTTCAGGCTCTCCAGCTTCTTCTGTGTGCCTGAGCCTCAGTCCCTGCCCAAGAGGCCATTATCTCTGGGGAGGCCTCTGGAACAGGGACCAAGGCACTGGGAGTGGACGCAGGAGTGATACTCAGATGGCCTTTAGCCCAGACCTAGGCACATAGTAGGTGCTTACTCAGGGATAGCCGCTGTGGTTACTAGGGCAGCGAGTGGCTTGCATCCTTGACTCTGCTGGGGGCCTCTGATGCGGCAGCCCTGCAGGTTGAGAAGGCTGCCCCTTGTGCAGAGAGGGCTCTGCCCCTGCCCGGCTGTGAGCAGGGCCCACAGCCTGGACCTGCCCAGGGTTCATTGCACTAGGGCCCAGCAAGGACAGAGATGTGGGGTCCTTCCTGCAGCTCCTGCCTGAGTCTGAGTCAAGGTCTCTCTCTCCTGACCACCCGTGTGGAGGTGCTGACGGGGGATGGGGTGTGGAACTGCCCCTCAGGAGTCGTGGAAGACAGTATAATGTGGGAGGAACAAGGTTTTGGGGTCTGGCCCTTGAATCTGACATCCTTTGCTCTCTGGGGAGCCACCTTTAGACTTTTCCCTGCACAGAGCCTCAGTTTCCCCCTCTATCCAGTGGGGATAATCCTAGCCACCTAGTCAGAACGCATGATGGAGGGAAAGCGTGTCCCATGGCGGTCAAGCCCTAGCCCTGCTGCTTCTGAGCTGGGTGAACCGTGGGCAGGTTTACCGCTCGTACCTCAGCTTGTACACTGTAAACGGGCAGAGTGAAAGTACCTCCCCGTCCCAGGGCTGTGGAGAGGAGAAAGTAAACAGGCGTGTACGTGAGAAAGCCCTCGGTTTCTTTTGCAGCCCGTGCCCTTGTGAGGCTGGCATGCAGGATGGCAGGACAGCCCAGCCACATGCCCCACGGAGGGAACCCGAACAACCTGTGCCACGCCCTGGGGCCCGCGCACCCTCCTGACCCACAGGTAAGCGCTTTCCTTTTGCAGTGCCCTGGGGAATTCTCCGAGGAGCCCTGAGCAAGGAGGCCGCTTCGTCCTGGCCACTGGAGGCCGCAGCAGCCAGAGCCTCTTCTTGCATGCTCTCAGTGATGGGAGCGGAGCTCACAGTCCCGTCTAGTCTAGGCACCTACAAGCCTGCTCTGTGCCAGACGGTGGGCTGGGGTGCCAGGCGCGGGTCCTGCCCCTGTTAACAGAATGGCTTTCTCAGAGGGACCCGTGCTGCTTAGAAGGGCGGGTGTGGAGGGAGTTGCAGAGGCCCTGAGGAGAAAGCAGGAGGCAGGCAAGATGTGCGTGGGGTCAGGAGGTGCCTCCTCGCTCTGAGCTGAAGTCCATCTGCCTTTTTGGTCTTTGCTGTTTCCTGGCCCTCAGCAGCCTCTTGTTCTAGAGACAGTAGAACTTCAGGGACACTGGTTTCCTTACACCCACCTCACCCTTTGTAGATTATCAGAGAGCCAGGTAGCCTTCCGCAGCTGTCCTGAAGGTGGCTGCTGGGCTGCTGGGCTGCTCACACACCCCCTGCCGTTGTACACGCTGTTCCCGGGGCCTGGAGTGCCCTTGCCGACGACTTCCCCAAGCCTCAGTCCACATGCTGCGGCTTTCTGGCAGCCCCCTGTTCCACCCCATTCGCTCCCTGTGCTGCCTCCACACCTGTGCACAGGCATGGGGAATGGCCGACATATCCCCTGGGGGACTGGCTCCTGAGTCCACCTCCTTTCCCAGACAGAGCATCCTCCGGGTGGGGCTTCACCAGTTCCACCATCCTGGGCCAGGTGGACAGGAGCCGCTCCGTGCCTGCTGCATTAATGAACCACAGATACGGGGAGCGTACCCCCACATGGCTGTGGGTAAGACAGACCCAGGTCTGCCCTTAGGGAGCATGTAGCCTCATGGGAGGGAAAGATGAGAAACAGGGCAGAAGAAACTCAGGGGCCAATGGAGCTCCTGCATGGCACTTGCTCCAAACAAGGGGGCCAGGGAGGCCTCCTTGAAGAAGTGGCCTGGAGGGGACAGAGAGCCCTCTGTTCAGGCAAAAGTCTGAAGAAGACAGAGCCCAACTGAACAGCTGGCCAGGGGCAGATTTGGGCAGCCCAGAATGATGAACAGTAATGTCCAGGGTTGCTTTGTCCAAGGGCTATGAGACCTAAGTCAGGGGAGACTCAGAGACAGCCACCTTCTTGAGCCATGAAAGGCTTGTCACTGCTTCTAACTGCCTAGTTCTTTTGGAGGACTTCAGGTGGACTGGTGTTTGACCTGCCTGGGCAGGGCTGTCATGTACAGTTGTACAGGCTGTGCACTGCACAAAGGTACCTGGCCAAGGAGAAAAGTGAATCTGAAATCCTCCTCTTGCACCTGAGCTCTCATTAAGTCATACTGCCTGGTGTGGGGCTGCATCAGCTCAAAAGAAGGAGCACCTCTGTAGATTCACAGAGGCCATATGTGAACTAGTAGATAGTAGACACTGTGTGTGCGAATGTGCACGCATGCATACAAGCACACAGAAGGTCCAAGGGCATCTGTGCTATTCATACTCTCCATTCCCATTGCTGGCTGGGATGCAGGGGCCCATTACCTAAGTGAAATGTGGGGGGACAGATCCCAAAAAGCTGGGAAGCCCATGGACACTACTGGTCCAGTGTCCACCAGGACATCTCACTGATGGCTGGGGGCAGTGGGGCCTCCTCGGGTAATGTAGCAATTTGTCATATTAAGTCATTCACTAACAATTGAGTCCCCCTTGATTAATCTCCCAGAATTAGCCAGTTGCATTTTGAGCAATTAGGGTTAATTACAGCCTCATTTGGCAGAGCAGAGAGCCCCGTAATTATTTCACGAACAGGGCGAAGAGGCGGGGGCTGCTGCAGCAGGAACATCCGTGGCCTCTTGTCGCACATGTTAGAGTGGGTAATGGCATAGTTACATGTAATTAGATCCGGTGACTTGACATTGGGTAGCTGCTGTCAGCAGAGATGCCCCCACTATCGCCAGCATCTGGCCAGGTTTGCAGAACCAGGGCGCGTGTGGTGTGGACACTGGGAGGCTGCAGTCTGGGGCAGGAGCAAGAGCAGTCAGGCACTTCCCCTCTCCTAGTCTCAGGAAGCTCTGGTATTTAAACACCACCTGGGGAGACATCACAGCCTGAATCTTGCCGGTTTTGGGATGTAGAAACACCTGAAGTTGACAGCAGAGGCATTTTCCTTTATGGCAGGAGATACTGGTGTTTCCCTGAAATCCTCCATAGAGGAAGGAGCCAGGCTCCGTGACCCCTAAAATGCTGTGCTCTGGACCAGTCTGGGCTTGGTTCCCAACTATCCCTCACCAGGCAGGTGACATTGAGTAAATGACATCTCTCAGCCCGTTTCCTTGTCTGTAAAATGGAGCCATAAAGACTAAGTGAGGTGGTATATTTTAAACACCCAGCATGGCATTCGACTTCACGCATGTTAAGGAAACGGTATGTCACTGATCTTATGCCTATATTTTAAAAACCATTTTAGTCTTCATGGCATAGTAGCCCAGAGATGGAAATAACCCCAGTTGAAGAACAATTCAGCAAACAATCTCACTCTGGTTTTTGTTAACCTTCCATGTCCAAAACTAGTGGTTTGTTCATTTCAAGGAGTTTTCTAGGTCTGTGAGCTGTCAGTTTATGAAAATGTTTGCTGAGCTTGGCAGAATCATATGTGAATTTCACATATGCTTCGGAATACTGAACATGCTTGCCTTTATTGAGGTTTCAAGTGAATGAATGAATGAATGAAGTTGAGAAAAGGAGCTTAAACATCCCATGCTTTTCGATTTTACAATTTGCTGCGGAGCGTTTTCATCAGGAATGAAACGCCAGCTCAGCTGACCCACTAAGAAGCACATGAATTTCCAAGGAGAAAGGTGTTCTTGTCTGAGAAAGCCCCAGCTAATGTGTCTTCCATCTGGAAAGTCTTTGCAGACCTGCTCGGGATGTGCCAAGTTCAGTTATATTCAGCATTATTCCAAAAGAGAAGAATGTGCGTGACTTTGCAGGGGGTGGGGCCAGCTGTCACCAGGTCTGTGTTGCACAGGCGAAAATCTTCATGAAAATCTTCCCAAAGCAGTGATAGTAGTTAGATAAGATTTAATGACCAAATAATAATGGCCATTAACATTCAAGAAGTGTTTGCTAAATATTGTAAATTCAGCAAGAGCTCGTCTGGTTTCTGGCGTGGATCTGCTGGGGAGCCCTACATGCACGTAGATAAAGACAGTGCAAGAGGTGCAGGACCCCGTGGAGGGGCGGACGGATGCTGAGGGAGCCCAGAGGATGGGGTGGCCAGCTCTGCCTAGGACATCAGGGTGAGACCGAGAAAGCTCTGGAAAGGAGATAACCTGGGCTGACAATGATCAGGAGTTTGGGGCAGGGCAGGGAGAGGAGGAGGTTCCAGGAGGAGGAAGGAGCCAGGCCTGGGGCAGTCACGTGAGACAAGTGTTCCACACCGTGCTTAGATAAGGTAGAACGGCTGGTCTGTATGAGAGGCCTTTGGAGTTGAATCTGTAGCGATGCAGAGTCCATTATGGGCTTTAAGTTGACAAGGGAGTTTGGGTTTTAGAAAGATCACTGGTAGCTGGGGCTCCAGGCACAAGTAAGGTGAAAACTAAAGGAGTGGGCGAGGCCAGTCTTCCCCCGGGTGAGACAGTGCCTTGGCCCTAATCACAGGGAGACAGGATTCCAGAAACTTCAGAAGGAAAACGAACTGCTCTTGGTCACTGAAGGGCTGAGAGAGAGGAAGGCAGGGATGTGCCAGCGGTGCCTAATGCTCTTTATGGTTTTCAACCCTTCAAGTTTTTGCTTGTTTGTCGTCTCTGGAGCTGTTCCCAGATTCCTTCGCCCGTATGTTTAAGCTCAGCTTTCTCTGCGCTGGATTAATGAGGGCTGTCCTGGGGCAGCCACCACAAATGAGGTGATTTTAGGTTCTGTTATCAGGTGCCTTCCATGCTTCGGGCATCTTGCTCACTCTTCTCAGGGGCTAATGGCCCCTGGAGCTGAGTGAGACTTGCCAGGTGAGACCATCACGGTGGTGACTACACCACCAGTCTGACCCCTGGCACTTAGCTCATTTCATCCTTCTACCAACTCAGAGATTAGGTCTTATTCAGAACTGCACTTTGCGGGGGAGAAAACTGAGATAAGTAACTTGTCCGTTTCACTGTTGGGAGGCAGAGCCAGAGATACTCCAGGCCCCACAGTGCCCCTTACTGCCATTAGGGCTGTGAGAGAGAAGACGGGCTTTGGGTTTAAAATTAGTCAGATTGTGAAGAGATGAGCAGGCTTGGCCTCATAAAGAACCTGACAATATGGACCCTTTGTAAATCGTGCCCTTTTGTACAATGCAGATTTTAAACACATTGCTGTATACACATATACTGAATCCATCAGAAGTTCCCTACACACAGTGTCAAATGTCTCAAAAGGTGAAATTCGTTTACAGGAAATGTCATTCTGATGAAGTATGCTTTTTAAAATCATAAAAATGGTTGCCTTAAATTAATGATGCATTGCAAATATCGGGGAAAAGAGACCCATTCAGTGTAAAGATGATTAAAATTCAGGTCAGAAGTCTGACTTAGTCAGGCTAAATCTTTTAATGAGATTTCAGAAAATTAATTGGGCGAATGCATTTTATTCTTTTAACATGTAATTTTATGCTCCTGCTTTAAAAAAAAACAGGATTTGTCGATACTGAGGCTTATTGTGGTTCAAACATTTTAAGCTCAAATTAGCGCAGGGCAGGAGGTGTTTGTGGCCTAATTTGATCTGACTTGGAGAAGACAGCCTGGCTTTCTTGGGTGGGGGGTGTGCTGGGTGGTCCCAGACTCCCACTGCATGTCTGGCCGCGGCCTGAGAAGGGTGGTGGCATTTCTTGGGAGAGTGGGCTTAGGGATAGAGGTGACTCAGGGACCTCGGCCACCAGCTGGGCTCTGGGTCTGCCGGAGTCCTCCTGCTGTCCAGGGGTTGCTTCTGACAGCTCTTCCCTCTGAGAATGTGTCTTCCTTCGGTAGTACAGGCCTCTTTCAGCCCTCTGCGGCTGGCAGCAGAGGTGGGACCTACTCCCAGGCCTTCTGCCCCATCTCCTCTACCCCTGGGGGAGATCTAAGGGGCTCCCACCCGGGGGAAGGGACATGAGGAGTCAGAAATGGCCTCTGGTAGCATTGTCTCTGTGAGCAGCCACAGCACAGCCCTAAAAAGGGAGGCAAGGTGAGCCCATTGTCCAGCAAAGTCCAGTGGCAAACAGTCCTGGGTGATCGTGCATGGGAGGCAGAAGCCAGTCATCCCAGTAATATCAATAACAAACATATGGCGTTGCCCATGTTCCAGTACCTCTACTAAATGCTTCTGCTCACTACCCTGTTAACCCCCAGCAACCCTCTGAAGGGGGCGCTGTTACGTCTCAGTTGTATGGATGAGGAAACTGAGGCCCAGGGGGCTTGCCCAAGGCCCACAGCCAGCAAATGGCAGATCTGAGATTTGAACCCAAGCCTCTGGACCCCAGGGTCAGTACTGTTAAAACCAGGGGTTTCAGTCACACCTTTACCAAACTGTGCCCCAGGGGTTGGGTTTATTCTCCCCAGGAGCCAGCATGGGGTCCAAGATGAAACGGCAGGAAGCATTAGATGAGCAGCTGTCAGAGGGCCATCGGGATTATGACCTTTGAGGCACCCTCATGCGAGCTGTTCTGGGCCAGCCCTGTGTGTGCCCAGCAGTTCAGAGCTCCCAGACCCTTTGTACCAAGCAACATCATCCCCTGGAAGCCTCAGGACATCCTGCAGCTGCTGTTACTAACTTCCCCCATGATGGCCGACCTAGCTTGGCTGCAGGGGGCAGGAGTGGAACTTGCCAAGGGCCGAGCCAGGAGGGAGGAAGGCCTTGGAGGTGGCAACGGAGAGAGGCCTGGCCTTATGGGGCAAGAACTCAGTTCACCTTTTCACTTTCCACTCAGAGCCCCTAAGTTAAGTTGGGTTCAGGACTCTGCTGGCTCAGGCAACTGAACTCAGGAGCCTGTGTACCGAGATGCCCCCACCCAAGCACAGGGCATCCTGGAGACAAGCGCCATCCCACCCCTGGGAGGGCGGTGGTGGACCTCCAGACTCTGCCCCCTCTCATGTGGCCCTGCTGCAGGGTAACCTGCGTGGCCAGGGAACTCATTCCTCCAATTAGGTCACAATGGATTCTGACCGGAAATGCAAATCTGGGCCATCGCATATGCAGATGTGCGACGAGAGGCTCAGCCACCGAGCCGGATTTCACCCACAGCCTCTGGGAGCTTCCAGGTGGCCATGGAGCCTGGTGGCATGGCCTGTGGGGCACATCCCTGGGCTGGGCGGAGAGTGCTGGGGCCTCCAGCCACGGGCCACTGCGAGAAGCCCAGAGCTCACAGAGCAGGGATGCTTGGAGATCACATCCTCCAAACCCGGAACTGCCCCAAAGAGGAAACTGAGACCCAGAGAGGGGTGGGGGGACCCTGCTCCAGGTCACCAGGCAGGGAAGCTGGCTCTAGATCATCAGGGAGTTCAAGTCCCAGGTCCCCACTGACTAGCTCTGTGATTGTGGCTCAGATTCTTTATTTATAAAATGGGGTTAAGAAGCCTTGCTTTTGTTAGGAGATTTGTCACAAAGTCTAAGCAGCTAGTACAGTAACTGACACATAGTAGGTGCCTAATACACAGCAGCTCCTCATTGTTTTCCTGAGTATATATGCCTCCTCCAAGTGTCCAGAAATCTGCCTTTTTCCGAGGGTGTCCCAGAAGTGACGCCAGACCTCACTCCTGCCCACCCACACCCATCAGTAACAACAACAGTGGCCACTGGGCACCTACTGCATGGGGGCTTAGCAGTCTCATGTGACTCTCACAGTGACCCTGTGAGGCAGGCACACTTCTGTGCCTCCACCTTGTGGATGAGGAAACTGAGGCATGAAGTGACTTGTGTAACTGCCCAAGGTTACCAGCCAGCGACCCGGCAGACTGGCCCTGCACTCACCTGCCAGTCACATGAGAGTTCCCAAGGCTCCACAGACATTTCTGCATCCTACTGTGTACAAGGCATTGAGCGACGACGGAGACCCTGCCCTCGCATCACCACCCAGTTGGGGAGGATGGATCCCCAATGTCAGCGATCCCAGAGTGGGGGCTGTAGCAGGAGGGAGGGCCCATCTCGCCAGGCTGGCGCGGGCCAGACCAGAGGCATGGCACCCTCTCCCCTTCTCCCGTCCCCTGCCAGGGCACAGTGTTGGCAACCCCTCCTCTTCGTGAGAGTGCGTGTGCACATGTGTCATGACAGGTGGTAAGGGGGCACCTGGCCACTGCTGCCTCACCGGGCAGTTTCGCCCCTGGGTGGGTCCTTCTGCTTTATTGTGAGTTTCAGTGCTGGCCCCTGGGCAGTCACTCTGAAGTCTCTGGATACTTCATGTCACCATAAAGGGGCAGTTTATCCAAAGAATGGGCTCAGAATATAAGGCTGCAAATTTAACCCCGGTTTTCTCATCCCTGGGACAGGGAGGCCTTAGGATGACTTGCAGGGTTGGGAGGTGGTTTACATGTGGAGGGCCATGGGGCAGGTGAGACCCAGCTGTGTGACCTTGGTGGTCACTTCCCTCAGTCGTCTATTGCTTCTCCTGGGCTTGCCAGCTCCGGCCTGGGCATGGAGGATTCCGGAGTGGACCACAGAGCCAGCCTTCTGGGGCGGGAGACACAGGAACAAGCAACCTGAGTGACGGGCTGATGAGGGGCGGTGGTGGGTGCTGGGGCGGGGCCTAGCAGCCTCACTTCTCAGCTGCAGAGTGGGGGGCATTATGGGGACCACAGTGGAGCGGGTGTGGTGAGCACAGTGGGCGCTGGAGGCTCTGACAGTGGGGTCGGTGACCAAGAGCCCTCTGGGGTTCCGGGAGAGGTCCAGGTCCTCCAGTCCAGCCTGCCTGGTCCCTGATGCGCTCCATCCCTCCCCTCCAGAGGCTCCCAAACGTGCTGTCTTTTCGCTGCTCGCTGGCAGACTTCCAGATCGAGAAGAAGATAGGCCGAGGGCAGTTCAGCGAGGTGTACAAGGCCACCTGCCTTTTGGACAGGAAGACCGTGGCTCTGAAGAAGGTGCAGGTGAGCCGACTACCCTGTGGGGCCGCAGCTGCCTGGCAGGAGCTGGCTTCTGTGTCTAAACACTGTGGCCTTGGGCCATCCGCCACACCTCACCCCTTCCTCTGTAAACAAGGGGAAAAATTAGTCCCCAACTCCCTGGGCTCCAGAGGAATTAGGTGGACTCCTTTTATGAAAGCTCACTGCGAGCCGTAAAGGAAATGAGAAATGAACGTGCGCTGAGCAGCAGGCGCTCCCAAAGCCATGAGAACAGTGCGGGGAGCGAGGGCTGGCATCCCAGTTCTCAGATAAGGAAGAGTGCAGATGCAGGTAACTCACCGGCCCCCAGAGCGAGCTGAGTGGGAGCTGAGCCCCAGACCCGCACCCGCTGGCCTCAGTGCCAGCACACACCCTTGACTCGGGGCTTGAGTGTCCTTCCCGGCCTCCATGTCCCTCCTAAATGGAGGAAGGGGGTCAACCAGATGGGTTTTAAGTAGCAGCATCCAGCCAGGTAGCATTTCAGGAAGCTGGGGGGCCCTTGTGAACACTGCTTTGCTGTAGAAAATGGCTTTAAATCCTCCAGCAGCTTCCCTGGTCCCTGGATTTGTTGATCTGTCTTTTAAAGTATGAGATTAGCAGCCAGAAAAGAGGACACCCAGGAGAGAGAAGGCCCCTGAGATGCAGTCACAGGGTGGGGAGACCAGCAAGGGGCGGCCGCCAGCACGAGCTCAGGCAGCTTCAGCTCCCCGGAGAGGCGGTGGAAAGGCTGGTTTGCTGCCGCTTGTCTTCCGGGAGGGCTCGCCTGGGTTTGGTTTCTTTGTGCCATATCGAGTTTTGTGGTGGGACTGCCGCAGGGTCGACCTGTTTGTGCCTGTTAGGTCAGAAGGTCTGGGGGCCCCCACACTGAACGGGCACTACCGGCCTGGAGTGCGAGGGGGCACGGTGCTGTGTCCCCTCCTGGTGATCCATGCATCGCCCTGTGAGGTCAGGCTGTGTGCCTCATTTACAGAGGCAAAGACTGAGGCTCTGAGCCTGTGTCCTGGCCTGCCCCACACCAGGGCGCGGCGCCTGCAAGTCACTGGACTTCTCTGGGCCTCGGTCTTCCTCCGTAAGTCAGTCAGCAGCTCATGGAAGTTGCCGTGAGCATTCAGTGTAAGACGGTCATCCATGCCTGGCACATGGTGGGCGCCCAGTAAGCAGAGAACCACTGTCCCTGTGGGGGTCTTCAGCAGGGAGGTGGGAGAGCCGGGACTGGCGTCCCTGTCTTCCTGCCTCCCCGTGGGGTGCTGACTGCTGGGTCTTAACCAGTCTGTCTCTTTCCCTTCCCCCAAGATATTTGAGATGATGGACGCCAAGGCCAGGCAGGACTGTGTCAAGGAGATCGGCCTCCTGAAGGTAAGTGCCCTGGGCTGAGCAGAAGCCCTCGCCCTTGCAGATGGCCTGGGGGCTGGGCCATTTCATGCCACCACAGCCCACAGCCCGTTAGGTTCAGAAATGACACCCTTTGGGAGCAGTAGCTCCTTCATTTTCCCATGGCCAGGTGGGCGCTGGCCCTCCCTCACCTCTGCTCATCCCTCATGGGGCCCCAGCCTGGCTGTCCCCACCCCGAGTCGATTCTGCTTACGGGTACAAAATCCTTCCCCCGTGGGCACCAAATCCCTGCCACACAGGAGATGCTCTCTATTGGGGAGACTCAGAAAAGCCACCCTGGGGTGCTGGGGAGGATCAGCCAGGCACATGGCCTAGAGTTCCCGGTGCCGGAGGGGCCCTGGGTCGTCATCCCCCTGGGCTCTGCCCAGGCCTCCCACAGGGAGGAGGCAGGGCGCACAGCTGGGGACGGTTCTCTCTGGGGCCAGCAGTCCTCGGCTCAGCCAGGGACGGGCCCACTGGCCAGGCTGTCTGAAGGCCAGGAGCCCCAGGGCCCATCCAGGGTAGGGTGGGGGGTGTCTGTGGTCACCCACCCCCCACCCCAACCCAGTGGTTTCTGCACTGGCCTCCCCAGAGTCAGAGGTGACAGGACTTGCTGGATTAGACTTGGCCCCAGCCTGGGGCAGCTGTCCCCTGGGGATACCCCCCTACTCCACAGGCTTAGGATTCTGCCTGGGATCTCAGAGGTGACGGAGGAGGAGGAAAGGCACAGGCTTTGGAGGCCCAGGAGCCTGGGCTCAAATCCTGATGTCTTCCTCTGTGAGCTGTGTGACCTTAAGCAAGTGACTTAACCTCCTGGGGCCTGCGTTTGCTCATCTGTTCAATGGTGAGAATACTTGTCCGACAGATATATGGACAAATAGAGAGGATCAAGTAAAGTGATATCTGAAGAGGGCCCAGTGCAGTAGAGCGCACAGTAGGCACCCATGTGGTGTCCTGCCTTCCCACGAAACAGCCCGCGTGGCAGCTTCCGGAGAAGTGGGCTGCTTTGGTCAGGGTAGGGTGACCCCGAGCCGCAGTGTGCAGTTTCAGATGAGGGGCTGGTTCCTCGGGGGCTGCCCTGGGCTTTCAGGCCTGGGCCCCGCCCTCAGGGATTCCCAGGTGACTGGCCGGGGTGATGCCGGCCAACCAGAACCCCAGGAGAAACCTTGCAGAGGCCAGGGTCCCGCGCCAGACTCTGGTCGGCCGAGGTGGGCCTTGCAGGGACCCCAACAGTGTGGATTGGTGGGCGGGGCCTCGAATGCCACAGTCAGGTTGTGGGCCTGGAGCACGAGAACAGCAAGGGAGTGTCTGGGAGCCAGGGGCGTGCGGCCAGGTGCGCCTGTGAGTGCCTGCTGGGGTGGCCTCTGGCACTGATGGGTCCCGGGAGGCGTAGAGGGCGTGTCCTTAACTCCAACTGTTACAGGTCAAAAAAGACCCTGCAAATAACATTTGAAAAACATGATGTAATGAACAGCGTTGGGACCCCGTGGGACCTCAGGGACTCTGGCTGATGGCCCACCCCTGGGGAAAGCTGTCCCAGTCATGGGCTCCCTCTGCCCTTGAGCCTACACTGAGGAAGGATGAGTGTGCGCATGCGTGCTGAGCCAGCCTCTTCTGGGGCCTGGATGCAGAAATGTGTGACCTTTGGTGAAGCTGGCCCCCTGTGGCAGGAAGTGAGCCTGCTGGGAGGGGCTCTGTCCCTTCCCAGGCGTCAGGGCAGCTGAGTGCCACCGACCATGGGCTTGGGGGACAGGCACACCCCTCGCCCACTTGCTGTGTGGCCATAGCAACCTCTCTGGGCCTCAGGTTCCTCATCTGTAGAAGGGGTTGACGACAACAGTGTTGTCCTCGAGTTGTGGGAATCCATGAGAAGATGCATCGGAAGGGCTCGGCACAGTCTGGCGTGTGCTCAGGGCTCATTCCGAAGCGGCTCTTGTCGTCAGTGTTACGGCCTCTGCCGGTCAGTGCCAGCTCCTTTCCAGAACGGCAATCTGGCTCCCCAGCCTGACCATGGGAAGTCAACAGGATGTGCCAGGGCAGAGGTGCTCCCTACAAAACAAGGGGAAGCATGGCTCTCCGAGGGGCCACTAGGCAACAAGGCTCATACCGTTCACGCCAGCACCCAAGCCGCAAAGCCTCCCGGCACAGAGGCTGCTGGATGTGGGACAGAGGGTGGGCCCTGCTGGCATGCAGGCATAGATCCATGTATGCACGGCACAATTTCTGAGCACCACCAAGTGCTGGATACGGGGGAAGCCACAGATCCTAGGCACATCCTAGACAGACAGGCTCCTGGAGGGGGCCGCAAGTGCGAGAGAACAAAGCCCCTCATGGCAGAGATTCGGACAGAGGAGACGTACGTTGATGTGCCCTTTCCTGTCACGTCTGCCTGCCTTCTGTCTGGCCACCCTCTACCCCGGAGCGGCCACCACCACAGCCAGGCCTTCCTGGGCCTCAGGGCCAACCCCACCCTGTGGAGCTCCAGGTCTAGCTGGAGGGAGAGATGGGCGTGTCTGTGGACCACTGGATTCTTCCCTTTTCCCCTCGGGCTCACAAGCTGTTCTGCCACTACCCTGCCAGCCTCCCCTCAGGTCTCAGGTCTCAGGTCTCAGGTCTCAGCTCAGGTGTCGCCTCCTCCAGGAAGCCTTCCCTGGCTCCCACAGGCCCTGACCTTGGCTTGTTTGGGGAGGGCAGGGCTGTAGGCTGTCCAGGCCGCAGAGCCGAGGGAGAGGCTGGGTGAGGCGGCCAGGAGGAGCCTCGCTGGACAGGGGTCTTGAGGTGCTGAAGCCAGAGCAGCCCCCTCCCCCACTCACAAGCCACTGCCAGGCAAACCCCACCGCTCCCATCTGTGGAGCGTTGTCTGCGTCCCTGCCCCAGGCGTGTTTCCTTCCAGACATACCTGGGCTCACCATGAGACCTCAGGCTGAGACGTGGACTCCCACGGACAGCAGTCTGTGGTTACTGGGCCAGGTTCTGGGCTCAGCTGGGCCGGGGGCCAGTCCCTCCTCACTCCAGGCCTCAAGGATTTCATCCAGTTGACCTCTGGGCAGCACTCACACCAGGGTTGTTCTTTTCCAAGATTTCCAAGGGGTGGGTGGGAAATTGAGAGAGTGAGAAGGAATATGGAAGGAGACGGGCACCCCATGCACCAGCTGAGCACACAGTGGAGGTGGGGACCGGCCCTGCCCTTGAGGCTCCTGGGTTAGACGCTTCAAGGTATCAGCCCATGTGATATCCACAACTATTCTTCAAAACACTGTGCCCATTTTACAGATGAGGAAACAGACAGGGATCCACGTGGCTGCCCCAGTGTCACCCAGGTCAGCCCGACTCCCAGGTGCAGCCTTTTCCCCAGACCCTCTCCTTTCCAGCAGGTGCCAGGCCTCCTTGGCAGCTGTGCCAGCTGGGTGCCAGCATGGCAGGCGTGGGGCTGTGCCCTCCCTCATTGGCTCTGCCTCCCTGTGTTCCTCTCTTTGGGCAGCAACTGAACCATCCCAACATCATCAAGTATCTGGACTCATTTATCGAGGACAACGAGCTGAACATCGTCCTGGAGCTGGCCGACGCGGGTGACCTCTCCCAGATGATCAAGGTAAGGGCGGCTGGCGGGAAGGCCAGGTCTGCGGCTGCCCACACACAAGAAGCCTGGGGCCCGGCAGCCCCTCCTCAGCCCAGTTCCCTTGCTGCTCTGGCCTCAGGCAGAGGCTGCCCGTCAGGGACACTCAGCCCCCATTGCCAGTGCCCCACAGGCCTCAGCTGTGGCCCGGTGAGTGCCCCCTTGGGCTCCATTCCATTTGCCAGAGGAGGGCCAGCCGTGGACGGAAGGGGCCCCTCTGGCTGCCCCCACCACCTCACCTGCCCAGGGGCTCACGAGGCACTTCTCGTGCCTCACAGCAGGAATGGGGACGGAACCCCACGTGAGGTCAGACCCAGCTCACAGAATCTGGGAAAGCATGTTATACATCCCGCTGCTCATTTTACAGAAGGACGAACTGAGCCCAGAGAGGTTAAGAGACTCACCTGAGGATACTCAGCAGCGTGGGGACAGAGCTGTGCCTGTGGCCCAGGTCTCTGTTTCCCAGCCTGGGATCCTCCAGTGGACTGTCCCCAAGATGGTGTCCCTGAGGCCCCTCCATGCTTGAGGGGCATCTTCATTCCCATGTCGTGGGCCAGGCTGGGGGTCTCAGAGAACTCGGGAACTCGTCAGGTCACACAGGCAGGCTTAGTCTGCTCCCACAGCAGCCCCCACACTCTTCTGCCCCCATCACCCCCTCTCCTGGGGACCCAGCCCAGCCCAGCCCCCCTGTGAGCCTGGACTCAGAAACCGCCCCAGTCCCACTGATGGAGTACCACTGGGGGCCACAACCATGCCGAGCGTGTGCCTCATTCACTGAGTCCACAGTGTCCTTGGCTAGCAAGGCTCAGAGAGGTTCAGTCACCTGCCTGAGGCTGCACAGCCCCCAGCCCGAGCTGTCAGTCCTGCCCCTGCTCCCCCTCAAGGCCCTCACTCCCCTTCTGGCTTGACTGGCATCTGCAGGCCACCGTTGGGGACCCTCACTGCCTCCCTCCCCAAACCCAGTCTGTCTGCTCCCAAGTGAGGCCCACCCATGCTCGAGCTGCCACGCTGCGCTCCCAGCCACACGGGCAGCTGGGGCCAGACACGGACTCTTTGTCTTTCCCACTGGGCACTGGGAATGAGCAATTGCTCCACGCCTGTGCTCCTGAAATTCGGCTCCTAGGAATACGGGCGTCGTTGGGAAGCGGTGTTCCTTGAGCTGTTATCACCTGCTTTTATATTTTCGTTGACATATTAATGTGTTTGCAGGGATATTAATCCCCACACAGATCCCTGGTGGGAACAGACGCACTCAATCACGTCTTAGTTCTTCCTTCTCCCCCCACCCCCAGCCACACTTTGTTTCTCTTTCACGTGTTGTTCTCTCACCGAACACACATACATCTGCACCCGCTGTGTACCAGCCCCCGTGCTGAGGCCTGGGGCGGGCGCTGCCTCACGGAGCTCGCCGTCTGGTGGGAAGGCAGACAGACCCATGAGTGAGCCGTCACAGGCAGCATGAACAAGCCAAGGTCAGGGCCTGTGGGAGCCAGGGAAGGCTTCCTGGAGGAGGCGACACCTGAGCTGAGACCTGAGACCTGAGACCTGAGGGGAGGCTGGCAGGGTAGTGGCAGAACAGCTTGTGAGCCCGAGCGGAAAAGGGAAGAATCCAGTGGTCCACAAATCACGCCCTAGGAGAGGAGTGGGTGGGGAGTCAGGGGGCGGACGGGGCCATTGGATTGCCCCCAGGATTTGGGTCAGAAGCTTCCTAAGACTCACAGCAGGGGTAGACATGGCCGGTGTTGTGTTCTAGAAGAAAAACTGGGGCCCAGCATGCAGGGGTGGGGTGGGGTGAAGGCAGTGACCATTGCGGTGGAGGGGAGACCACGGAGGACGGGCCCTGGACTGTGGCCACCACGAGGGTGCTGCCCCCTCAGCCCCAGTGGACCCCCCTCCCGTCGTGGAGTGGGGCTAGAGCCAGACTGCCAGGGGTGGGAGGTGACTGGACAGCCTACAGCCCTGCCCTCCCCAAACCTCGTTCCCACCCTGTCCAGGGGAGGGCATGCAGGAGGCACTTAGAAGGGGGGACCCGCAGGGCCCAGGCGCAGGCTCCTTCCGGCTGAGCAAGAAGAGGGAGGCACGTGGGCATCCAGTACCGTGTCCCTGGCCTGGGGTGGGGTGCCCCCTCCCCATTCACCCTGCACCCCTTCCCTGGCCTCCCAGGGGCCAGTATTGGGTCTGTGTTCAAGTCGCCCACTCATCCTGGGTTCCTGGGGGCAGCCCCTGGGTTCCCCAGCTCCTCGGCCCTCCTGTCTCCAGAACCCTCTTCCTCACCTGGCAAGGTGCCTCCCCTCCTGCACCAGCTCCTTCCCCCTTTCCTCCCCTCCTGTTCCAGGCCCTGCAGGGCTTGGCTGGGTGCTGCCCCCAGTGAGTGGGAGACGCAGGGCAGGGAGTGACCCTGGGCCTAGAGGCAGACGTATCTGATGGGTGACCTTGGGCAGGCCCCTGTGCCTCAGTTTCCCCATCTGTAACAGGCCGCATGGTGCCAGGAGCTTGGTAGGAGCTTAGTTTCCCTGACCTTTCCTACTTTTTGGCCATCTCTGGGTTTCAAGGGGAAATGGGGCCTTACCAGGCCCCAGGCTGGGTCCACACCATGGTTAGTCACCCCACCAGGCTGGCCTGGGAGGCTGCTGACCAGCAGGCCCCGTGTCCCAAGGGCCTGAAGCCTCAGGGGCCACCACAGCCGTGTGCCGGCATTATTTATAACGGACAATGAAGCCGGGGGCTGCCGCCCACCAGAGACTCTGTGCCTTCCTGCTAAATGTCACACGGCACTTACAGGACATGACATTTAGAAAATCACTCCCAGCCATGCGCATCCCAGCTTAAATGCTGTAATGAGGATTAACCAACATCCCGACGTAAGTGACACTCCAGCCTAGCCCACCACGAGGCCTGGCATGGCCCAGGGGACCGGGGTCCTGGGCTGGGAGCCCAGGGCAGCTCACCCTTGAGGCCCCTCTCCTAGAGTAAAGCCTCAAGAGGCTCTCAGGCTTTACTGCCAGGCTGGGGGGTTCCAGCTGTAAGTGTCCCACTGTCTGAAGTGCCCAGATCCAGTCCTGGCTCTCGTGCTCCCACTGGGTGACCCTGGGCAAGTTCCTGCACCTCTCTGAGCTCCATCCCTCATCAGGTGTTACTGGTGTCACTACGAGTGGGTCAAGAACTTGGGCCTTGTCAGCGGAAGGCCTGGGGTTCAGCTGTGGCTCTGCCCTCCGCCAGCCTCTACTGCGTGGCCCTCAGTTTCCTTCCCTGTGAGATGGGAGCAGTCACCCCTGCTCAGGGCCTAGCACAGGGGCTGCACGTGGCCTTCACCCTGGGCCCCCTTTCCCAAGCCGGGCACGCGTCTGGATCAGGCCAGCATTCCCTGCGCTAGAGCGGCTGCCAGACGGATGGGCCCACGGCCTTGCCTCTCAGGCTCACAAGTCAGGGCCGCCCCCCAGCAGCGGGCCTGGCAGCCAGGAGCCCCCCAGCGGGCTGTTGATCTGAGCGGAGGACGTGTCCCTGGTTTCCCCCTCCAGAACCTCTGTTTGCTCAGCTTGCTGCATGCGGCCTGACGACCTTTGTTTTTGTTTTGCTTTGCTTTCTGAAGCATTAATTTTTTTTCAGGCAATGAGGTACACTGATGCCTGTTGAAACTGAGAGTACAAGGCGGCCCTGACTTGTGGCATTCCATTTGAGAATGTCAAGCTCATTTTCTTGAGGTTCTTCCCAGTTAGTTAGTGATTCCGTGTGCTGAGATTTGCCAGCACTGAGGGGCCGGGGCAGCAGGGTGGGCAACAGTGGTTTAACCACCAAGTGTGCCTTGGGCACCCCCACCCTGGACCAGTCCACTCCTGCCAGGAGCTCCCTGTCAGACTGTGGAAGGAGATGGGCATGTGTCCAAGAAATTCCAGAAAATGTGCGACTGAGAGCAGCCTTCACAATGCGGCCCAGGAGCCATTCAGCAGAGCTGGGCAGGACATCCGCTCCGTGCAGGCCTGCCCTGCCCTCCGGGAGCTGACGCTGGGTCCGGGCAGGCAGGTGACCGCAGAAGGCCGTTTGGGCAGAGAAGTGTGAGCACAGTGCCCTTTGCTCCGAGCTCATTCGTTCAGCAGCCGACGGCCTGCCCCGTGCCACGTGCTGGCCGCCCACTGGGGCAGGGCAGGGCAGGGCGCGGCAGCCCCTCCTCCGTGGTCTGTGACCCAGGCCTGTCCGTCCGTCTGTCTCCCCGCTGCAGTACTTCAAGAGGCAGAAGCGACTCATCCCCGAGAGGACGGTGTGGAAGTACTTCGCGCAGCTCTGCAGCGCCGTGGAGCACATGCACTCCCGCCGCGTGATGCACCGAGGTGCGGGCTGGCCCCTGGGCTGTGGCGGGCCAGGCAGCCTCAGGGCCCTTCCCGGGCACTGGGCCGCCTGGTACTCCCCAGACAGGTGGGTGTTGAACATCTTGTCCTTAGGGGAGTCAGAGAGTTGAGCCCGGGGCTTCACTCGTGCCGGTTCTCAGACCCCCTAAGTACAGGCAAGGGGCTCAACACCCACCTGCCCTGCCCCAGCCCCTGGCCTCCTGTCCCCACACCAGCCGCCTTCTCCTACCCCTGCAGACATCAAGCCTGCCAACGTGTTCATCACAGCCACGGGCATCGTGAAGCTCGGGGACCTCGGCCTGGGCCGCTTCTTCAGCTCCGAGACGACTGCGGCCCACTCCCTAGGTAAGGGGCCTGTCCACTCGTCCCAGCAGCCCCGGGTGGTCCCGGGTGACCATGGGGGATGAACACGCCCCACAGTGCCTTTGCTCAGCTGGTGCAGGAAAGTGCCTTGTTGAACTCAGACTTCCCTCATTTCCTCAGAACGGTGGAACCCAAGGGCCTGAGGGGCCCTGATCAGGGCGCCTCGCACCCACGCCGCTTCATGCCTCTTCCAGGGAGGGTGGTGCAGCCCACTGATGGAGTGGGAGTCGTGACTCTGTTGCTGTGTGAGGCAGTCATGCCACCTGCCCCGTAGCTGTGTAGCGCTCCACACTCATCCTGTCCTCCTGCGGGGCACATCTGAGCTGTTTCCCGTTCTTGGCTTTTAAACAAGCTGTGGGTGCCGGTGCCCACCCCGTAGGAGGTGACATTGTAGCTGGACTGTGAAGGGTGAATAGGAGCTGTGGGCAAGGAGGGAGGACCGGGTGCAGGGGGCGTGAGAGGAGGCGGGAGGCTGGAGCACCGCACGCAGTGGGCGCCCCGTCCCAGCAGTGTGGGGGCACTGAGGGCGCACACACTTGGTCAGAGGTGTGTTTTGGGTCACGTGCAGCAATCGTGAGCTTCAGAATCCACATGCTGGATACGGGCCTGAAAGCAAAATGGTGTGTTGGGCTGTGGGCATTTTTCATTTAATTAGAATATAGAAACGAGCAAAGCCCCAGGGGAACATAGAAGGAAGTAGGGACCCCTGTGCATGACAGGGTGCGTCAGCATTGAACCAGGGCCGCTTGGGCACATTCCGCACATATGGGCAGGGCGACCGCTCTCCCCGGGGCGAATTCCGTGCTTTGGGGTGGCGTCTGCAGGGGAAGGCGCTCTGGAGCCCACCACCCTGGGTGGTGCCCCAGGCTGGGTGCTGCATCTTCTGGAAGGACACACTTCCCTGGTGGACTCTGTCCATACAGTTCCAGTGCCTTAGAGGCTCTCAGGGTGTAAAGCACAATCCAGAGAAGTGTGCTAACTCAGAAATCAACAGCTCCCAGCTGCTTAAAGGAGTGAGTGCGGGAGTGGGAGAGGGGGTTGAACTCCCCATCTTGCCCTGGGGACACCTGGCCAGGCCTCCTCAGGAGGCGGGCCTGTCATAGCTCTTCCTTTAGCTGGAAAGGAAAGGTTGTGCAGGACCCCCATCCCCTGCGTCGGGACACTTCACTCAGCTGCAAATAGCCGCAAGGGCCCAAAGGACCCTTCCTTTGTGTGAATGAGAAATCTGAGCTCTAAGGAGCTTAATTGCTAGGAGTGTAATCTACTCACGTAGCAGCTGAGTGAGGACTCGAACACAGGCCTCTCAGCCCAGAGCCCCTGCTTCCTCCGGAAGAGTGGGTAGGGGGCTGGAGAGATAATGCTGGGTCTCCTTCTGGAGCCTAGCCACGGAATCTCCATCCCTGAGAGAAACCTTGTTTCGCTGGTCCCCTTAGATCCTCTTATTTTGAAAATCTAAGTGTTTTTTGGTCAGTTTACCTCTCTGGTGGTTTAATAGCTTCAGAAAGGCCATAAATTCAGAGGAAACTGTCAAAGAGAAGAGTTCAAGCCGCTGCCTCCTGTCCCCTGTCAGTCAGGGCTCCACTCTTCCCGTTCCTGCTGTGGACAAGGCTGTGGCGCTCGTCAGAGCCAGTTAAGATCACAGCATTAGGAACCGGCGGAGATACGGGCTTGTCCGACAGTGTGAGTTTATCAGCTTGGACTGGCGCACTTATTATATTAATGAGAAGGAGTTGGAACTTGGGAAAAGGCCACCTGCTAAGCCAGGCTCTTCCTGAGGCCTCTGAGCAGCCGGCTGACCACCTGGTGGGTGGAAGGAGCGCTGCTGGGACCTTGTGCCCACATCCAGGCACACCCACTGAGCCCGGAGGCCTGCACGGCCAGGCCCTGCTCCCAGGACATGCTCTCAGAACCCAGAGCTGGGCTCCATGACAGTGAAGGGCAGAGACGAAGCCCAGGGCCTAAGGTCTACAAGACCCGGGAGGAGGAACCCCCTTCCACAGCGAGTTTCTGCAAACCGCTAGGGCTCGTGCACGTGTTCAGTTGGGCAGGCGACTGAACTGCCGTGGCACTGTGGTTCAGGAAGGACTTGGGGCAGGGGCTCCTTTGTACCCTGTACATGGGTCTGAGTCGTGCATCCACCACATCCAAGCTCACCTCATCTGGGGCGACGGTGGTGGCGGCCACACTGCCCAGCAACCACCCATCTCCGAGGCTGCTGACCCACGGCAGGGCTTATGCAAATCCCATCTCCTCCTGCCTCTCCCTCCCCCAGCCTTCTCCCCGCCTCTATTTGCTACCACGAGGCTGGCATGAAAGGGCATTAGTCATGCCATGGCCAGGCTGACAGGTGTAGTACCCAGCGGTGGCAGAGCGGCTGCCTCGGTGTCAGGAATAGGAGCCGTAATTAGAGCGCGGAACAGAATGAGCGTCAGACGAATTACCACGCAGCAGATCATATTTGTCAGGAAGGATTGCATACATAAAAATTAAGTGACAGTACACGCCGGCATAATGAAAGAAAAATGAAAGATTTGCCTATACACAGCTCACAAGCTACAAGCAAGTGTCTTGCTCCAAGCAACGTTAGCAGCTGCAAGACAAATTGTGGGGCTGGGAGAGCAGACCCTGCTTGTTTGGCCCCAGTGACAGGGTGGCCAGGAGCTGGGAACGGGGGTGGGAGGTGAGGCCGGCCCTCCCCAGGGCCCATCAGAGCCTCACATTGTCTCTCGGGGGCTGGGGAACAGGTCCAGTTGGGGGTGGCTCCCCTCAGGTACAGTGGTCAGGGCACACTGGCTTGCCCAGCCACCAACCCCGGGCCCGGCCACAGGGAGTACATTTCTGCCTTCTCCATCCCCTGCGCTGACTGCCCTGGCCCTGGGGTGCGTGCAGGGGACATGAGATTATGCAGCCTTCCTTGCTTTGAGGGGGCCCCCAGACTGGTGTGGGGACACTCAGTCTCAAGCTGGCATGGTAAGGGGACATGCGGAACTGCCCCCTGAGGCCCACTGTGTGCTGTGGTGTTGGGCTTTGCTGTCCCTAAACTGTGGCTTGAGGAGCCCAGGATCTGATGGGGGCCTGGGGCTGCCTCACCGCCTCCCAGGGCTGCCCTTTAGTTTTCTATAGTCACCGAAGAGGTGAGTTAACAAAGAAGACAAGAGCTGTTGGAAAAACATTTCACTCTTTAGAAATTCATCCCAACAAGGCTTATCATCTCCATTTGACAGATGAGGAAACCGAGGCTCAGAGAGGCAATACCACAAGTCCTTAGGATCTGGAGCCCCTCGGGGTGTCAGCTCCTCTCCGGGCACTAGCAGTGTGCTGGGAAATGGGCTTTGGACCCTGAGGAGCTACCTGGGTGTGGGAACACCCAGGGTGCTGAGTCCCAGCCACCT
The DNA here is from genome assembly GCA_032199065.1 of Smutsia gigantea. Taxonomy (NCBI): domain Eukaryota; kingdom Metazoa; phylum Chordata; class Mammalia; order Pholidota; family Manidae; genus Smutsia; species Smutsia gigantea. Next base: position 100,692 of record JAVSCE010004650.1, on the reverse strand, counting down.
GGGGAGAAGCCCATCTAGCCTCACAGCGTGGGGGGCATGGGACTTGGGGCTTGTCCTGGGCCACAGGGTAGGAGGACAGAGCCCCTCTCCTTGTCATGCCAACACTCCCACAAGCATGCCCACACCGGGCACCAGGTGGGCTCCAGGGAACATTTGCTGTGTGAGCAGACTGCCCTCACAGCCAGGCGCCCCTGGGGACCCGTCAGTGTGCGCACAAGAGCACCGTGCAGATGCGCCCGGGGCCTCCTCCCACCTGTCCCAGCAGCCCAAGACACCAGGGAACAGTTGGCCCAGAAAACTGCTCCAGCAGGCAGATCCCAGGTTCTGAGCACTGACACCTGGCTGGCGAGCGAGTGGTGCCTGGCGTGTCTGCCATGCCTCTGGCGTTTCCAGGAGCACAAACTGTTACAATGAGACCCGCTGACAGCAAAGAGGGAAGGAGAGGGTCTCACTGGGATAGCACGGGAGGACTTGATCTAGCCTAGGAAGCAAACTGCAGCCCCTCCGTTTGTCCACTCATTCCCTCAGGAAGGATCTGCACCCAGACCGCCGCTCACCAGGAAGGCCTCGCCCTCTGGAACTTACAGGGAGTGGGGTGGGGATCTATTTAGAGTCCTCACCATGAACCAGGCACTATTCTAATAACCGTGGCCCAAGTATTACCTCCTCCAGGGCTCCAGCCTCCCCGGGGGTGGGGATCCTCACAGCCAGTTAACAGGGGGACACCCAGGCTCAGCGAGGTGAGCACCTGCATGAGGCCAGGGGGCGGGCTTCCTGCCACGGTGGGCATGGCGAGTGAGGGCGAGTTTCCCAGACTCCCTGCGCCAGCTTCAGATGAGGCCCTCATTCCTGGAGACCCCACTGTGCTGCAGGATCGCAGAATTGTTCGGTGAGTTTCACCTCTGTTAGAGACACGCAGTGTGGGAACTAGGAATAGGCAGGCATTTCTGCAGATGTGAATAACCTGTAAGTCAGGGTTGATAAAAGCACAATAGTTTTTCAGTGTCGCTGCTTCTCCTGAGGGCTGTGTTTAACCAGCACAGGGTGGGTGGGGATTAATTTAAGGAGGACTTGGTAACAAGTGGTGACACGGGTGAGTGCAATAGGGGTGTGTGTGTGCTGTTGCCCGAAAGAGAGTGTGGAGAGGCCCTGGATGCCAGGCTGAGGACCCAGCCTTTCTCCCTTGGGTGATGAGCCCATCAGGCCTGGAGGTCAGGGGCAGGCTTCTGCTTGGGGCAGAGGACGCGTCGGCATGGGCAGGCCAGGGAGGGGCGGCAGCAACGGCCAAGAGGGGAGCACCGCCAAGCTGCAGGGCCTGATGGGATGCTGGGAGCGGGGCACTTGCACAGGACTGGATCACAGCAAGAGGGCAGTGCAGGTCACATGCCCAGCACAGAAGAAGCCTTGCTGAGTTCCAGAGCCTGGTCTTCACTGGCTGCTTTGTCTTCCCCAGTTCTCTTGGCCACCCTCAGCCCTCCTGTCCTCAGCTCACCCTCTCCCTCCCAGGGGTCTGTGGGCAGTGGACCCTCCCCAGAGTCCTTCCACCCACAGTCCGTGTGCCCCATTTTCCAGAGAGGGAGACACAGGCTCCAAAGGTGGGGGGAGTGCCACAGGGACCGCCAGGTTCAACCCCTCTGTCCCACCGATGGGAAGCCGAGGCAGAGGGAGAGTCCCAGGTTCAGTGCGTGACAGCTGGCAGTGGGTCCAGACCCAGCCGGGCGCCCTGCTCATGCCCCAGGGGCACCCCACGTCTCTCCAGGCATTTTCAAAACCTCGCTTTGGGGAAGAAGCACAGCCTCTTCTCCATGGGAGATATTTGCCTTTTTCATATCTAACGAACATGTTTCAAACACTGAGCATTTCAAATCAGGGCCTGGTTTGACAGGACGGCACATCTCAGGAAGCAGGGCCCTTTAATCAGACTCCTCTGATTAGCTGGCTGCTTCTGGACACTTTCTGGGACAGGCAACTCAGTACCTCCTGATGGACCCGCGCCTGGGAGGGCCCAGCACAGTGTCAGGGCTCAGCTAACATTGGGTGCAGGGGGACAGATGGATGGATGGATAGGTGAGCAGACGATGGATGGAGGGGTGATGGGTGGACAGGCTGATGGAGTGACAGCATCTGCACACTGGCATCTTAGAAGAACGCCCAAATCACATTTGGATTCCTGCCTTTTCCTTCCACACCAGAGGGAACCGGGCAGAGGCAGAGAGGGCAGTGATGAGGTGGACAGCTGGGGTGGCGAGTGGAGGGGAGGATAGTGGTGCCTCCTCACCTTGCTCTCCCGTGCGCCCCGCGGCTCTTGCCACGAGTAGGGCAGGGGCAGGGGTCTGCAGGGAGAAAGTGGTGACAACCAGACATTCAGGCCTCGCTGAGCAGCTTAAAGGAGCTCACCAGGAGGCCCAGGGAGCAGCTTCTGCGAAGGCATGGAGGCGAGCTGAAGAGCAGGCTGGGGTGGCAGGGGTGGGAGCCTCAAGCAGTGGGGGCAGGCACCCAACACCTCCACTTTCAGGTGGCCTGGCCACTCTGCAGGCATGTCTCCTGGGAGTCCCTCCCATGGGGGCCCAGTTGGGGTTAAAATGAGCAGAGTACAAGGGCTGAGGGTGGCAACAGGTGTCAGGGCCAGCACCCACTCCCAGCCATAGTGGGCTTGGCCAGGGGTCTGAGGGTTGCCCCTCCTGAGGACAGGGCCTCCCAACTTCCATCCCTTCTCAGACTGTCTTTGTGTGCACCCCACAAGCCTCCCATAGCTGTTCAGTGTGGGAGACAGTTCTCGCCTCATAGGCACGGCCATCCACGGCACCCCAGGTGCTAGAATCACTTAGAGTTGGGTCTGAGGTTCCTACCGTCACCTGAGAGCTGTTTGGATGTTACCCTGTGGTTTGGATATGATACGTCATCCATTTCACACTTGCTCCCTCATGACCAGAATTGCTACTTGAAGCTTACAGAATCCCACACGATTCATGCATTGACTGACAGCTCTTCCTACTGAGTGGCGGTTAGCTCCCTGAGTTCAGCCATGAAGTATGCATATAGGATGACACATTTCTGAAAACATGGATTTAAGTGATGGCTGCTATCCCTGTTTAGGGATATTACCATCAGAGGCCATTTGGTGTCCTGATAAAGCAGTCATCCGGGAGTCCCTCTGGGGCAGCCATCAGTTAAGTAAACAGTGCGTTAGGCTGCAAGACAAAAGTGTTAACACTGACTCACTGTCCGATAACATCTGTCTGGATTCTCTGACGGGCGGAGCTGGCCTGGAAGGCTCCCACTGTGAGCTGATCCTGTGCAGGGTGCTGAGACACCCAAGGCAGGGGTTCCAGCACCATTTATGGCCGCTCCTTGTTGGGCATGAGAGAATTTCTCATCCATCTCTGGTGAGATGAAAAAAACAAGAAGATAATTGTTTTCAAACAGATGGACTTTTTCAATGTAAAAGACTGTCCTTTTGAGGTTGTTTTCTACTTATTCCAGTGTTAAACTGAATTGTCTTTTTAAAATAGTAGTGACACTAAATGGCAGTTGGGGTTGTGTGTTTTTTAAACACCCTTCCTTTGCAAAAATAAGTCACCCACATTGTGTTTGCCCTGAAATGTCTCTGGGCCGTGAATTTCTGAATCTGGCCCCCTGCTTTGGGGTACCCATTGCTTTCTGACTCCAGCTCACCCAACAGCCTGTCCACGCAGGGTCCCACACATTTCTGTGGTGCTGGGCGAGCCTCCTCCCTAGGGTCATAAGCCACATCTCAGGCTCAGCCTCTGCCACGCTGGACTCCAGCTCCCTAGGCAGACTGGTGAGAAGAACAGCGGCCATTGTCACATTCATGTGGCATCTGCAGGCCAGTGAGAATATCCTCTGTATAACAACCTTTAAAATCTGGTCCTAAAGCTTCTAGAACAGTCCTCCCAAAGGACTGGAATGAGAATCCCAGATTACAAAATCCAGATTCCTGGGTCCCAGGGCAGCCCTGCCAAGTCGGCCCCTCTGCCGCAGCTTGCCTGCCTCTGGTGACCAGGAGCTCAGTCTCTCTCTGGAGCTCCTCCCATCTTTGCACAAGCCCAGATATGCGAAATGCCCCCCCCCCTTTGCCCAGGACAGCCCCACACGGAGTGGCAGGTCAGGGCACATCCCTCCAGTTCCCTGAAGTGTTGATCCTTGGGGGAGAAGAGGGGCCACCAGATGAACCCCCACAGCCTTTCAGCTTTCTCATCCGCACCATTGAAAACCCTTTTTCTTTTGTGCTTTTTAATTGAGATAAGGTAGACATATGGTACAGCTCCTGTGAGCCTTTTCCTGATCACTGCCTGCATAGAGTAGTGTTTTCTTGATAAAAATGGAGCCAAGTCCGGAGAAAGACAAGTACCAAATGATCTCACTCATTTGTGGAGTGTAACAACAAAGCAAAACTGCAGGAACAAATCAGCAGCAGACTCACCAACTCTAAGAAGAAACTAGCGGTTACCAAAGGGGAGGGGTGGGGAGGGAGGGAGAAGGGGATTGAGGGGCATTATAATCAGAACTCGCAATATAGGGAGGGCACGGGGAGGGCGGTACAGCACGGGGAAGGCAAGTGACGCTGCAGCATCTTACTACGCTGATGGACAGAGACTGCGATGGGGTCAGTGGGGGGACTTGATAATATGGGTGAATGTTGAAACCACAATGTTGATCATGTGAAACCTTCGTAAGATTGTATATCAATGACACTTTAATTAAAAAAAAATGGAGCCAGGTCGGGCATGCACTTCCGTGCTTGCTTTCACTCAACATTGTGTCTGTGAGATTGACCCATTTTGTTGCGTGTACCTGAGGTTTGTTCTTTTTCACTGCTGTTTAGTATCCCATTGTATGACTAGACCAGATTAGACTAGATTATCGTGTAATCATTCTACACTGACATTTGTTTCCAGTTTCTGGCTATTACAGATGAAGCCACTCTGCACGTTCTTCATCATGTCCTTTGCTGGGCAGAAGCACTCGCTTCTCCTGGGCGTAGACCGGGCAGTGGAATTGGTGGGTGACACTCTGGGCAGCGTGCCGCTGTAGTAGATGCTGCCGAATGGTTTTCCGAGGTGGTTGTACCATTTTTCATCCCCGTCAGCAACACGTGGGGGTCCCACCGATCACACATCACCAACTTTGGTGTACATTAGTCTTTTTAACTTTAACCATTCAGATGAGCAGGTGGTAGTAACTTGTGCTTTTCATTTGCGTTATCTTGATGCGTGATGAGAAAAAGAGATCGTGTCATGGGCTTATTGGCCAATTGGCTATTTTCTTTTGTGGAAGGCCCCTTCTAGCCTTTTGCTAATTTGAGGGAGAGTGTTGTCTTTTACTTATTGATTTATAGAAGTTTTTAAGTATATTCTATATATTAGGTTGTCATGGGATACGCGTTGTGACTGTTTCTCCCAGTCCGCGGCTCACCTGTCAGATCCCCACATGGTCTTCTGTGAACTGAAGCTCTTCATTTTAATGAAGTCTGAATTACCATTATCAATCTTTTTGTGTCTGATTAGTGTCTTTTCTGTCCTGCTTGAGAAATCTCAGCCAACCCCAAGTCTGACATGCTCATCAGTGCCAGCCAAGGTTGGTGGCTAAGAGCTCTGTTTCTGAAGCCCGGAAGATCCAGGTTTTCACCTCAGTCCCACCACTTTTCTGAGCCTCGGTTTCCCTGTCTGTAAAATGGGAATGCCTTCTCATGGGGTGGTTTGGAACAAGAGTGAGCTTATGTACGTGACATGCTTGGTCAATGCTTACAGTCTTTGCACTGCTGAGAGCCTTGCGGGGACCCTTCTGGATTCAGGCAGCCAGCTGAAAGAATATTTCAGTTGCTGGCCACTGGGTCCCACTCCCCTGGGCAGTTGGCAGAAACACTCAGCCCAGCTGCCTAGCCCCCAGACTGACTCTTACCTGGGTAGGTCCCTGTCCCCCGGGGCTCTTAATGCCCTGCCAGTATGGAAACCTCCAGCCTGACCCAGCCCACTCATCTGACAGAGGAAGGGACAGGAGGGGTGCCCAGGGTCCCAGCAACACTGAGACCAGGCCTCCTCCCAGCCTTGAGCCCTCTCGCTCTCCCCACCCTGCATCCTGTCCCTACACAGAGGGTAAGTACCCACCCCGTTGCTGTGTTTCAGTGGGGACGCCATACTACATGTCGCCAGAGAGGATCCACGAGAATGGCTACAACTTCAAGTCTGACATCTGGTCTCTGGGCTGTTTGCTGTACGAGGTGAGCATCTGGCCCGCGGCTCAGCGCATGCGGCGGGGCCTGTGTGGCGGGCCCCCAGTGGGGCAGGGCTCGCCCCACCAGCTCAGAAGGAGAGAAAGTTAGAACTTCCTATGAGAGCAAAATTTGGATCCCTTTGCAAAGTTTAAACTTCACAGCATTTTCTTTTTAAGCCAGTGGCCTGCTATTAATAACAGACATTTCATTTTAAAAGCGTGGCCTCGTGATTAAAGAGGATGCAAAGTGGGTCTTCTGCTTCCTTGTGGCACTTGTGCCTGGGACGTCCCCCCTTCTCCCTGGAGGTCAAGGGGACCCCCAGTGACATCTTGAAGGTCTGTGGGTAAGACCCTGAAATCAGAGATGGGGAGCCCACCTGCTTTCTGGGACTCCACGGGGGTGTCTGTTGTAGGAGGAATTCTTTTAATAAGCACTAGAAGGGAGCAGCCAGGGTGAGGGGCACCGCCAGGGTGGCGGCAGTGGATGGGGGTGCAGAGCAGTTCCTGGCCCCCGTGGATGAAAGTGGCCTGAGCTGCGTATCCTCCCCCACACCCCCGCCTCTCCACAGCCTGGCAGCTGGGCTGGTTTGGGAGCCGGGAGGGTGGGGGTGAGCGTGGGAAGGACAGTGGGTGCAGGAAGGAATATGGAGGGAAATCTGCGACTTCAGCAACAGAAGGAAAGACAGTGAGAACACGTCTCCTCAGCCAGGAGAACAGGAAAGGCACTGCTGGGACTGGGTGCGCCGTGTGCCTGCACGTTCATAATTGCCCAGAGGCATGTTTTGTTTTGCTGAGAATGAATTAAAAGCAGGCAAAGCCTGGGGACAGCGGAGTCACTGGGCTGCACAGAACTTCTGTGGTGCTGGTGTTGGCCGCCCAGGGTGCGTCACGGCCAGGGTCTCCAGCCATCCCTCGCAGCCCACTTATTGGGGTGAACACCAGGGCCACCAGGGCCCCCAGGGCTGCTGAGGCCAGTGACAGCCAGGCCCAGTCACACGCCATCCTGGTTTCCTGCCTGGGGCTGCATCATCAGTGCCCTGCCCCCACCTGGCCCACCTCTGAGTGGGCGTCAGCCACGGCAGTGTCAGTCCCGAGGGGGAGAGGCTGCTGCGCTGCATCTCCCCTGGATCAAGCAAATGCCCTCAGTGTAGCAGGCGGTCAGCGCCATGCGGTTCTGAATTTGAGTGTGTGTGTGAGAGAGCGTGCACACCCAGCTAGCTCATGGTGTGGTGATTTGGTGGGAGAGGTGCAGGGTCCTGGCATGGGCCCAGACTTCGGTCAGAAGGACCTGGGTTTATAGCTCAGCTCCCCACTCACCTGCTGAAGGCCTCGGGGCAAGCCAGCGCCTCCCCAGGAGCATCAGTGGCCCCAGCATAATATGGGGTCTTATCCTGCCTTGCCGTGGGGTAGGAATGTCACCTGGCTCAGAGAAGGCCCTCAGGCAATGGAGGGCAGCCTGTGCAGGCCAAGTGGCAGGACCTGCAGCCACGCAGGTTTCCCTTTTTGCTTTGGCCCATGGGAAACCAAAGTTCAGCTTGGTTTCTGTCTCAGTGAAGGACTCAGCTTTGTCCTCTGCCCTCATGTTGTCCCTGATCCAGGTGGTTCGTTCCTCTTAGTTTTCCATTCTGAATTTGGGATTTCTGTAAGCTGCTTCCTGCCTCTGTGAACCCAGAGGGTCTCCAAATGTAAACAAACAGACACACATGCCAACCAGGGTGTGCCAGGGCCGTGCTCATCTCCCCAGGGCCAGACTGGGGGGACAGCAGCTGGTGCCCTGTGTGCATGCCAAGCCTCCGCAGGAGAGCTGGCCCTGATCCCTGTGTGAGCCTTTGTGTCAGCTCCTAGAAGCAGATGCAGCCTGTACCCGCCCGCCGCGCCGCCTCGGTGGACCCCGGGTCAGGCAGTCCTCTGAGTTCTCGCCTGGGGCACCCAAATGCATGTCTAGTGAAGCAGCGCCCGTGTTAGTGGCTCCCCAGCACGTCGGCTCTGGTCCAGCCGAGCTGATTGGTTTGTTGGCAGTGTGTGGGGCCATGCAGCTAGCAGCCAGGGAGAGGCACATCGGCAGTGGGAAGTCAATAAAATTAATCAAGTCCTGCGGGCATTGATGTCCTCAGGGACAGCAAGCACTGATCTAAACCTAATGGCCCTGGGCCTCCCACAGAAGAGGGCTTGGAGGGTGATCTGGCTGGTCGTGGCCAGCTGGACCTTGTGAGGGCGACAGGCAGGGGGGCTCTGCCTCAGGCTGTGCCCCCCTCCCTACACTCCCAGCCCTGCAGGGAAGCGGATGTTTTCCCAGAAGATGGGGAGGGAGACGCATCTGAGCCCAGGGCTTGGTAATCAGAAGGGAGCGACTGGAGTTCCCACTGCACAGCCTCTGGTGTGTGCCAGGGGTACCAGCCTGCAGGCGGTCACACAGGCTTCCACCCACCCACTCCAGACCCTGTCTGAGGATCCCACATGGCCCTGTGGAGCACACGTGCGCCAGGGCAGCCTGGGCCCGAGGCAACCCGGAGCCAGGGGACACCTGGCCCCGTGAGGGTAGGCCTGCCCTTCCCCAAGCCCCAGCATGGGTCGGAAGTCTCGAAAGCCCCACTTCCATGGCTGCTGTAGTGGATTACCACAACGCTGATGGCCTCATGCAGCATGCAACTCTGTCCTGGAGGCTAGAGCACAAAATCAGTTTCAGTGGACCAAGGGCAAGGTGTCAGGAAGGCAGGTTCCTTCGGCAGGTTCACGGGAAGTCCATTTCCTGTCTTTTCCATGCTGAGTGGAAAGGCTGCCACATTCCTCGGCTCATGACCCCTTCCTCGCCACTCTGTCGGTGTACCTTCTCCTCCTCTCTAGTCGGCCCTCCTTGGCCCCCCTCTTGGAAGGACCCCTGTGATCTCACTTAGGGCCCACCTGGATCACCTGGGACCCCCATCTGGGGATTTTTAATCACACCTGCCAAATTCTTTTTGCCATAGGAAGATAACAGGTTGACAGTCTCCAAGGATTAGGATGTGGACGTATTTAGGGCTCTGTATTCAGCCCACCACAATCCCTTTCACCTGGGCGTCCAGACGTCTCCTGGGAACCTCCTGAGGTCGCTTCAAGATGCCAATGTTGAACCGAGAAAGGAGCTGCCACAAAGCGTCGGACCCGGCCTGTGCCCCTCGGGGCACCACATGGGATCCGTCTTGAAGGAGGTCAGCATCAGGAGAAACAGGCCAAACGGGTCAGCGGCTGGGAGTAGCACTGCCCTGGACATCAGAGTGAATCACGGGAAACACACCAGGCTGGTCCCAGCCTTGCTGTAAGGGAGGAAACTGAGGCTCAGGGAGGTGAGAGACTTTATGGGGTCATGTGCCAAGGAAGCAGCCAAGATGGGCACCGGTCCCCAGGCTGTCTGTGCGAGCCCACCCTCCTGTGCACGGGATCCAGGTCCTGGCCCAAAGCAGGCGGGACATGGGGTCCTTCTGGAGACAGGGGCTCTGGGCTCTCGCCTTCACCCCCGCCACCAGGATGGGCGTGAGCATGGTGGAGAGAGACCAGGCTTCTGCCCAGAGCCCCTGAGGGCCACAGGCCAGGTTGTGAGGAGCTCCAAGCTACTACAGCGGCCCTCATCTGCTCTAGGAGCTCCCAGCAGAGACACCTGAGCTTGGCCGTGTTGGAAGGCCCGGTGCCTTCTTCTCATTACCCAGCCCCATGGAGGCGCCCGGTGGACTCTGCAGCATCTACTTATTCACATGGACGCCAAAGGAATTGGCTTGTTTGGTGCCAGCCCCAGGATCTTTGGCAGGGGGCCTCGAGGAGCCTAAGAAAAGCAAGAAAGCAGGCTAGGGACCAGCGATCAGCTGCGCCTAGGATCCACAAAAATCCTGCTTTGGAATTCTGGCTTGATTAGGAGGAAGGTCTGGATGCCGCCTACCTCATGGGGGAGCAGGGCTGCAGACTGCATGGCAGTTTGTCCCTGACCCCAGTTTTCACTCCAGGGCATGCTGAGTGACAAGATGGGTGTCTGAGTCCCTCTCAGAAGTCCCAGCAGGGCAAGTGCCCGACTCTCCCAGTCCCCCCAGTCCCCTGGCTACATGCCATCCTAATAAGCCCAGAGGAAAAGGTCTGCAGTTGAGAAGCAGTGCTCAGAGCCACGGCTCTGGCAGTTCTAATGAGACAACAGCCAGGAACAGCAATTTCTCCTCTGCTTCAACCAATCAGAGGTGGATGGTCACCGGTATGGGATCTCACTATCCAGGAAATCATTCTGATCCCCGTGTCTTCAGCAGCCCCAGAGGCTCTTTCACAGCCCAATGCCCTGATCTGGGTGGAAAGCGCGTGGCCAGCAGCTGGATGGGGAGCGGGAGCGGGCTGCTTCTGCTAGACTGCGTTTATGGATGGAGAAGCCGCTGTTGCCAGGAAGGACGAGAGGGCTCTACGGGCTTGGCCCACTGCTGACCCTGTTCAGAAAGCTTTTCAAAACTGTGGAGAGGGTGCCGGGAGGAGGGAGAGATGATCTGAAGGGCATGATGCTCACCCCCACCAACTTCTGGGCCCTTTCAGAACCTCACAGCGCAAGATTTGTGTAAATCCGATCAGACTGGCTTATTGAAAGGATCACCCACTTCCTCCCCCCAGGTCACACACATGAAACACGGGGACCTGCATTAGTGGGGCCAATATTTAAATGTCCTTTCTACTCTGAACAGAAACACTTTCCAGGAAAAGCCATCTTAATCCTCCAGCCAGGACTCAGAGGGCACCCACATCACCCCGGGTGCCTGCCCTGGAGCCTCAGCTGCTCTCTGCTGCGGTAACAGATGTCGTTTTGAAACTGCCCAGTTAACCCTTTGCACCCAAGGTTCTCGCTTTAACTACTGGAAATGCATCGGCCCAAGCGCTGCCATTTTGCACACACAGTGAGTAGTGAAGCTCACTCCCAGTCAAGCTGGCCTGGATGTGTTCCCCAGTCCACACGGGTTCCCAGCTCTCCAGAACCCCTGATCACAGGAGATGAGGCTGGCCCTACATGCCCACCTGAAAGCCCTCAGTATGGCCCAGGCACCGCCCTGGGTCAGAGGAAACCCCGAAGTCTCCAGGCCACACTCTGCTGCCTCCCCAAAGGCCATTTGTAAACCCAAGAACGTTGCTTCCGCTCTGAAGTCCCTTAGACCCTTCTGGAGGCAGGCCCTGCTCTTGGGAGTCACCAGCCCTGTTCCTGGGTTGTCAGACCAGGAAACTAAACTACTGAGCACCCACAGACCCATCTGCCACAGGCTCCTCCCTGACTTGATGCAGGGCTGCTGGCCTGCCCTCCGGGTCCTGAGGGCCAGTGGGGATTTCTCAGGTATCCCGATGCCCTGTCAGAGCCAGAGCCCAGGAGCCCTCAGCCAGGGAGTGTGTGCAGAGTGGCCTTGGCACCCTGGCTCCTTGCAGAGAACCAGGCCAAAAGGACAGGCAGGCACAATTACCCGAGGGCACTTCATTAGCAGGAGGCGTTGGGCTGTCTTTTGGTGGCAGGCAACAGTGAGTGGGAGTGACAAGAAGCACTTGAATCCCATTATGGATTAATCAGCAGATGGGGCTGCGGGCACCATGCTGGGCTGCCTTGCTGCTGCTTCAGAGCCATCCCACAGCTCCTTTGTGCCCCCTTTGAAGACAATCCCCAGCGGTACTCTGAATGGTGGAGTAGGGAGTCTCGGTGCCCTCCAGAAGGGGATGCCTGGTGGTCCCCTTGGCTGGGTGAGAGTCCACTGGGGCCGCCACCAGAGCCCTTTGCTTGCCAGGGTGAAAGCGGGCCTACCCTCAGGGTTAAGCTGGTGCCACCAGCCTCTGGTATCAGAGGGCTTAGCTTGTGACACCACCCCCTCCGGTGCCAGCCAAGCCTCACCACAGCCCTGCAGGTGGAGCCTCTTCCCACTTTATGGACCTGGAAACCAAAGGCCAGACATGCAGCAAGCTGGTGTGGAGCTGGGATTCAGGCAAGCGGTGGCTTGCTTCCCTTCCCCCGGAGCTTCTGTGAAGCGGAGTCCCAGGCCCCTGCACCCAGGGCAGCCAGCTGGCCCACCTTCCTCCTGCCTCCTCTCCCTGATGTCTGGGCATCCAGCTTTTACAGACAGCTGCAGCCACTGCCCTGAACTCTCTAACAGGCTGATGAAAACAGCCAGTGTGAAAGCCAAGCACAAAATGCCTTACCCCATTCCCTACCCCACAAAATGTTAGTCCTTGGGTAATTTCCTAAATGTACTACTTCAATAAACATCCTCCCACGGGTGTCTTTGAAATTGCCTTTTAGAAATACAACACACCAGCGAGAACCTGCCGGGCCCAGGCACAGATCCCAGGGAGCAGAGCCTGTTTCCCCATCTGCTATGTGCACACCACCACAGTCGGCCCTTAAGAGCTAAGGCATGAGGCAGGGCACACGCCTGCATGCAGCTGGCCCTCAGTGTTCAGCTGCCCCTTCCTTAGTGCCTTTAAAGTTTTATCTCTGAAACTTTGTCACATTTAATTTGCTTATATAACGAGGATCGTGTTAAACTGCCACTCTGTTGAATCCCAGCTTCCTCAGGGTTTGGGGAAGTTCAGCTGTAGGGAGGACCAGAGGAAGCCCACACCCCAATCTGGAGTGGCCCCACTGCCCCTGGACCTCAAGGCTTAAACTCATCTCTCTCATCACCCCCCTTACAGATGGCAGCTCTCCAGAGCCCCTTCTATGGAGATAAAATGAATCTCTTCTCCCTCTGCCAGAAGATCGAGCAGTGTGACTACCCGCCCCTCCCTGGGGAGCATTACTCTGAGAAGGTGAGTCTCCTGCTGTCAGAACCAGGCCGGCAAGCCCAGACAGCCAGCAGAGGCTGGAGAGGAGGCAGTGCCAGAATTCCCCAGCTGTGGGGTGGAGCTTGGGTTCACTTAAGAGGGTGGAGATGGGAAGGTTTCTGGGAAAGTGACTCAGAGGGTAAAAAGTAGATTTTCCTGAGGACGTTTCACGGACACCAGTGTGAGCCCGACCTGCCCAGGCAGAGGCCAGCGGGAGCCGGTCGAGGAGGCCCATCAGCACGCTCCTGCCCACTTGGCTCCCTAGCCAGTGCTCGCATGGGAGACTGGCTGCTGCAGGCCCCAGAGACAGGCTCCGTGTGGCATTAGATGACAGGAAGAGGCAGAAGCAGGAGGGGGCAGGGCCTTGGCTGCCACTGTGCCACTGTGCTCCCCTGACAGGCAACCACGGGAGGGTCTCTGAGGTGTCACAGACCCAAGTCACACCTCGGGTTTTTATTTTCAAGATTTTATACTGGGTGCTGGCCCCCTGGACACAGAGTCTGACAGGCCTGGCCTTAGGGTGTGCCAGGTGCTAGCTGTGCATGAGCATCACCTTCCCCAGTTCCAGCATCTTGACAGCGGGGCTCATGTTTCACCTCATGGATAAAATGTGAGGATGAAGTGACAGGTTTACAGCACAGCATGGCTAAGGTGTAGATGGATGCATGTTTAAACACTGCTGTTTCGGGCCAAGTCACTGGACTTCTTTCATCTGTTTAAAATGGGAATGCTCGTAGCATCTACCTCACAGGGTTAGTGTGAGGACTAAGGGAATGCGTGACATGTTCAGTCTAGCACCAGGCCAGCATTTACTCTGTCACTAAAGTAGCTGCTGAGTATAGCACAGGGCCTGGCTCAGAAAAAATGCTCAATAAGCATTCACTGTTACCGTTATTTTTAATGCTAGAACTATTGTTTCTGTTCAGAGCTAGTGGGTGTGAAGGGGAGTCTGAGACCTACCTGGGCCCGCCCTGCAGGGCCATAGGCCATTGCCTCTAGTAACAGCTCACATTCATGACTTACTGTTGAATCCTCCCCGAGACCATCTTACCAATGAGGAAACTGCAACACAGGTTAAGTAACTTGCCCAAGGTCATGTAACGTGCAAGCGGTGAAGGCAGGATTTGAACCCTGCACCTGGCTGCTGCGCGCCATCCCGTTTCTCCATGGCACGCCTCTCCAGTAGCTGACTCTCCGGCTCGGGTGAAGTGCGGTTTGTGCAGCTCACTGCAATCCCAGTCCTGAAGGCTCTGATGGCTTTGGAAGGAGCAGCCCGCCTTTGTCCACTAGGGGCCTGGGCAGACCAAGCTGCAGAGATCAAGTGTCCCAGCGTGCTCTCATCCTGGGTCCAGGCAAGCCAACCGGAGGGGTCACAGGCCCCCCTTCTCCTGTCAGCCTCTGTCCTAGAGCTGTGCCCTCTGGTTTTGTAGACCCCTGGAGGGTGGAGCAGGCACCAGGAACACAGGCTCTTTCAGAGCTGTTCGGTGCCTACTCTCACGACTTCTGCTTCAGTGGCTTGCAAAGTTCTTCTGTGTACTTTGGAGGAAGTACTTATGCTCTGGAGCAGAAGTTGGCAGGAAAGGAAAAACTAGTTAATTTTTTTTTTTAACCAAGTTAATGGTTGGTTTTGGTTTTTCTTTTCTCACCTTTTGTTTAAATTTGGAATTCTATAATATTCAGAGGCAAGAGGCTTGGAGCCATGCAACTCTGTGCTTCAGTTTCTCTCTTATAAATGGGAGCCATAATCTCTGCCTCCCAGATATCAAGCTGCAATGACCAGATCAGCATGAAGCCCTCAGCCCCATTCCCTCCCAAGCTGGCTGCCCCACCCCGTGAGTGCCTGGTTTGCAGGCAGCATTTCTAGGTGGTGGGTCTGGGAGAGGTGCTGTGGTGGGTCTGGGAAAGGTGCTTCTCAGCACTGGAGCCCCTCAGCACACCTCACTTTTGAAGTTACACCACCCTAGAAATGAAAAAACTTTATTTTTCTCTTGGTTTCTGAAATTCTCATTTACTTATTGCCAACTGTGTGGTCTACTCACAAGTGAGCTAAGGGGGCTGCGCAGACTTCACCTCAATCGGTTCCTTGGGCACGGTGACCTGTCAGAGGTCAACCCCAGCTCCCTTCCCCTGCACACTGTAAGGCTCCGGGAAGTGCTGCTTCATCATGCACAGCCTCCCACTCCAGGAGTGTCTGAGCTGCATGCCCAGGGTCTTCCAGTGTGTACAAAGCAGTGGAATTCCAATAAAGGGGGCACGCAGGTTGGAGACCATGCTCAAAATGCCTGACCTGGAGGAACCCCGTTTGCAACCTTGAAACACCTGAGGAGTGAAACACGGAGTGTGTACAGTGACCCTTCTTGCCTCCCCAGACTCCCAGAACACAGCCACTGAGGCCACGAGTCCCCTTATTCAGGACCCTCTCCCTGCAGCTGCCCCTGACCCCCAACCCTGCAGGGCCAGCTGGCCCCTCCAGCAGCAGGCATTTAAATGAAGAAACTGCAGTGAGCCCAGTGATGCAAGTTAAGATGTAGGCTTTTCTAAGGTCATTATTTTAATTACCATTAAAATAATTGGCACTCCGGTTATCAGAAGGGAGGCGATCAGAGGCTCAAGGTACCCCTCCCCCACCCCGGGGCGGGCACAGCCTTCAGTGCCTGTATAATTAAAAGCTCTGTCTTTCATGAGCACAATAAAGAGGCCAGGGGATGGGCAGCCTGCAGCCCTGTTGCATGTTAATGCATTTATGATGATCAGTAAGCCCTTGCCTTGAGTTCTGTCCTCGGTTTAGGCATCTGCATGACTGTGTGCATGTATATGACACACATGCACACATGCACGCACACACAGATTTGCCCAGTAGTGTGGACAGTTGAAATTTCAGAATGGCTTGGAGGTGACCTCTTTCAGGGTCTCAAAGAATGGCCTTTGGGGCAGAAGAGGCCTAGGCTTGGCCCTGGCTCTCCTGGGCGGCTGTGTGACCACGCCCATCCCTCAGTGAGTGCCTCTGCTCGCCTAGTTGCTGCAAGAGCCGAGTTCCTGCAGATAGAGTGCCTACACAGAGCCTCAACAAGCCTGCTTCCTTAGGACTAATACACACCCTTCTCTCCCTTGCAGCTACGAGAACTGGTCAGTATGTGCATCTACCCTGACCCCAACCAGAGACCTGACATCGGATATGTGCACCAGGTTGCCAAACAGATGCATGTGTGGATGTCAAGCACCTGAACATGGTCACAGTGAGCCTGATCAGAGCCAGCACCACTTTGCCTTACTTGGACTTCTCTCCAAAGTGGCCACCTGGTAACCTAGATCAACTAAGAGGGTTCAGCAGGCTCCCCAGAGGGGAATGCAGATGCTGAATGCAGAGCAGCTGGGGGGGAGGGGCACTGGTCACATGTTACTGGTGGTCAAATTCGAAGGTCCTTTTTTTAAACTGTTGTGGACAATCTCAGCTGGGTTGTTAACAAGGGTGAGTGGCTCAGCGAGCCACTGATGCATCCCTTGTATCTGGCTTGTAATGTGAATCTTTAGGATAATTCCTTCAGTGACCTGTCAAGGTTTATACTAACGAGAATCGCAGGAGACTGTGTGATTTGTAGTGAGCCTTTGAAAATGGTTAGTAGCAAGTTCAGTTTAGCTCTTAGAATCTTTCAAACAATCAAGCTGTGTGCTTAATTTACTCTGTTGTAAAGGGATAAAGTGGAAATAATTTTTTTAAGTAGAGTGGAGATTTTCCTACTATTTTTATCTACATTTATAACTTGATGAATGACGATGAGGAGAACCCAGCATCTGACATAGAGCTTCAGAAGGCAACAGTATTTGAAAAGCACGAGTATTTTCCATGCAGTCCAGCTCAGCCATCTTCTCCTGAACATCTGCTGTGTACCAGGCATTTCATCACCTGCTTGAATGCTGGCAGTTCAGTTAACAATCAGTGTTAAGCGCTTGCCTCTGTGGGAAGGAAGCATGGGATATGAAAAATATAAAACACGCCTTCAGGCTGTTCTCTTTACAAGTTCTGATTCTGCAGTTTCCTACCATGAACTTGAGCAACTTTCTTAGCCTCTCTGAGCCTTAGTTGTTTCCTCATCTGTAAAATAGGACTATTAATCCCTACCTTCAGGGCTGCTGACAGAATCTGAAATAAAATTTGCAAGTTATCTAGCATATTGTAGATGATCCAAAAATGGTAGCCAGTTACCCCTACACAAAATTAAGTTTATGGACCATGAAAGTCAATAATTAATGTACAACTGTATTATGTGTAGGAGACCAGAGATGTGTTCATTTAGTTCTTGTTCCCAAATAGGATTAACTGTGAAGAGTAATATATAAATGTGAACTTAAGGAAAACTCAAGCTCTGAAGGAAATAGTTTGGATTTTGTTTTTATACTCAAGTTAATCCTCAAATGGTTTAAGTTGTCACCCACTGACTTGGGACAGTGCAGCCCTCCAGACAGAGCACACACACCCCTGGTCCGCTGGCGCCCTGTTCAGGTGCTCTGACTTCGGGCACTGCTCTGTCTTCATGTGTGAACTCTGTTCTACTGTAACACTGTCAGGTTTGAGAGATTTTCTTCAGATGCAACCTTGCTTTGTATTTGTTCTCCATGTTTGAAATAAAATGGGGTTAAGAGGGGTTACTTCTGTGAATGAGTACAATTCATGGGTAATTTAAAACAGCTTCGTATTATAGCACAATTTCTTGAGGTACTTTTAAAAATAATTCCTCAGGCCTCAGACACTCTCAGTAATCCCGGGATTTTTTTAAAGCTCCCCAGATAATTTTTATAATTGTCAGCCAAGTTACTGCCTAAATATTCCATTGTTCTCCCCATCCCACTCCTGGCAGTTTTATAACAAGGAAGGCTGGCCCAGGAGTAGGCTTACTCTATAAGACCATGGTGCTGACCCCTTTATGTCCCCCAGCCACACTCTCTCAGAGGCTGGGGAAGCAGGGTTGGGCGTCAAGGCCCTAACCTCCTGTCTAACATTTACCACTAAAGTTTTTCTGAGTCCAGGCAAATGTTTTGCAAATATTCTGCCTAGGGCTCTCGGAGCCCCCACTGTGTCTCCCTCAGCAGAATCAGCCTCACAGATGACCTTGCTTTCTGCATGTCATCCACTTTCAACACCAGAACAATTCTGCCTACCAGGCCCCTCTGGAAGTGTACAATTTCAGCCATTTACCAGGCCTGTGTTTATGACATGATCATATCCTATTATGAACAGCCCCAAAGCACTCCTTTGACCTCTGTGAAACTGGCCGGAGGGGAGTTTACCCAGTTTCACCAGTTTCATGCAGCTATGGCAAAGCACACTGTCCACCTACCTGCTGCTGCTTAGTACTGAGAACTGATCACCTCTATTTCTTTCCTACTTGGCTGCTGGGGTAAAAGGCTGTGCTGCACTCACCCTAAAACACACACATACATACACACAAAAAAACAAAGAATCCAGGTACACCCTGAACAAAGAAAAAGTACGTTAGCACAAGGGGCAGGAATAAATGTTCATCTGGAGAGTCAGAGCAATCCAATCTGACCTTCCTTCAACAGGGGAGATCTGATCTGTTTGTAGGAGGAGGGTTATGCTGCTCTTACACCCACCTGAATGCAGACTGGCACTCAGGGAGGGATTAACACCGAGGGGGAGGCCAGGTTGATGGGCCTTAGCAGCCAAAAACACCACACAGCCCCCAGACCTCAGCTGCTCAATCTGGTTTTCATTTTTTTATTGCGTTTCATTCAGCAAATGCTGGCCAAATGAATGTCTTACAGGAGGAGCTTCCATTGCCCCCAGTCTCATACAGCAGTAACCAGCCGTCCACTGACACCATTCAGGAAGTGTCCATCGTTTGGACTGTTTCTTCCAGCACCTCGATTTCCAGGGTAGTGACTTTTTCAGTGAGAATAGCAGTGGTCCCTTTCTCACACTTATACCGGCCAGACCTAGTGAGGAAAACAAAAACCGAGAGTTAGGATCTCCTAACGAACCCACCAGAGGGCTGGAGAGAGGGACAAGTACGTGGTGAGGCAGCAGGCAGGCCTGAACTAGAATGCTGGCTCCCCGATTCCCAGCTCTGCTTCCTTGGGGGGAATTCAACTGCCCAGAGGCTCACTTTCCTCAGAGTTCAGGCACCACAAAAAAGGGACACCTTGTAGGTATGACACACTGCAAGAGATCATAATACCTGGCACTCAGTGGTGCTCCAATTTCTTTCCCCACCTCACCGTCCCCAGAAGATGCTGGACAAAGCATCTGCTCATTTGCCTTAGAGCTTCAGCCTCCCGAAAGCACCTTTCAGTGACCAGCAGGAAGTGGGTCCTTTCATCAAGCTGCCATCACCCTTCCCTTCTGCAGCAGCACAGATGACCTATTATCCTAAACACTTTCAAGATACTTTGAAGCATAAACTGTGTGAAAATGACTCTCAGCCAGACTTGTCCCTTTGGACCACACTCTCAAAACTCAAGAAAGGAGAGTTAACTGTCCCCTACAGGGACATGGTGAACATACTGAACCCCTCCTTCCTGGAGTGAGTCCAGCGGTTTCTTTGAGCACAAGGCCATCTGTAAGATACATACTTGAACTGCTAATTCTCACACCATGGCCAGGAATTACGGTATTGTCAAACAGCAGCACAAATCCAACTGTTCTTTTGGTCTGTCCCCAGCTGAGACATGATTTCCATCAGTCTGGCATGGACTAAGAGACAGCTGCTTGCTGGGCCATGACCACGTGCTCCCTGAAAACCCCTCCTCTCAAATGGGTACTTGTGCTCAGAGAGGGAGCACAACGCACAAAGAAGAAAGCGACACCGCAGAGCTTGTGCCCAAAGAACAGCAGGCCTCTATGCCTGCTAAGCCTGCCTGTCCCCACCACGCTCTCGTAAAAGATCTAAGCAGTGGCACCTAATGTGCCCTGCCCCTCCCCCCGTTGGTGTGATGCTGTGGGGCTCCATCCGCAGACTGGAAGGGTGGTGGCAGCCTGTTGTCATGGCTCATGGGCCTGATTCATCTGTGCAGTGTGGGCGGGAGGCTTGGACCCACCAGGGCCTCCTCACAGTCTGGGCTACGGCGCCTGGTTTCAGTGGCACACAGGGAGGGCTTCTGCCAGAAGCAATAGTGCATTGTACAACAGAACTTAGAGGGTAGAGGAAGCAGCAGGAAACGCACAGGCCATTTCCACACTGGGACTGCGCACAGGACACCTGCCCAGGCCTAAAGCTGTCTGCCCCCACCCTGACTGTCCACTCTGGGAAAGGCTCCCCTAACCCAGGCAATGCCCCCATCAGTCGGCCACTGGCAGAAAAGATGACAGTAAGACTGAAGAGTGCATGGTCACCGCAGTGCCCACTGGCATCTGGCACCTGCTGCACTGTCATGGCTGCCCAGAGGAAGGGTTGCTGACCCCACATGCCCAGCACCTCACAATATCTGCAAAACTAGCTGATGCGGTCATTTTGTTCCTGTCTTCAGTGTCTACAGTCTCCTTGCAGATGAGTGACCTGTGCCCCTAGCAAGTAAGAAGTGCCACAACTTCTAGGCACAGGTTCCTTGTCCAACACCAAACAGTGTATTTCATTGGCTCAAATGTGGCTTCCAGAATCGTCACCCAGGACACTGTTAAGTCAGAAGCAGTTCACAGGAGCCATGTGCCCCTGCCCTCAAGAAGCTTGGCAAAGCCTGCTCCCCCAGCAGGGCTCCAGCCTGAAAGGGGCCTTCCCTTCCCACTAGCACCCAAAGAGCTCCATGGGGCATTAGGGATCAGCTAGTCTAGCTTCACCGCTTCAGGCAGGGAGACCAATCTACCCAATCCCTACACCAGGCAATGATGGTTCCTTGACCCCTAGGCCACAGCTCCCTGCTGCTATGCTGCCTAACCTTGCCAGGGATACACAGTGTCTCCACAATGCCAAGTGCCCATTGCTACGAATACCTGCTGGTTCTCAACGTCCTATTCCTTCTCTGTGAACTACTGATTTGGTAATGAGTACATGGAGTGAGAGTTAAAGCAAAAGCACTCTCAACGGTGATGTGCTCACTATCCTCTGGCCTAGCTATGGGGCTGGAATGGGAGGAGGTAGAGTTTGTAAATACAGCTGTGCTACATTCAGGTGACTGCAGCTAGAAGCAGAGCTAGGGAGCCACATCTGGAGCTGCTCAGGCTCCAGGAAGAGGTCAGGAGCCATAGGATACTCGAGCAGGTGGACACCCTTTAACACTGCAAATGAGCGGCTCAGCTGCACACACACCCATCGGCCACCAGGATTGGAAACCTTCCCATTCTATTTAGCAGATCATCTAGACCCTTGTCGCGCACTCTGAGTCTGGGCTGCACCGCTGAGATGCAGTGCCTGCCTGGCATATGCCACAGGCTAACTGGCTCAAGCTCCCTTGAGAGGAGGGAGCATGCTTCCAAAAGTTAAGTTCCCAAGGCTAGCTTCTGGAGACTCTTAACCAGTGGTTTATAAATGCTTAGGACTTTTGGACCACTCTGAGAAAAGCTGGGCTGACTGCCCTGGAAAATGCAGCCTCTCACAGAATTTCATATAGAATTCAAGGGATTCTTTCAGAGAAGAGAGAAAGGACAGCAGATGATTCCAACCACTTCCCCCAAACTCCTGGCCTAGGGCTCTTTCCTGGGCCCCACCACAGCTCTCCATCAACATTTTACAAGTTAAATCACTTTTTTACTCCTGACAGAAGGCCACGATCATAGGGCAAATAATGACTCAAAGGTACGTTGTTTAAGGCTGGCTTGGGGACACTGGGATTTACTCAACATGGGTAAGAATCCAGCAAACCCTGTCCAGATGCCATGGCAAGATCATGGGCAGACATGGAAGCCAGGGCACACAGGAAGAACTTCAAATCCTTCACTCACCTAGTCCCCTTCTTGTTGGGTACTGCGTATGGACGCAGAAAATCCAGCTTGCTCTTGCTGATGACACAGAGATCAATGTTACTTCCAGACCCCAGGTCATTGAAGACGCCAGCCCCAATGGCTTCACTCACCAGCTTCTTGGCTTCTTCCTCCTGAGGAAGAGAACAGCAATGATTATGCCCACAAACTGGGGGTCTGTTGGCGCCCACAGGTGCTTTCACAAGCACTGTGCCAAGTCATCTGTGAGGCAGGCACTGTTCCCAATTCCCATTTTTACAGATGAAGGAAAGGTCTCAGAGCACCTCAATAATTAGCTGAAGCTTCCTCAGCTGGTTAAGTGTACAACCCAAACCTTTCAACATACCCTTTCAACACATCACTTCGCGTCAGATAATCACTACATAGCTGAGGACTATGGGCTGACAGCAATTTATCATCTAAAATGGGTCAGGGCCAGGTAGTTAATATTTTAGGCTTTGTGGATAGGCTCTGACATAACTACTCAACTCAGCCATGGTAGCACAAAACAGCCATAGACAATATACAAACAAATGTGTGCCAATAAAACTTTATTAAAAAAAATAAACAGTGCACCACATTTGGCCCCTTGGACTGTGGTTTGCTAATCCCTGATCAAAAATGTCCAACAATATTTGGAAACTGTTTCCTGGTCAGTGTCATGGGAAGAAAAACTAAGACCAAAACACAATAGTTCTGGGAAAATGGGGCAGACTTCTTGCCCAAGAGAATCTATCGCTTCCCACTAATGAGCCTGCATGTTCACTGAAGATTCATTTCTTTCAATCACTTGTCTACTTCTCCTTTAAGAAACAAGTCTAAGTCTCCAGTTACCAGAGAAAAAGTGGGTTGATTCATTTCTTATCCAAGAAGGCCTATCACATGCAGGGTCCTGTGCTAGGAACTAGGGCTGCAAAGATGGATGAGGCCCCAAGGTCCCTGCCCTGGAGGGTCTTAGAGTCCAGTGGGGACATTGGGCCCAAGTAACTATGATGTAGTGTGGTAAGGTGGACAACTGAGAAGGGGCTATGGGGACACTATCTAGTCTATACAGCTGAAGGACACCAGGCACTCAGAAAACAGGGCAGTGAAACAGACGGCAGGTGGCAGAGGCAGCAAGGTGGGGCCTGGGGAACACCAAGTTCAAGCTCTTCATGCAACTAGGACACAAATGAATCAATCTCCCCAAGAAGGGAGCTGGGCCACAGCCCCTTCCCAATCCAGCAGGGCATGAGAGTCCATACATATGCAGGCTGAAAAACATGACTCCCCAACCCAAATTCCAGCCTGAGATTCACTTCAAGTTGTGATAAGATCTGAGAGAACACTCAGGGCGCCTGCTCCTCTGCCTGCCCTAAGCCGGGGTGGGATTCCAGTGACATGAGCGCCCTCTGCAGAGTCAGAGGAGGATAAAGAAAGCTTTATAGGAAGTGGGATTCTCAGCAACCCAGCAGCAGGTATTAATCTGATCTTTATCCCACCAGGCTTTTTCAGATCCTGAGTGGCACCTATGTGGGGCCAGCGAGGCCAGTTATTGTCTTGTGCATGTACACACCCATAGGAATTCATTCAAACAGGATCCACTGATCTGGATTCTCTCCTAGAACTTCTAACAGTCTAGAGCCCAAAGCCTTAAGCAGGAACCAGTGAAGGTGGTAGCAAAGCAAGCATCTCAGAGACAGCTCCTGCCCCTGCTACTGTACAGACAACAAAAACCAATCGCTAACGGAACAAACACAGCCTCACTCCAACATGTTCTCTTACTGAATGACACTAGACGTGTGTGCGTGTGTGCATGTGTGTGCGCAGGTATGGAGAACCTTGTTTATTCTGCTCCTGACCTTCTGTCTCCGCTTCCCTTCTCTGCTGTTTTAGTATTTTCTCTGCTTTGTAATCACTGCTTTTCCTGTCACTTCCCTGTGCCTTGAGCCAGCCAAAGTACCTAGTGGATGTCACAAATCCTGCTGGCAGCACTTTAGACTGCAAATTTAAATTCCCCAGATTATTTTATATTTGGGGTCAGGGAAAGACTCAGAGGAAACTGAAATACACATGATATTAAGCATGCATATCTAATGTCAATCAATTAGACTGGGCACATAGATACCCAGAATGCTGACAGTGCTGAGTTTACAGGTGAGTCTTCCTATCCTGTAACGGGAGTAGATGACCTTATAAAACTTAAAAATGTGCAAAATTATCTTGTATAGCTTGATTTACTCATAAAATTATCATGTGTGCTGTTATTTAAAGTGTAAAGGCTTTTAAAAATTGGAAAACATACCTTTTAAATTCCTTTCCTCCCCACTAATACTAGAGAAAATAACTCCTTAAGAAAGAAAATCTCAGAAGTCTCTGGTTTTTCTCCTCTGGTCCTACCTGTTCCCCACCACATACAAAGGACTGAAGATATCATGAAATGGAAGGAACCTCACATTTTATTAGGCACCTACTATAATGTGCCAAGTACTGAGCTAGGCACTTTGATAATCTTTACCTCTCCCTTAACCATCTTCTGAGGTTGGTACTGTCACAAACTGTGGCTGGGAATCAATGACTCACCCAAGGTTACAGCATCACACCAGCTCACAAGTAACTCATCTCAGCTATGGGCTCCTTAGCAAGATGGGGACAGCAGACAGTTCCCTGAGTCAGGGTATGTCACTCCCCTATTGCCAAGGATCTTCAGAACCTGGGCAAGTTTAACAGAACAGTGGTTGCCAATTTCTCTTTGCGCCAACTAGCAGCTCCTCTGGGCCAACTAGCAGCAGCTCTGATGGTTATTTCCATGTCAGGGGACAAGGGGAAGCACTGTTTCCCAAACTTCCCACAGACCACCACCTACAATGTAATAGAGCAGAGATCAATATTAAGATCCAAGGTCTTATTTCACATATGCCCTACCCCCACCAAAACCCTCAGAAGGCAGATAGGGTGAAAATTGCCAAGGCTCTATTGTCTACCCATTACTTACATAGTTAATGTCTTCAACAAATATTTATGGACACTGTGTTATAAAAATTGCTTCACATGCCAAATACTGTCTTTTACCATAGTATTTCCATACCCAGAATTCTAGATACATATGCAAATATGCTACTGGGCATATTCATACTGTGTTTTCTTTATACAATTAAACAACTCTTGTCTTTAACACGTGTTACCAAATATTTAGGAAAACTATCAAGAAAACCACAAACTAAAAGCAAGAGGTGGGGAAAACACCACATTTTTATCTGTCTCTGGCCCATAATAAATGTAGGAAGCATTGTTTCTTCCTTTAGGATTCATTCTTCATAGGGAAATTGCACCTCCCTTTTCTGGAAGACATGGAGTCACCTCAGTTCTGAGCAGCATCTGTGTGGGGACAGCTGCTACAGAGGGGCTCTGACGAGGGCCCTGCAGAGACTGTGACCCCAGCTGGTCTGGCCCAGGTGCAATGCTCTCTCCTACTGTTGGGTCCGTGTCCTCCCCCAGACAGCTGCTCATGGATTCACACTGCTAATCACAAGGGAAGTTGGATTCTGTGTGTAGCCGGACCAGCAGGACTCATCCTGGCTATCAGAAAAACAGTCCTCTAGGCCAATGGGAGCTTCCTTTATTGAGATGCTTTGCCAAACCACCGTGATCCTGGTGATGGAAAGTTAGCTGGGGGAGCCAGGTTCAAGGTCATCTAGCAGATGTGGAGGCAGACAGACTAGGTTTGAGTCCTGTTTCCTACTTACTGCTGTGCAACCTTGGACAACTCACTTCACCTCTCCAAGTTCACTCTCCTCTGTAATACAGTGGTGATAAATTAGGATTTATCATAAGATTGCTGCAAGAATTAAAGTACAGAAATCACCCACTATAGTGACTGGCACATAGCTGATGCTTCATAAATGATAACTTATTTAATAAAGCAAGTCAGAGGGCTCCTTTAAAAGCACTGAGACACAATTTATGGCTAAGCAGTGACGACCTGTACCAAACGCCAGGCCAGGAGAAGGAGGTCCAAACAAACCTGCTGACGTATCTCCACCCAGTGCCGTGGAGAAGTTCCTATAATAATTAATCCAAGCAAAAAGCACACTCCCTAAAAGTTCAGAGAATATAAAAGGAGCACTTCCTGCTTTATGGCGACAAAGACCAAACTAACTGGGAATATCAGTCCCCTGGGCCACCCCTGCTTCTTAAATGAGATTACAATAAGAGTGATGTACTGTACTACAAGTCAGCTGTGACAAGCAGCACTTTATAGAGCTATCTGTTTGCCTCCATCACTGCATTGCACAATGTGTCCCTGGACTCCAATGTGCAGCTCCATTTACCGCTACATGACAAATGGGCAGCACTTGTAAAAGGTCCACGTCGGCCACGTAATGGTCACCACAGCTGTAGCCGAGTGCTTGAGGGGACAAAACAGACCCCCAAGTTCATTAAACTGACCAGTAATGGATCTTTCAAAAAGTGCCTTAGGAATCATACAGAAAAGGCTAAAATAAATAACTCAGCATGGAAGGCTAATCTGAAATGGTGTTTGATAAATTATTTATAACACAGGCGATTGTCTGCATTTAATATTGGAGCTACTAGTAGCATCTTTAAAAGATGATTTATGTGTTGTAATGCTATTAAACTTTATATTGGCCCACTGCTAGCTATAAAGTCTGCTGAGATTTAGAGAATGAGTTTTAAACTGTCACTGCAATATCATAGGAGATGGAGACTGTATTAAATCTTTACTTTAAACCTGTTATCTAGAGAGTTGCATTTTGTAGACACTCACAAACTGATAGATTACCTCGGCATCCGCTATGGTACAGGTCCAAAATAGTACTGCAAAGAAACTTTTCCACATTATTCTTGTCTACAGCTACAATAGAATTTCTCTTCTCACTTAACTAATTTTTAGATTGGGAATGTCACCAGAGTAAAATGTAGGTGCCCCAGCCATTGGGCACCCTGGACAGTTCAGCATCAAATTAATACTCTTTAAATAAACCCTCTATATTCTACTGTTCAGTTCTGCATTCTGAACAGTGCTTTACTTACATCAGGGGCAGGCAAATATTAAATATGCATCTGACTGAAAACCTATCATACTATTTTAGACAGAGTTTTGGAATGTGAAAATACATGTATACAGCAAGTCATTTGAAACAACCAATTTGTGACTATAATATTTTAAAGAATTTAAAAAGAAATAAAATTGATTATTTGCTAGAAAATACATATCCCATTTAGATATCTAGCTGAGGTGCTGACGATAAGGGGGACGAAAAAATGAAGAAATATTCAGCCTGTTTCATGAAGAACAGGCTTCCCCTGGCTCCACTATTTTTCAGGGCATTGCAGAAGCATCCTTTGCCATCTGTCCCACTGCCAGACCAGGATGTGGGGCTGAACTCTCACACAATTTTCAAGTTTCCTATTTGCTATTAAATCTACAAGGACCATACACTAAAAACTAAGGATTTTACTACATAAGAACTGAAGCAATCCAAATTCATCTTCAAAAATCTGCATTACCTTTTGTGACTTTGCTCTGAAAGAGCAAAAAATGCTATAGCTCTGATGATCTGTAGCAGAGAAAATAAAAGTCAGGGTGTGGTAAGAGTTCGGACTCTCAAAAAAGGACCAAAATCACACTGTCTCCATCTCTGTGAACCGGGCAGCCAGCACAGTGCTTGGCATAAACATCAAAAAAAGGAAAGCAGAACACCAACTTCAAATGCCAAACTAAAGGACGGAATCAATTATGAGACAGATTGATACTAAAGTGGGGTAATTCCAAAACTGCACCAGTCCCAGCTGGGAACCAGGGAACAAGAGCATGCAAAGACAGTTAAATGCTAGAGAAGAAGAGGTTTAGCACGATGTTCTGTAGTGGCCTGCTAACATGCTGAGGTTCTGACTAGGCCACTGATGCGGCCTAAAGGAGTCATTCACAGCTGATGGTTGAATAAAATTTAAAGAGCTCAAAAAAGTGTTTAAAACAGTCCCCCCCCCCCCCGCCCGCAACATCAGTATGCTTCCTGCACTGAGTAACAGACCTGATGTATCCCATGTGTAGCCACATTTTACAGTGGAAAAGGTTAATTTTTTTTTCAGACCGGGCTGTGTGACAAAAGCAAAGATGTCTGAGTTTTGTGTTTGGCTTGAGCTGTTTGTGTAAACATGGGCTGCCTGTGTCAACACCTGGGAATTGGTGGATGTAATGGAGTTGCAGCTGGTGCTGACTGTGCCCAGAGCAGGGAGTGTGTTAGTGACCATGTCTTTAAGGTCTGGATGGTGCTACCATTCCTCTCCGCAAAAGCTTTTCCAGCAGCCAGGCAAACCTGCTGTGAGTGCAGGAGTGACTGAAGGGGTGTCAGCAGGGATGGGAAGGGGTGTGCATGCTCAAGGAATTGCCAACCACGTCACTGCCAAGTTGGCCTGTCCCAGATCACTGAACGATGCTAAAGCCCAATCACAACCCAGAGGTGAGAGACGAGTTGTCTGAGGCTGCACAACCACAATGGGCCAGAAAAGGCTGTCTGTCACTGGGCACGGAAGCCTGGGACAGATGGGTCACTGATGAACACAGTACTTGACTCTGTGGGCCACAGGATGCCCATCAGAAGATTGGGGTAAATGTCTCTGTGCAAGGGCACTGGGAGAAATAAAGGGACAAGAATGTCCCAACACACAGATTTTACAAACAGAATTGTTAGCAAGTTCTAGGGTAGAAGGAAAGAGGCAAGGATGTGAGAGAACATGGGCACCTACTACATCCCTGGGTCAGAGCCAAACACTTCTGTAACTTATTAATCCTCATAATCATCACCTGTACAGCAGAGGCAACTGAGGCTCTAGAAAGGCTGGCTGATGTACTCAAAGGGCACATGGCTGTATACAAGTGGGAGTCAGGGATCTGTGCCAAGTTAGTACCTAGAACCACCAAAGCCTATGTCTTCCTATCCCACCACAGGAAAATCATTGGTGGGCAGGAGGCTTTGCTGGATTCTGATGCAGCAAATGGAAGGAAAACACCTAAGCTTCCAAAGGGAAAAGCACCAAGAGAGAGGGGAACATATTGCTTTCCACAAGGAGAAGAAATCAGCATTCACAGCATATGTGTATACAAATATATATTTCCAAGGCTGCACTGAATCAAATATAATCAGAGAAAAAAAAACAAGAAAGACTGGGTTTAAAGAAAGTGAAAAATACACTCAACAATCCTTCAAATGAAAGTCAAGCTGCCCAAGGTAGTAACAAGATCTCAATAATATTTCTCTCTCTCCAGTGGTCAGTGATAACTCTGCCCATAAATTCCTGGAGATGCTGAAAAGGCTATCACCTGAAAACAGAGGCGGGGAAATTAATTTGTAACAAAATGAATTTGTTCCTTGGGTCACAACAAAGATAAAAAAGAAGAGCCATGTTCGCATCAAGCCTATCCCTGTCCAAAGCCTGGAAGATGGGGAACAATGCAAAGCACAGGGTGGTATGGGAAGGCCATCGTGGGGCTACACTGCATTGCATGATCCTGCTTCTGCAGCCCTGCAAGCATTAGGAAAGACTAGAAGGAGCCCCAAGGAAGTACAGAGCATCCTCGTTCTAGGTAGTTTAAAGACAGCCATATATAATGCAAATTTCAAATGATACAAAAAGAAATGTACAAGTCAGCTTAGTCCAGCAAACATTTCCTAATGCCCTGATACTTACATGCTCCACTGACGCTGTGCGAAACACTGGGGATGAGGTATGAACAGACAAAGACCCTGCCTATAAAGAGTCTAGATGGGAACAAGTAAATAAGCTCACTATAATACGGTAAGAGTTAGAGGCAGACTCACAGTGGAATTAACAGTGTCATGGGGCACGGGTGATGAAGAACACGCTGAATCTTGACATACGAGTAAATGGCGCTAAGCCAAGGGGCAGAAGTTAGCAGGAGTAAAGCCATGCAGGTGGGAGGGCGGCACATGTGGTCAGGTAGGCAGTTCAGTGTGGCTGCATACCAGAGAGCCTCATGGGCTGCACAGAGAGCCAGCCCTTCATGCTAGGCAGTGGGAAGAAGTGGAAAATTTTATGCTGGAGAGCGATGTAGTTAGATTTGTGCTTTATGATTCTGGACGCTGGAAGCAGTGGGGAAGCAGAAGCCAAAGGCAGGCAACAGAAGAGTAGATGATTATAATATTACCAATGAGAGATGGTTGTAGGACAGCGGGGGCAATGAAGAGGATCATCAAGACTGGGAGGCGAACAAGTTTACAGCTTTAAATCTGTGTCCCATTTGTAGACCACACTTAGCATTTTTTTTAAGTAAATCCAATCATTACCTAATGATTAGCACAATTATATTACTTTGTAACATGAATTGTTCAACGTAAATTAATGTCAGTATTTCGAACTCTGATTTGGTGTTTCTGCATTTTTGAAATATGCCCACATTACCCCCTGCCCCCAAATCACTCCATTTTTAAGAGACCCCAAAACAAAATTACAACACATAATACAAAATCATTTGGAATTCCAACATCCATTCTTTGTGAAGAATTCTGGGGCAGAGTTGGAGATAAGCACGCGTTGTTCAGAGGAAGTGAGTGAGCCCTCTAAGGGAAGGTGCTTGTCCTGGCTCACAGAGCCCACGAAGAGCCCCTGTCAGAACCTGACCTCTCTTGAACCATTTCAAGGCTCCCTGAGATCTCTTTGCTGCAGTTCCACAAGCCCAGCTAGAGCTGAGAACGACGCTCGGGTTGGTGCCCTCCTCCCGCGACCGGCGGGCAGGATCTGAGCTCTCCCCAGCTGAACTCTTGGGACCTGCTGAACAGTCCGCTGTTGTCACCTGCTGCCGGGAAAGAACACCGATAATGAGGAGATCAGGTGACTGATCCTGCTCACTGCCCTTCCACCAGGCCAGCGGGTAACATATTTGAAGTTTAATGGCTGGATTTAGTCCTAAGGGAGACCTGCGTGACCAGGGATGTCAGGAGTGTGGGAGATTGGAGGCGACAGGGATTTCAGTTGGTAGGGGGAAAAACATTTTCAATAAGATGCATAAATGCCTCTGTGAATACAGATGTGCCACACATGCTGTGCGCTCACATGGATGTATGTACGGTGGAGAGAGCAGGCAGAGAGAGAACCAGAGAACTCAACGACCAGAGAAACCTTGGAGCTCATCTAGCTCCTGTGCCTTATCAGAGATGTGAAAACTGAGGGCCAAACAGAGAAAAGGACTTGCCCAAGATCTGGGTCCTGAGAGATCTGTTCCCTACTTGTGGGAGAGGTTGAATCTTCTGGCATTACTCACTCGTTACTTTCAGTCTCTTAGAATTATGGCCATTTTTCTCTCTCCCAGTGGATCTCCGTTTGCCCTTCGGGGCCAGCCCTGTGCCTGAAGCCTGGCTGCTGAGAAACACAACCTTCCTAGCAGGGCCAGCACACTCATCCCGCAGAGCCGTCACAGGGCCAGGCAGGGGTGTGCACTGGAAAACAGTGCGGCTGGCAGGGTGCGCAAGGCTTGGGAGCAAGTGGGAGCTGTGGGTCACGGCAGTGGGTAGAGCAGAGAGCTGCCACCAGCTGCAGACAGGTGTGGCTGTCAGGAATGCAGGCCCAGGGTTGTCCGGCATGAGGACCTTCCAGAGAATCCAGGAATCTAGATCTTTATTTTTAGGCAAAATCTCCACATTTTAAAAGGTAGGCAATTACTTAGACGTCTTTTCCACACTGATCCATATATGTCTGCAGTCAGGATGGTACATAGGGCTTAGCTTGTGAGCACTGATGGTTTCATTTATGGAAACACTGAGGTCCAGAGAGAAGAATTAGAACTCAGGTCTCAAGCTTCTTTGTACTAGGTACCTTTTATCCACTGCACCATACTCAGTGTGTGCGTGGGGTGTGCACAGGTGGGCACAATCTGAAAAAGAACCGGAACTCTACACACCAGTATGTACAGCTCTTCACAGTAAAAAGTGATCTTTACCCACACAACCGGTACCACTGCAACAGGCTATAAATGCTTTGATCACTCTTCGCCTAGGTCGCTCAAGCGCCCATTAACCATCACTCCATCAGCCTCTTTTATTTTCTCATTTGTATGCCTAACTCTGGGACAGAGGGGACTTAAGTAATATTATTATCCCCATTGAGTAGATAAGAAGACTGAGGTCCAGAGTGGTACACTGACCAGGCCAAGGTCACATGGGGAGTGAGTGAAAAGCAGAGATGAAACTCAGACTCCAGGCTTCCAATCCAGTGGGTGTTCTCCAGTGCTACTCTGCATCTGAGCTCATCCATGGCTGACATGCAGGGGTCTCCTCTGTTCCTTCCTGGTTTTGGCCTCTTCTGAGCCTGTTAGCCTTGCATCCTCCCCAGGCCCCAAGGAGAAAGAAACTCTTCTGGAGGGATGGGAAGTAGCAGGGCTAAGAAGGGAAGACTCCAGATCTTTCCTCTCCCATGGCCTTGGAGCACCATTTCATTATTCTCCAGGATCCCCTGGAAGAGTAGGACCTGGTTGAGGAAGAGACCATAATTTTAACAATTAATGCCTCACCACCTCTGTATGGGACTCGAGTTGAAGCTGGACTTCGGCAGCACAAATTATCCACCACATTCTAGAAACTTGCAGAATCTGAGAGCAAAACAGCATGAGGTTCCAAAGGACAGCTGCAGAGGCAGGGTCAAGCAGGATATTCAGGTTAGGGGACACCGGTTGATGTGGGGAACAGCAGGAGGAAGAAGGAGGTGACAGTGGTGAAGCTGGGAGACCCCACACGTGCCTCGCTGGAGGTTGTCCTTGGCTACTGGCAGCCAACCCACTTTCACTCATCGTCTTCCCCCAAACCAGAGTCTAGACTTGGCTCCAGACCCGTCCCTTCCTGGGCACTTCCTCTTTCCAGCAGCCATGCCACCCGCCCCCGGGTCTGGAACTTCTAGGTGGTCAGCCATGAAGCTGAGAGATGTGGCCAGTTGGCCCCTGAGGAGCAAACGCCCCACCAGACTCTGCCCAGTTGGACCCAGGCCTCCAGCACCTCGCAGCTGGACACAGGCAGACAGCCAGACTGAATAAAGCCAAGGGCCTGTTAGAGTCCAGACCTCTGCATATGGACTACCACTGGCCAGCTGGCCTAGATCATCCTTCAGTGTGGAACAGAATGGCTAGGTTGTGGAGGGGGGTTGGGGGGTCCCTGGACAGCACTCAGGCTTTGGACCAAAGAGACCTCAGTTCAAATACTGGTTCTGCCTAGCTCCCTGGGCTGGGTCACTCCACTCAGTCAATCTCAGTTTCCCTGGCAGCAAAACAAGACAATAATTATTTCTGTGCAGGGTTATTGAAGAAAGCCTGGCATGCAGTTGGTGCTTAATGGATGCTAGCTGTTAATCAGCCTTGGAGGCAAGCCTGGGTCCCTTACCTCACTGTGCCCACATCCTCCCAGGCGTCATGCCTTGGCTCTCAAGAATCCCTCCCCTGCTTTCCTACAATGAGTCTGGCACCAGAAAAAGCAGGAGCTCCCCACCCTGATCAGATGGCCCAGGCTGCTCCATCCCATCTGACGTCCCAGTGCCAAAGAGGAGGGATGCAGTCAGCCGAGAGGCCTGAGCAGACTTGGGAGTAATCCACAGAGTCCAGGTCACCCCAGCCCCCCCCACAACAGCCATCAGGAACAATTGATGGGCCTCAGAACCCCAGGCTGTCACTCCCTGCCCTGCCTCTCACCAATCCACCCTCCACCCACAGCCAGCCAGGATTTTGAAGAATGTAAATTGAAATGAGTCCTTTGTGGGACAAAGGAGCCTGCCAGGCTGCTAGGAGTGTTTCATCTAGGTGACGGGGACTGGATGGAGCCCATCTGTGAAGACGTGCTCCCTGCACTGCATCCACGAAGATGGAGTAGTGTGTTTTCTCCTGTTCCTGTGTGAAGAGTGACTAAAAACCCTGGACATTAGACACTGTTAAAGAACAAAATCCAAGTAATTTAAATATGTAATTGGCTTTATTCAACTTTTCATGAATTGGGCAGAATCCCACTTAATAAATAAAAGGGTGCTCTGAGGATTTGTATGGAATGGAAGGCTTTTATTAGCAGAAAAGGGTCGGACAAGGACATATTGGGCAAAGAAAGGAAAGGACTGTTTCAAGCAAGGCCACCCTCCCTTAGTGGGAGGTCTGGGGGTCTTATCGCGTAGTCCACCTCACCAGTGCTGACCCGGAGATCCCACTCCCAGGAGAGGCCGGAACTGTTATTAGGTTAGGCATTAAATTTTGGTGGGGCTCAATATAAGTGACTCCTTTTGGGGCCTATTGTTTCTTTTCTACAATACAAAACAAGAGTAGACACTGAAAGGTGGAGAGAAGGTGGCAGGCTGAGAACCTTGGGACCTTAGGAATGACATGAAAGTGTGTGCCCTGTGTTTTCTTTTTATTTCATTGTCCCAGACCAGGGACTGGAGCAGCAGACAACCTGGAAGGGCCAACCGGCACAGACAAAGAAAGGCCCAGCAAAAGCATGCTCTGTCTAGCCAGAGAACCAGGAAAGGGACAGCCCGGCAAGGCAGAAAGCTTTTAGAGAATGAATACTCTATTGTAGCCAGACAAAGACGCAGCTGCACCCCCAAGCCCACCGGCAGAGGCCAGGTCATCCCCCGTCACCCAAATGCTGTCAGAGCTCTAAGTCCACAAAAGGAGTTTTGACTTTCCTCCCTTTAGTAAATAAGTGTTCTCCCCACCCCTGAGGTGTTAGTGGAGGCCACATGGGGAACTAAAACTAACCGGTCTAATAGTCACAGGGAGTCCCTTCGGGGGTCACTGAGGCAGGGTGAGAAACCTGGATTTCTACTTTCACATGGTATACTGAGGCTGCACCCTCCTTTCCCTGCCAGAGAGGTGTCACAGAAAGCCAACTAACGTACGTTTAAATAGGATCCTGTATCTCATAACATTATTCAAAAATGTCCAATTTCATTTGAAAAACCAGAACTCTTCAAACCAAGAACCAGGAAGACCATACAATAAATGGAAAAAAAAAAATCAAAGATGCCAAGATGACAGAGTTGTTAGACTATCCAACAAAGATTTTAGAGCAGCCATTATAAAATGCTTCAATAAGAAATTACAAACATACTTGAAACAAATGAAAACACAAAAAGCCTCAGCAAAAAAATAAAAACTGTAAAGAAGAACCAGATGGAAATTTTAGAACTGAAAACTACAATAACCAAAATAAAAAGCTTGGTGAATGGGCTCAGCAGCAGAATGAGGGGACAGAGGAAAGAATGAGCAAATTGGAAGATAAAACAATAGAAATTACCCAATCTGACAACAGAAAGAAAAAGATGAAAAAAAAACCCTGAAAGTCTAACATTTGTGTGACTGGAGTCCTAGAAGGAGGAGGAGGGAGGGGCAGAAAAGATAGTCAAAGAAATTATGGCTGAAAACTTCCGATTTGACAAAGAGACATAAACCTAGAGATTAAAGAAGATGAGCAAACATCAAACAGAATAAACCCCAAAAAATTCAAGGCAATATGCATAATTAAACTTCTGAAAACTAAAGACAAAAAATATTTAAAGCAGCCAGAGAAAAAAAACAACTTACCTGTGGAGGAAAACAAATCAAATAACAGCAAATTTCTTTTAAAAAACCATGGAGGCCATACAGAAGTACAGGAAAACAAAACAAAACAACCTTGACCCACATGCAGAATTCTACCAACCTTTTAAAGGAGAATTAACATGACTTCTACACAATATCTCTCAGAAAAATGGAGGGAGAAGTGCACACTTCCCAATTAATTTATATAGCTAGTACTTCCCTATACTAAAATCAAAGGCCAAAATATGCATCATGATGCTCCACATCACTAATCATCAGAGAAATGCAAATTAAAACGACAATGAGATATCACCTCACACCTGTTAGGATGGCTGCCATCCAAAAGACAAACAACAAATGTTGGCAAGGATGTGGAGAAAGGGGAACCCTCCTACACTGCTGGTGGGAATGTAAATTAGTTCAACCATTGTGGAAAGCAGTATGGAGGTTCCTCCAAAAACTCAAAATAGAAATACCATTTGACCCAGGAATTCCACTCCTAGGAATTTACCCTAAGAATGCAGCAGCCCAGTTTGAAAAAGATAGATGCACCCCTATGTTTATCGCAGCATTATTTACAATAGCCAAGAAATGGAAGCAACCTAAGTGTCCATCAGTAGATGAATGGATAAAGAAGATGTGGAACATATACACAATGGAATATTATTCAGCCATAAGAAGGAAACAAATCCTGCCATTTGCAGCAACATGGATGGAGCTGGAGGGTATTATGCTCAGTGAAATAAGCCAGACAGAGAAAGACAAGTATCGAATAATTTCACTCGTCTGTGGAGTATAAGAACAAAGAAAAAACTGAAGGAACAAAACAGCAGCAGACTCACAGAACCCAAGAATGGACTAACAGTTACCAAAGGGAAAGGAACTGGGGAAGATGGGTGGGAAGGGAGGGAAAAGGGGGAAAAAGGGTATTATGATTAGCACACATAAAGTAGGGGGGGCGGGATATGGGGAAGGCAGTATATAACACAGAGAAGACAAGTAGTGATTCTATAGCATCTTACTACGCTGATGGACAGTGACTGTAATGGGGTATGTGGTGGGGACTTGAAAATAGGGGGAGTCTAGTAACTATAATGTTGCTCATGTAATTGTATATTAATAATAGAAAAAAAACAAAAACAACAAAAAGTATGCATTGTGAAAAGATGCACAAATCCCTAACAAAATATTAGCAAATAGAATGCAGCAATATATAAAATGAATTATGTACCACAACAAAGTGGAATTTATTCCAGGGATGAAAGATTGGTTCAATATTTGAAAATAAATCAATACAATCCATCATATGAACAGACTAAAGAAGAATAACCACATAATCATATTAACTGGTGCAGAAAAAGCATTTAAAAAAATTCAACAGCCATGATGATTTTTAAAAACTCCCATAAATATAGGCATACAAGGAAAGTTCCTCCACTTGATAAAGATCATCTGTAAAAAACCTACAGCTAAAACACATAATGGTGAAAGACTGCATGCTTCATCAGTAATATTGAGAACTAGGCAGGGATGTCTGCTCTCACTACTCTTAGTCAAGATTGTACTGGAAATTCTAGCCAGTGCAATAAGATAAGAAAAGCAAAGGCATACAGGTAGGAAAGGATAAAAATAAACCTTTCCCTATTTGCAGATGATAAGATTGTCTATGTAGAAAATCTCAAGGAATCTACCAAAAACCCTCAAATCTCCTAGAAGGAATAAGTGAGTCCAACAAGGTCAAAGGATTGAAATATAACATACAAAAGAATCAGTTCTATTTCTATATACTAGTAATGAGCACATGGATACTGAAATTTAAAATGCAATATTTTTACAACACTTCAGTGTTTACAATCACCCAGAAAAAAATACTTAAATGTAAATCTAACAAACCACATACGACTTTTATGCTGAAAACTACACAACTCCAATAAAATAAATGAAAGATCTAAATAAATGGAGAGACATACCATGTTCATGGATTGGAAGGCTCAATATAGTAAAGATGTTGATCAATTCTCCCCAAATTGATATTCAGATTTTTTTTTACTTGTACAGAAATCCTTTAATTTTCTTTATTTTCACACATTACAAAATGATATTCAGATTTAATGCAATTCCTATCAAAGTTCCAGCAAGATATTTTTGTATATAGAGACAAGATTATCCTAAAATTTATATGGAAAGTCAGAGGGACTAGAATAGTGAAAATATTTTTGAAAAAAAAGTGTGATAAGTTGGTTTATCCAATTCCAAGACTTACTATATAGCTATAATAATCAAGACTGTTTGGTATTGGTAGAAGGACAGATACATAGATCAATGGAACAGAATAGAGAGCCTAGTAATAGATCCACACAAATATACTCAGCTGACTTTTGACATAGGCATAAAAATAATTCAGTGGAGGAAAGAAAGTCCTTTTGGTAAATGATGCTGGAGCAGGTAGATATCTACAGGCAAAAAAAAAGAACTTTAAGCTTCATACCTTATACAAAAATTAACTCAAAACTGATCCCCCAGGCTACATGTAAAATGAGAAAACTTTTAGAAAAAAAATAGGAGAAAATCTTTGGCACCTAGAACTAAGCAAAAAGTTGTTAGACATGACACCAAAAGAAAATTTGATAAATTATACTTAATCAAAATGTAAAATGTTTCTCTATGAAAGACTGACCCTGTTAAGAGAATGAAAAGGCTAATCACAGAGTGGGAGAAAGTATGTGCAAACCACCTATCTGACAAAGAACTACTATCTAGAATATATAAAGAACTCTCAAAACTTGGCAGTGAAAAAGCAAGCCATCCAGTTACAGCATGGGCAGAAGACATGAACAGACATTTCATTGAAAAGGATATACAGATGGCAAATGAGCACATGAAAAGATCTCCTATATTATTTGCCATTAGGGAAATTCAAATTAAATCACAATTAGACATCATTATATATCTACTAGAATGGTTAAAATAAAAAGTAATAACAATATCAAAGTCTGGCAAGGATATGGAGAAAGTGTACCACTCACTTTGCTGGCATGAATGTAAAAATGCTACAGCCATTCTGGAAGGCAGTTTGATAGTTTCTTAATAAAACAAAACATGCAACTACCATGTAACCCAACAATTACACTCCTGGGCATTTATTCCAGAGAAATAAAGAACCATGTTCACACAAAAACCTGTACCAGATGTTTATAGCAGCTTTATTCACAATAGCCCCAAGCTGAAAACAACTCAGATGTCCTTCCCAGGTAAATGATTAAACAAAGTGGTACTTGCATGCCACAGAATGAACAATTTTACCTATCAGTAAAATGGAATGAACTATTGATACACAAGGTGATCTGGATGAATCTCCAGAGAATTTTGTTGAATGAAAAAAAGCTAATCCCAAAGGTTATATAATGTGTGATTCATTCCTATGACATGCTTGAAGTGACTAAATTATAGACATGGAGGCTGGGTGGTTGCCCAGAGCTGAGGAGGTGGTGGGGGAGGGAGGAAGAGGATGTAAATACAAGGCCACAAGGTGGGATCATGGTGGGGGAAATGCCCTGCATCTTGTCAATACAGAATAAAAGTGTTACAAGACGTTACCACAGGGGGGAAATGGGTAGAGACTACATGGGACCTCTCTGTATTATTTCTTACAACTGCATGGGCAACTATAATTATCTCAAAATAAGTCTAACTTAAAAATAAACATAAATAAAAATTTAAAAGAAACGTCCCTTCCTGCTTAAAAACCTCCAGAGGCTTTATGTCACCCTTAGGATAGTCTGAACTTCTCTCGTGACCACCAAGGCCTTACATGGCCTTCCCCGCCTCCGCCTGCCCACTCACTGCTCCAAGCACATAGGGCTCCTCTGCTTCCCAAGTACAGCCAGCAGGGCACAGGGTCCACAAGAGACCCCCACGGTGGGACACCGCTCCCCTCCTGACCCACTCTTACTCACTCTTAGGGTCTCTGCTTAGATTTCCCTTCTTCTGATGGCCTTCCCTGACCCGTCAGTCAGAGCAGTTCCCCCATTTCTCTGCCAGCACACAGCCCATCAGGGGCCATACACTGGACTTCATCGTTTCACCACCTGTGAAGATTCAAGGCCTGCATGTAAGGCTGCTTGCACTGAGTGTGTGTGGGATGCAAGGGCAATCCCCCCCAAAGAGCTGCTGTATGTTGTGGTGCCCTCTTTCAGGGCACCAAACCGTGTCTTGAACTGGCTGCTGCTGGCAAGCCTCACCAGCATGAGGTCGACTCTCCTGGATTGCCGTGGCCACCACTGGAGAGCACAGGGTCTCTCCCAAAGCTAAAGGCCTGCTATCCACGGCCTGGCATCTACGCCTGATCACATATCCACAGGGAGTGAGGGCTTGTGTTCACAGAAGACAGATCCCTGAATGTTCAGGGCAGCCGTACTTATAATAACCCAGACCGGAAACAATCCAGATGCTTACCAACAGGGATAAGTAAATGAGGTAAAAGTGTATTCATGCAATGAAATCCTATAAAGCCACGGGTCTCAGGATCCCATTGCATTCTTAGAAATTATCAAGGACCACACAGAGCTTTTGTTTATGTAGGTTATATCCACTGACATTTACCAAATTAGAAATTAAAACAAACATTTTAAAAAATGTATTTATCCATTTAAAATAGCAATAATAATGGTGGCGTGAGCAGGGCGGCAGAAGTCTCCTCCCAACACTATATTTATCTATGAAAATACAGCAAATACAACTATTCCTAAAAGAGAGACCAGAATATACAGGAAAGCACACAGCGTGCAGCTACACCTGAGAGGACTCGCCACCCCTCAAGGCGGGTAAGATATGGAGCCGTGACCCAGCGGGACCTGAGCACTCAACCACCCCAGCACACTGGCGGGAGGAGAGGATTCAGAGCCGGGAGGGAGTGGAAGTACACCCCGCAAAATAACCAGCCCCGGTGATATGCGCAGGGAGCGCTGACACACACAGCATGGTGTAGCGGAGATTGGAGAGCCAGAGGGTGCAGGATCTGAGCAGGGAACGCTCCAGGGTGTTTGCAGCTGGCTCCCGGGAAGGAAAAAAAAAAGAAAAGCGCGCGCTTTCTTCAGCAGTCTTAAAGAGACAGGAGCCCAGCGGAGGAGCCGGATCACCCCGGCACACTCAGCCCAGCAGGCTGGGAGTCCTGGGGAGTTTTGGACCCCTTAGCTGGCGACTGGAAAAGGGTGGCTGCACATCGACTTCCCAAAGACATCAACAGCCTCCCATTCGTTAGCACCCCAGCCAGAGCTATAAAGGGCCCCGCAGAGAGGCCACGGCTGTGGAATAGTGGGGCAACAGCGCCACCTACAGCATCGCCACAGAATCTACCCCGGTGGGCGTATTTTTTTGTTTTATGTTTGTTTGTTTGTTTGTTTTGTTTTGTTTTGCTTTTTGTTTTTTCTTGTCTATTTCTCTTTTATTTTTTTTCTTTCTTTCTTTCTTTTCTTTTTTCTTCTCTTTTTAAAGTCTTAAAGAGCCCAGCTGACATACGTGGCAACTACCAGCGAGCACTTCCATAGCCATGAAAAGACAGAGGAATATGGTCCAGACTAAAATCAACCAGACAACCCCAAAGAGGGAGCCTGAAGGGATGGAAATGCACAGTCTTCCTGAAAAAGAATTCAGAGTAAAAGTCATAACCATGCTGATGGATCCACAGAAAAATATGCAAGAGCTGAGGGAGGAAGTGAGGGAAGTGAGGAAAGACAATGCAGAAATCAGACAAGTGATCGATGGGCTTAACAGCAGAATGGATGAGATGCAAGAGACTGTTAATGGAATAGAAATCAGAGAACAGGAATACAGAGCAGCTGAGGCAGAGAGAGATAAAAGGATTTCTAGGAATGAAAGAATATTAAGAGAACGGTGTGACCAATACAAATGGAACAATATTCACATTATAGGAGTACCAGAGGAAGAAGAGAGAGAAAAAGGGATAGGAAGTGTCTTTGAAGAAATAATTGCTGAAAACTTTCCCTCGCTGGGGAAGGAAGTAGTCTTGCAGTCCACCGAAGCCCACAGATCTCCCAACACAAGGGACCCAAGGAAGACAACACCAAGACACATAATAATTAAAATGGCAAAGATCAAAGATAAAGACAGAGTATTAAAGGCAGCTAGAGAGAGAAAAAAGATCACCTACAAAGGAAAACCCATCAGACTATCATCAGACTTCTCAACAGAAACCTTACAGGCCAGAAGAGAATGGCATGATATATTTAACGTTATGAAACAGAAGGGCCTCGAACCAAGAATATTGTATCCAGCACGATTATCATTTAAATATGATGGAGGGATTAAACAATTTCCAGACAAACGAAAGTTGAGAGAGTTTGCCTCTCATAAACCACCACTACAGGATATCTTAAACGGACTGCTCTAGATGGAAGCACCCCTAAGGCTAAAAAGATGTCACCAGAGAAAATAAAATCATAGCAAAGAAAGCAGACCATCCAAATACTAACTAAAGGCAAAGAATAAAACACCTAGTATATAAAGAATAGAGGAGGAAGAATAAGAAGGGAGAGAAATAAAGAAACATCAGACA
This sequence comes from Smutsia gigantea, assembly GCA_032199065.1. Lineage (NCBI taxonomy): Eukaryota > Metazoa > Chordata > Mammalia > Pholidota > Manidae > Smutsia > Smutsia gigantea. The sequence continues at coordinate 58,611 of JAVSCE010004650.1, read as the reverse complement.
GTGTTTACAATAACTTAATAAGAAGGTTAAGTTAGATTGTTAAATAGTAAAGAAGCAACCCTTGAACCTTTGGTAACCACGAATCTAAAGCCAGCAATGGCAATAAGTACATATCTATCAATAATCACCCTAAATGTAAATGGACTGAATGCACCAAGCAAAAGACACAGAGTAACAGAATGGATAAAAAAGCAAGACCCATCTATATGCTGCTTACAAGAGACTCACCTCAAACCCAAAGATATACACAGACTAAAAGTGAAGGGATGGAAAAAGATATGGCAAACAACAAAGAGAAAAAAGCAGGTGTTGCAGTACTTGTATCAGACAAAATAGACTTCAAAACGAAGAAAGGAGCAAAAGATAAAGAAGGACATTACATAATGATAAAGGGGTCAATCCAACAAGAGGATATAACCATTATAAATATATATGCACCCAACACAGGAGCACCGGCATATGTGAAACAAATACTAACAGAATTAAAGGAGGAAATAGACAGCAATGCATTCATTTTAGGAGACTTCAACATACCACTCACTCCAGAGGACAGATCAACGAGACAGAAAATAAGTAAAGACACAGAGGCACTGAACAACACACTAGAACAGATGGACCTAACAGACATCTACAGAACTCTGCCCCCAAAAGCAGCAGGATACATATTCTTCTCAAGTGCACATGGAACATTTTCCAGAATAGACCACATACTAGGCCACAAAAAGAGCCGTAGTAAATTCAAAAAGATTGAAATCCTACCAACCAACTTCTCAGATCACAAAGGTATAAAACTAGAAATAAATTTTAGAAAGAAATCAAAAAGGCTCACAAATACATGGAGACTTAACAACATTCTCCTAATTAATCCAAGGGTTAATGACCAAATCAAAACAGAAATCCAAGAATGTATGGAGACTAATGACAACAGCAACACAACGCCACAACTTCTGTGGGACGCAGCAAAGGCAGTTCTAAGAGGAAAGTATATTGCAATCCAGGCCTATTTAAAGAAGGAAGAACATTCCCACGTGAAAAGTCTAAAGACACAATTACTGAAATTGGAAAAAGAAGAACAAATGAGGCCCAAAGTCACCAGAAGGAGGGACATAATAAAGATCAGAGAACAAATAAATAAAATTGAGAAGAATAAAACAATAGAAAAAATCAATAAAACCAAGAGCTGGTTCTTTGAAAAAATAAACAAAATAGATAAACCCCTAGCCAGACTCATTAAGAGAAAAAGAGAATCTACACAAATAAACAGAATCAGAAATGAGAAAGGAAAAATAACGACAGACCCCACAGAAATACAAAGAATTATAAGAGAATATTATGAGAATCTATATGCTAACAAGCTGGAAAACATAGAAGAAATGGACAACTTCTTAGAAAAATACAACCTTCCAAGACTGACCAAGCAAGAAACAGAAAAACTAAACAGACCAATCACCAGCAACGAAATTGAATCGGTAATCAAAAAACTACCCAAGAACAAAACCCCGGGCCTGATGGATTCACCTCTGAATTCTACCAGACATATAGAGAAGAAATAACACCGATTCTCCTTAAAGTCTTCCAAAAAATAGAAGAGGAGGGAATACTTCCAAACTCATTCTATGAAGCCAGCATCACTCTAATACCAAAACCGGGCAAAGACCTCACCAAAAAAGAAAATCACAGACCAATATCCCTGATGAACGTAGATGCAAAAATACTCAACAAAATATTAGCAAACTGAATTCAAAAATACATCAGGAGGATAATACACCATGATCAAGTGGGACTCATCCCAGGGATGCAAGGATGGTACAACATTCGAAAATCCATCAACATTATCCACCACATCAACAAATAGAAGAACAAAAACCACATGATCATTTCCATAGATGCTGAAAAAGCATTTGACAAAATTCAACATCCATTCCTGAATAAACTCTCAACAAAATGGGTATAGAGGGCAAGTACCCCACATAATAAAGGCCATATATGAGAAACTCACAGCCAACATCATACTTAACAGCGAGAAGCTAAAAGCTTTTCACCTAAGATCGGGAACAAGACAGGGATGCCTACTCTCCCCACTGTTGTTCAACATAGTACTGGAGGTCCTAGCCACAGCAATCAGACAAAACAAAGACATACAAGGCATCCAGATTGGTAAAGAAGAAGTCAAATTGTCACTATTTGCAGATGACATGATACTGTACATAAAAAAACCCCAAAGACTCCACTCCAAAACTACTAGAACTAATATCTGAATTCAGCAAAGTTGCAGGATACAAAATTAACACAGAAATCTGTTACTTTCCTATACACTAACAATGAATTAGCAGAAAGAGAAATCAGAAAAACAATTCCATTCACAACTGCATCAAAAAGAATAAAAAACCTCACCAAGGAAGTGAAAGACCTATACCCTGAAAACTGCAAGACACTCTTCAGAGAAATTAAAGAGGACACTAACAAATGGAAACTCATCCCATGCTCTTGGCTAGGAAGAATTAATATTGTCAAAATGGCCATCCTGCCTGATTCAATGTAATCCCTATCAAAATATCTACAGCATTCTTCAACAAACTGGAACAAATTGTTCTAAAATTCATATGGAACCACAAAAGACCCCGAATAGCCAAAGCAATCCTGAGAAGGAAGAATAAAGCAGGGGGGATCTTGCTTCCCAACTTCAAGCTCTACTACAAAGTGACAGTAATCAAGACAATTTGGTACTGGCACAAGAACAGACCCACAGACCAGTGGAACAAAATAGAAAGTCCAGATATTAACCCAAACATATATGGTCAATTAATATATGATAAAGGAGCCATGGATATACAATGGGGAAATGACAGAATCTTCAACAGCTGGTGTTGGCAAAACTGAACAGCTACATGTAAGAGAATGAAACTGGATCATTTTATAACCCCATACACAAATGTAAACTAGTTCAACCATTGTGGAAAGCTGTATAGAGGTTCCTCAAAAAGCTAAAAATAGAAATACCATTTGACCCAGGAATCCCACTCCTAGGAATTTACCCTAAGAATACAGGAGCCCTGTTTGAAAAAGACAAATGCACCCCTATGTTTATCGCAGCACTATTTACAATAGCCAATAAGTGGAAGCAACCTAGGTGGCCATCAGTAGATGAATGGATAAAGAAGATGTGGTACATATACACAATGGAATATTATTCAGCCATAAGAAGAAAACAAATCCTACCATTTGCAACAACATGGATGGAGCTAGAGGGTATTATGCTCAGTGAAATAAGCCAAGCCGAAAAAGACAAGTATCAAATGATTTCACTCATATGTGGAGTATAAGAACAAAGAAAAAAACTGAAGGAATAAAACAGCAGCAGACTCACAGAACCCAAGAACGGACTAATAGTTACCAAAGGGAAAGGGACTGGGGAAAATGGGCGGGAAGGGAGGGATAAGAGGGGAAAAGGGGCATTACGATTAGCAGATGTAATGTTGGGGGGGCACGGGGAGGGCTGTACAACTCAGAGAAGACAAGTAGTGATTCTATAGCATCTCACTACGCTGATGGACAGTGACTGTAATGGGGTTGGTGGGGGGGACCTGATGAAGGGGTAGTTTAATAACCATAATATTGCACATGTAATTGTAGATTAATGATACCAAAATAAATTATATAAAAAATAAAATATATATAAATAACAAAAAATAATAATAAAATAAAATAAATAAAATAAAATAGCAACAGTAAATCCAGTATGTATTTACACAAATAACATCTTTATAAAAATAACCATATTTCCCAACACAAAATAATAATTAGTGAGAATGGCATTGGCTTTACATTTCTGCAACTCTGTTATCTGGCTTAATCAAAAGCAGCGGGGCAGAGAACAAGAGGGCCTGCTTCTTCCCTCAGTCTGCCAAGATGCGGCACATCACGTAGCCTCTGGAAAGTCCCCTGCATGTTCATGAGAAAAACACAGTGGAAAAGGCAAATGGCATTTTAGGGTTATTACGAAAATCATTTTTATCTCAGATACCTTGGAAGGGTCTGGGAGACTCAGGGCATCCCAGATGACACTTTGAGAACCACTACACAGAACACTTAAAAAAAAAAAAGCTAATGTGCTGAGTGAAAGAAAGCAGACACTGAAGAATATATACCATTTATAGGAAGTTCAAGAACATGCAAAACTAACGTGAGATGACAGAAGTTATGATAGTGGCTACCTCGGCTGGGTGGGGACATACAGACTTGGAGGGACACAAAATGACACTTCTGGAGGCTGGAAATGCATTGCTGGCTGAGGGGTGGTGACACAGCTGCCTGTCCACTTAAGAAGTCATCAAGCTGCACACTTAAATTAGTGCACCCCACCCCTTACCCATGCAATTGTTATACTTCAGTACGAAAGAAAAATAACATCAGGCCGGAACACCTTCAATTGGCTTCAGCTTTGTTAGAAATGCCAGGATGTGACTGCCCTTTGGCTTGGAAGGATCAGAGGTCAAGTGTTGGGGTCCCAGCCCCCAAGGGCATGACCACTCCCTGGGCACACCTGGGAGGCTGAGGGACACCCACTTGGCATTGCTGCCACTGGGCCCCTCAGACACTCGCAGGTGGCCTGAAGGACACACACCCCTTCTCTGCTTGGCCCCAGGCAGGGCTGGCGCCCTGTGCTCCCAGCAGGTCTGGAAAGTGGAGGTGGGCATTAAAGTTGGCTTTTGTTTTTTCCATCCCGGTGAGTCTCTTTGATTCATGACCAGCTGTCTTTGCAGGAAAAAGAACTTGCTTTTAGTTCTGCCTGAGGCAGGAATTAAGACACTCAGTGTCCGTGTAACCAGACAGAGACGATGCACCAGCCTTGGGATCCTTTCCAGCCCTTCCTTCTCACGGTCCACGATTACACAAGCCGCATGGAGAAGGCCTAAGGACTCTGTCCCATCCCCTGAACTCCTCCACCACATTCCCACTTCTGTCCTCTCAGCTCCAGCTTTCCCAGCTGACACTGCCCTGTACATATTGGCACACTCCCACCTCAGGGCCTTTGCACGTGTTTCTTTGTTCTTTACTTAAACATCCTCACAGCTCCCTCCCTCATTTCCTCTAGGTCTTTATTCTAGGGACACACACAGCCCACCTTGTTTGTCATTGTAGCTCTGTTGGAACACAGCTGCTCTCGTGTTTATGGATCATTCACTGCTGTTTTTGCATCACAACGGCAGAGCTGAAGCATTGCAACAGAAACTACATGGTTCACAAAGCCTAAAATATTTAGTATCTGGCCCTTTACAGAAAAAGTTGGCTGACCCCTGTTTTTATCCCATCTTACCTGTTCATCGCCTTCCCTGGCCCATGCTAGATAAAATGTCAGTCCCTTTCAATCAGTGCCACCTGCACGTTTGTTTTCCCTCCAGTACACTCTTCATCACCCAGCCAGCTAGAGAAGCGACTGCTGGCCACAGGGTCACAGCTCTATGAGGGCAGGCGATCTGTTGTGTGGTATAGCTCCATTGCCACAAGAGTGGCGATTTCAGCTCAGTAAAATGAATGAACAAGGATACGATGTGCAGGAAAATTTGTCTCACTTCTGTCTCCCTAAATTCTCACCCGAGTAGCACGGGGAGGGGCCTACACCTCCCAGTGCCGCAGCTCTGCTACCCCGGGTGGTGACTGACCCACCTCGGGCGCTCCGCAAACACGGCAGTGCTGAAGGGAATGAAGGGGGAGTGTGTGCGCAGCATCTGCACTTACGCAGAACTAAGAGGGAAGCACAAGTCGGTGCCTGTCGGCCCACCTGGGCGCCTGCCGCCCCCTCACCTTCTCCCCCGCCAGGCCCCTCCCATCGATGGCACTGCTTCCTCTGCCTGCTCAGGGCCCATAATTCAGGCTTCTTTCCTTCAGCAAGTGCTGGTGTCTGGACGGGAGGACTGCTCCCACCCCAGCCATCAGCACCTCCAGGCTAAGGGCCAACTCCTGCCCTCAGGGAGCCAAGAGGCAGGCAGTACAGGAAACATGACAGAAGCCAGATCCAGGCCAGCCACTGTCAGGAAGGCCACTGTGGGGCAAGAACCACAAAAAGTGCCATGTGCCTGCACAGGTCTGTGACATGCCAGCCACCTGGCGCCCTAAGAAGTCTCTCCCACCCACTGTAGGCGGTGAGCCCTCCTCCCTGCCTGGATCTCCTTCCACCCATGTCCTCACTGCCTGTGGTCCACCTGGCTCCCACAGATGTCCCAAGGACCTCATCTTCTCCTGTCCTGAGGGGTCAGAGGTCTCTAGGGACTCCAAGAAATATGGGGAAAGAATGGGCTTCAGGTTCTAATCCTGGTCCTGCAAACTCTTTGAGCCTCAGTTTCCTCATTTATAAAGGACAGAAAATTGGGCCTACAATAAGGAATTATTTAGAATAAGATGAAGTGTGTAAATAATCCAGGGTTTAAATTGGGTGGATTAATCTCACATTTATTTCCTCTTCTTTCCAAAACCCTAAAAAGACAGTAAGGAAATGAGAAATTTTATAAATGCTCAAGCAGTCCTGCTCTGCCTGTTCTGTTCTGTTTGTTTGTTGTGCGAAAGCAAAAGCAAAACAGTGTCATCCGGTCGGACTGCTGTGGCCAGGCCGTCTGTTCCAGGAGGACGTGCTCCTCACCCACTGGGCTCAGCCCACCAGGGCCTGCCTGAGCTCCCACAAAGGTGCCAGAGCCTCCTCCCGGATCAGAACACAGCAGCAGCGAGTGTTTGAAGAAAGCACCCAACACAAACAAACCAACAAATGGAGGAAATAGAAACAATGCAAGACACTGAAGACAAATGCACAGATTATAATTCTCAAAAAAGAGAAGATATACATCCATAAAACAAAACAAAAAAACACAAAAATACTGCAATGTTATTACAAAGGAGTAATTGACTGAACAATTAGAAAATGACAATTAGAATCCAATTAAAAAACAATTAGAATTACAATCCAATTAAAAAACGGACAAAAGATCTGAAAAGACATTTCACCAAAGAAGACATGCAGATGGAAAATAAGCATATAAAAAGATATTCAAAATCATATGTCACAGAGGAATTGAAAATTAAAACAAATCTACACACCAACTTGTGAGATCCAAGATGGCAGCGTGAGAGGTGAGACAGAGAACTCCTCCCAAAACCACAGAGAGTGTGAAAATACAGTTAATACAACTAACCATAAAACAGCAACAGTAAAGAAAGCTGCACCAGACTGCATACAGACCTCATGAACAGAGCAGACCTCACAAAACAGGGCACCAGCTCTGCTCCCCTACGACCCCCAACATCACTCCAGGGGCTGAGCAGCTCCAGAGACTGGAGCTTCTGGGCAATAGAGGGCACCACACAGAAATATGAAACGTCAAAAGAACATGGTACAGACCAAAATCTCACAAACCCCAGAAAAAGGGCCAAATGAAACTGAACTCACCAATCTTCCTGAAAGAGAGTTCAAAATAAAAGTCATGAACATGCTTATACAGGTACAGAAAAATATTCAAGAACTCAGGAACAAATTTAAGATGGAGATTCAATCATTAAGAAATTCCATATCTGAAATGAAACATACAATGGAGGGATTTAAAAGCAGATTAAATGTAGTAGAAGAGACAGTAAATGGAATAGAAATTATCGAAAAGGAATACAAAGAAACTGAGGCACAGAGAGAAAAAAGGAATCTCTAAGAATTAAAGAATATAGAGAGAACTGTGTGACCAGTTCAAACAGAACAATATTCATATAATAAGGGTACCAGAAGAAGAGAGAGAAAAAGGGATAGAAAGTGTCATTGAGGAGGTAATTGCTGAAAACTTCCCCAATCTGGCCATCAAGATGCACAGATCTCCCAACACAAGGGACCCAAGGAAGACAACATCAAGACATATAATAATTAAAATGGCAAAGATCAAGGATAAAGACAGACTTTCAAAAGCAACTACAGAGAGAAAAAAAGATCACATACAAAGGAAAACCCATCAGGCTATCATCATATTTCTCAACAGAAACCTTACAGTCCAGAAGGGAGTGGCATGATATATTTAATGCAATGAAGCAGAAGGGCCTCAAACCAAGAACACTCTACCCGGCAAGGTTATCATTTAAATTTGAAGGAGGGATTAAACAATTTTCAGATAAGCAAAAGCTGAGAGAATTTACCTCCCACAAACCACCTCTGCAGTGCATTTTGGAGGGACTCCTATAGATGGAAGTATTCCAAAGACAAAATAGATGTCACCCAAGGGATAGACAAAGAGTACAGAATATGATTCATAACATACAAAGAATGGAGGAGGAAGAAAAAGGAGGAAAAAAAAAGAATCTTTATGTTGTGTTTGTAATAGCATAGGAAGTGAGTTAAATTTGACTATTAGATAGTAAGGGAATTACCCTTGAACCATTGGTAGCCACAAATCTAAAGCCTGCAATGGCAATAAGTACATACCTATCGACAATCACCCTAAATGTAAATGGTCTGAATGCACCAATCAAAAGACGTAGAGTCAGTGAATGGATTAAAAAAACAAGACCCATTTATATGCTGCCTACAAGAGACTCACTTCAAACCCAAAGACATACACAGACTGAAAGTAAAAGGATGGAAAAAGATATTTCATGCAACCAACAGGGATAAAAAAGCAGGAGTTGCAGTACTTGTATCAGACAAAATAGACTTCAAAACAAAGAACGTCATAAGAGACAAAGAAGGACATTGCATAATGAAAAGGGGTCAGTCCAACAAGAGGATATAACTATTATAAATATCTATGCACCCAACACAGGATCACCTACGTATGTGAAACAAATATTAACAGAATTAAAGGGGGAAATAGAATGCAATGCATTCATTCTAGGAGACTTCAACACAACACTCACTCCAAAGGACAGATCAAACATACAGAAAATAAATAAAGAGACAGAGGCACTGAACAACGAATTAGAACAGATGGACCTAACAGACATCTACACAACACTCCATTCAAAAGCAACAGGATACACATTCTTCTCAAGTGTACATGGAACATTTTCAAGAATAGATCATATACTAGGCCACAAAAAGAGCCAAAGTAAATTCAAAAAGATTGAAATTGTACCAACCAGCTTCTCAGATCACAAAGGTATGAAACTGGAAATAAATTACTCAAAGAAAATGAAAAAGCCCACAAACACATGGAGGCTTAATAACATGCTCCTAAATAATCAATGGATCAATGACCAAATAAAAACAGAGATCAAGCAATATATGGAGACAAATGACAACAATAATTCAACACCGGAAAATCTGTGGGATGCAGCGAAGGCTGTGCTAAAAGGGAAATATACTGCAATACAGGCCGACCTCAGGAAAGAAGAACAATCCCAAATGAACAATCTAAACTCACAATTAATGAAACTAGAAAAGGAAGAACAAATGAGGCCCAAAGTCACCAGAAGGAGCAACATAATAAAGATTAAAGCTGCAATAAATAAAATTGAGAAGAATAAAACAATAGAATCAATGAAAGCAGAAGCTGGTTCTTTGAGAAAATAAACAAAATAGATAAACCCCTGGCCAGACTTATCAAGAAAAAAAGAGAATGTACACACATAAACAGAATCAGAAATGAGAAAGGAAAAATCACTACAGACACCACAGAAATACAAAGAATTAGGAGAGAATACTATGAAAAATTATATGCTAACAAACTGCATAACCTAGAACAAATGGACAACTTTCTAGAAAAATACAACCTTCCAAGGCTGAGCCAGAAAGAAACAGAAAATATGAATAGACCAACTACCAGCAAAGAAATTGAATTGGTAATCAAAAAAACTACCTAAAAACAAAACCCCTGGACAAGATGGTTTCACTGATGAATTTTATCAAACATGTAGTGAAGACCTAATACCCATCCTCCTTAAAGTTTTCCAAAAAGTAGAAGAGGAGGGAATACTCCCAAACTCATTCTACGAGGCCAACATCACTCTAATACCAAAACTAGGCAAAGACACCACAAAAAAACAAAATTACAGACCAATATCCCTGATGAACAGAGATGCAAAAATACTCAACAAAATATTAGCAAACCAAATTCAAAAACACATCGAAAAGATCATCCATCATGATCAAGCGGGATTCATCCCAGGGATTGGTAAAACATTTGAAAATCTATCAACATTATCCACCACATCAACAAAAAGGACAAAAAACACATGATCATCTCCATAGATTCTGAAAAAACATCCGACAAAATTCAACATCGATTCATGATAAAACCTCTCAACAAAATGGGTATGGAGGGCAAGTACCTCAACATAATAAAGGCCATATATGACAAACTCACAGCCAACATTATACTTAACAACAAGAAGCTGAGAGCTTTCCCTTTAAGATCTGGAACAAGACAAGGATGCCCACTCTCCCCGCTTTTATTCAACATAGTTCTAGAGGTCCTAGCCATGGCAATCAGATCACAAAGAAATAAAAGGCATCCAGATTGGTAAGGAAGAAGCCAAACAGCCCCTGTCTGCAGATGACATGATATTGTACATAAAAAACCCTAAGGAATCCACTCCAAAACTACTAGATCTAATATCTGAATTCAGTAAAGTTGTGGGATACAAAATTAATACACAGAAATATGTTGCATTTCTATATACTAACAGTGAACTAGCAGAAAGAGATATCAGGAAAACAATTCCATTCACAATTGTGTCAAAAAGAATAAAATACCTAGGAATAAACCTAACCAAGGAAGTGAAAGATTTATACTCTGAAAACAACAAGACACTCATGAGAGAAATTAAAGAAGATACCAATAAATGGAAACACATCCCGTGTTCATGGATAGGAAGAATAAATATTGTCAAAATGGCTATACTACCTAAAGCAATCTACAGATTCAATGCAATCCCTATCAAACAACCAACAGCTTTCTTCAATGAACTGGAACAAATAATTCTAAAATTCATATGGAACCACAAAAGACCCCGAATAGCCAAAGCAATCCTGAGAAGGAGGAATAAAACAGGGGGAATTACACTCCCTGACTTCAAGCTCTACTACAAAGCCACAGTAATCAAGACAATTTGGTATTGGCACAAAAACAGACCCACAGACCAGTGGAACAGAATAGAAAATCCAAACATTAACCCAAACATATACAGTCAATTAATATTTGATAAAGTGCCTTGGATATACAATGGGGAGATGACAGCCTCTTCAGCAGCTGGTGTTGGAAAAACTGGACAGCTACATGTAAGAGAATGAAACTGGACTACTGTCTAGTCCCATACACAAAGGTAAACTCAAGGTGGATCAAAGACCTGAATGTAAGTCATGAAACCATAAAAATCTTAGAAAAAAACATAGGTAAAAATCTCTTGGACATAAACATGAGCAACTTCTTCATGAACATATCTCCCCGGGCAAGGGAAACAAAAGCAAAAATGAACAAGTGGGACTATATCAAGCTGAAAAGCTTCTGTACAGCAAAGGACACCATCAGTAGAACAAAAAGACATCCTACAGTATGGGAGAATATAGTCATAAAAAACGTATCTGATAAAGGGTTGACATCCAAAATATATAAAGAACTCATGCACCTTAACAAACAGAAAGCAAATAATCCAATTAAGAAATGGGCAGAGGACATGAATAGACACTTCTCCAAAGAAGAAATTCAGATGGCCAACAGGCACATGAAAAGATGCTCCACATCGCTAATCATCAGAGAAATGCAGATTAAAACCACAATGAGATATCACCTCACACCAGTGAGGATGGCCAACATCCAAAACACAAACAACAACAAATGTTGGCGAGGATGTGGAGAAAAGGGAACCCTCCTACACTGCTGGTGGGACTGCAAATTAGTTCAACCATTGTGGAAAGCAGTATGGAGGTTCCTCAAAAAACTCAAAATAGAAATACCATTTGACCCAGGAATTCCACTCCTAGGAATTTACCCTAAGAATGCAGCAGCCCAATTTGAAAAGGACAGATGCACCCCTATGTTTATTGCAGCACTATTTACAATAGCCAAGAAATGGAAGCAACCTAAGTGTCCATCAGTAGATGAATGGATAAAGAAGATGTGGTACATATACACAATGGAATATTATTCAGCCATAAGAAGAAAACAAATCCTACCATTTGCAACAACATGGATGGAGCTAGAGGGTATTATGCTCAGTGAAATAAGCCAAGCCGAAAAAGACAAGTATCAAATGATTTCACTCATATGTGGAGTATAAGAACAAAGAAAAAATACTGAAGGAACAAAACAGCAGCAGACTCACAGAACCCAAGAACGGACTAATAGTTACCAAAGGGAAAGGGACTGGGGAAAATGGGCGGGAAGGGAGGGATAAGAGGGAAAAAGGGGCATTACGATTAGCAGATATAATGTTGGTGGGGGCACGGGGAGGGCAGTACAACTCAGAGAAGACAAGTAGTGATTCTATAGCATCTCATTACGCTGATGGACAGTGACTGTAATGGGGTTGGTGGGGGGGGACCTGATGAAGGGGTACTTTAATAACTGTAATATTGCACATGTAATTGTAGATTAATGATAATAAAATAAATTATATTTAAAAAAAATGGCCATCCTGCCTAAAGCAATCTACAGATACAAAGCAATCTCTATCAAAATACCAACAGCACTCTTCAATGAACTAGAGCAAATTGTTCTAAAATTCATATGGAACCACAAAAGACCCCCAAAATAGCCAAAGCAATCCTGAGAAGGAAGAATAAAGTGGGGGGGGGGGGAATTATGCTCCCTGACTTCAAGCTCTACCGCAAAGCCACAGTAATCAAGACAATTTGGTACTGGCACAAGAACAGACCCATAGACCAATGGAACAGACTAGAGAGTCCAGATATAAACCCAAGCATATATGGTCAATTAATATATGATAAAGGACCCTTGGATATACAATGGGGAGATGACACCCTCTTCAACAGCTGGTGTTGGAAAAACTGGACAGCTACATGTAAGAGAATGAAACTGGATTACTGTCTAACCCCATACACTAAAGTAAACTCATAGTGGATCAAAGACCTGAATGTAAGTCATGAAACTATACAACTCTTAGAAAGAAACATAGGCAAAAACCTCTTGGACATAAACATGAGCGACTTCTTTATGAACATATCTCCCCGGGCAAGGGAAACAAAAGCAAAAATGAACAAGTGGGACTATATCAAACTAAAAATCTTCTGTACAGTAAAGGACACCATCAATAGACAAAAAGACATCCTACAGTATGGGAGAATATATTCATAAATGACATATCCAATAAGGCGTTGACATTCAAATTATATAAGGAGCTCATGCACCTCAACAAACAAAAAGCAAATAAGCCAATCAAAAAATGGGCAGAGGAGCTGAACAGACACTTCTGCAAAGAAGAAATTCAGATGGCCAGCAGGCACATGAAAAGATGCTCCACATCGCTAATCATCAGAGAAATGGAAATTAAAACCACAATGAGATATCACCTCATACCTGTTAGGATGGCCGCCATCCAAAAGACAAACAACAACAAATGTTGGCGAGGATGTGGAGAAAGGGGAACCCTCCTACACTGCTGGTGGGAATGCAAATTAGTTCAATCATTGTGGAAAGCAGTATGGAGGTTCCTCAAAAAACTAAAAATAGAAATGCCATTTGACCCAGGAATTCCACTCCTAGGTATTTACTCTAAGAATGCAGCAGCCCAGTTTGAAAAAGACATATGCACCCCTATGCTTATTGCAGCATTATTTACAATAGCCAAGAAATGGAAACAACCTAAGTGTCCATCAGTAGATGAATGGATAAAGAAGATGTGGTACATATACACAATGGAATATTATTCAGCCATAAGAAGGAAACAAATCCTACCATTTGCAACAACATGGATGGAGCTGGAGGATATTATGCTCAGTGAAATAAATCAGGCGGAAAAAGAGAAATATCAAATGATTTCACTCATATGTGGAGTATAAGAACAAAGAAAAAAACTGAAGGAACAAAACAGCAGCAGACTCACAGAACCCAAGAATGGACTAATAGTTACCAAAGGGAAAGGGACCAGGGAGGATGGGTGGGAAGGGAGGGATAAGGGGGAAAAGGGGGCATTATGATTAGCAGACATAATATAATGTGGGGGGGGGGCACGGGGAGGGCTGTACAACTCAGAGAAGACAAGTAGTGATTCTATAGCATCTCACTACGCTGATGGACAGTGACTGTAATGGGGCATGTGGTGGGGACTTGATGATGGGGGGAGTCTAGTAACCATAATGTTGCACATGTAATTGTAGATTAATGATACCAATATATTAAAAAAAATTAAAAAGAAAATAATAATAATATGATACATAATTTTTTATTAGTTAATAGGAGTACTGGACATTAAGAGTGTGTTCCAGAAATTAGAATTAAAAACACAGAGATGGAAAATGTCAGAGAAAAGATAAGAACAAATAAAGGATCGATTTGGGACATCCAAAGTGCTACTAATAAAATTATCAGAAAGAGAAAATGGAAGGGAAGAAACAGCTAAATAAGAGGTAATAGGGAAGAATTTTCTCAGAATAAGGACACAGAGCTCCAGAGTGGCAGGACCCACAAGAGGCCACACAGCAAGACTTAGAAGACCCACCCTAAGAATGCCTCAAATGCCAGGGCGGGGACTGCTTCGTTCAATAAAAGGCCTTTCCATACCCTTTTCCAACTCTATACATGCATTAATTTGATTATTTAAAAAGCAAAAAAAAGAAAACCATTTTCTTGTATGTTTTCCCCCTGTATGCAGCATCCACATGTCACACATCAAAATAAAACCATGCACGTATGTACATAAATCCTGATGGTATGCAAATTAAAACCACAACGAGATATCACCTCACACCAGTAAGGATGGCCAGCATTGAAAAGACTAACAACAAATGCTGGCGAGGATGTGGAGAAAGGGGAACCCTCCTATACTGCTGATGGAAATGTAAGCTAGTTCAACCATTGTGGAAAGCAGTATGTAGGTTAGGTTCCTCAAAAAAAAAAAAATAGAAATACCATTTGACCCAGGAATCCCACTCCTTGGAATTTACGCAAAGAATACAACTTCTCAGATTCAAAAAGACATATGCACCCCTATGTTTATTACACCACTTTTTACAATAGCCAAGATATGGAAGCAACTTAAGTGTCCATCAGTAGATGAATGGATAAAGAGGTGGTACATATACACAATAGAATACTATTCAGCCATAAGAAGGAAGCAAATCCGACCATTTGCAACAACATGGATGGAGCTGGAGGATATTATGCTCAGTGAAATAAGCCAGGCCGAGAAAGACAAGTGCCAAATGATTTCCCTCATTTGTGGAGTATAACAATGAAGCAAAACTGAAGGAACAAAATAGCAGCAGACTCAGAGACTCCAAGAAGGAACTAGTGGTTACCAAAGGGGAGGGGTTTGAGAGGGCAGGTGGGGAGGGTGGGAGAAGGGGATTGAGGTGTATTATGTTTAGGACACATGGTGTGGGGGATCACGGGGAAAACAGTGTAGCACAGAGAAGGCAAATAGTGAATCTGTGGCATCTTGCTACACTGATGGCAGTGAGTGCAATGGGGTATGGGTGGGGACTTGATAATATGGGTAAATGTAGTAACCACATTGTTTTTTCATGTGAAACCTTCATAAGAGTGTATATCAATAATACCTTAATAACTAACTAAATAAATAAATCCTGATGGTAAACAGGAGATGGGAGATATATCTCCACATACCCTAATCCTAAAGGGCTTTGGGCTCAACTCCAAATGTCTTGGCCTGGTGTTCATTGCCCTCCTCCAACCTGCTTCTCCTCTGGCCACCCTCTGAGCTGAACTTGCCCCAAACTACAAAAACGTGGGAGAGACACCAAATCCTCCTCATTTCCCCCTTTACAAAGAAAGGGAATGTGTTCCCCCACCGTGAAAACTCCACGCTGGGCCTTGGCCCCAGGTCAGTGGCCTCTCCTCCCTGCAGGCTCTTTCCCACCCCACCTGCCATCCCCCCTCCCTTTCTCACAGCACTACTACCATGTCACCTTTTCTTTTATTTTTCCTGTCTAGCTCTAGGAGGGCTGAAGTTTGGGTCTGTCAGCTCTCTGCTGTCTACACAGGTTGAAGAGCGCCTGATGCATCCTAGTGGGTGCTCAGTACAGGCTGGACTGTCCCCTGAAAGTCCTGTATTGAAGCTGGAACCCCTAGTCCTTCAGAAAGTGACTGCATTTGGAGACAGGGCTTTTAAAGAGTAAGTTCAATGAGGACGCCAGGGTGGGCCCTAATCCAATCTGACTGACGTTGTGCAGTGCCCACGGGGCCCCAAGGGACACCGTGTCCTTGTCCCACCAATGACCACACAGGCCCCTGCCCTCCCCACGGCTGCCTGCAGCCTTGCCCATCCCTGGTGGGCCCTCCCCTCCCACCCCACTGCAGTAGCAGCCTCCGGGGAGGGGCCGGGGTTCTGGCAGCTCAGCCAGAGTCTCTCCTGGCAGACAGCTCCATTTCTCTGGGGCCCCCTCATCTGGCCTGGGTTAAAGGACACACCCTCTCCCCTCCTTTCATGCTCTGCTCTTAGGGCCTCCCTTCAAAAATCTCCCCTCCTCTGTTCAGGCTGAAGGTGGGGAGATAATTATGGGAGCAGCTGGCAAGTCCTACGGAGGCATCTGGCACCCTCAGAGAGAACCTGGGGGTCTTGTCTTTAGCTGCTGGGCTTTTAGAACAAAACCAAAGACAAACCTGTGTTCCCCAGGGCCCTGAGGAGATGAAGACAGACTCAGCTGTTTTGTTTCATTTCGAAGAGAATTTAATGAAGGGACTATTTACTTGGAAGCCAGCCTGGGTGTTGAGGTATCCTGGGCATGGTGGCGGTGGGAGCTGTTCCAGCTCAGGCTGCACAAGAAAGGGAAGGAAAGGGGTTATCGAGGCCAGGAAAGGGGGTCACCACCACAGAGTGGCAACCGAGGGTGGGGTGTGCAGTCACTAGCCAAACTGCAGTCCCAGGCAGGATGGGAGCCGGGAGAAACACCTGCCTCTCTTCTCCCGTCTCCTGCCGCTGCCTCCCACTGGCCAAATCCAGTGATGCCCGGGCACAGAGCAGGGAACAGCAAGGTGGAGTGGAGGGACAAATGCCAAGGCAGAGTGCGCCAAGGGAGCCCGCAGGCTGGGTGCTCCCTGCCCACTGGAATCTGGCTCTGACAGCGGCACCCTGACAGCCTGTCCCCACTAAACGCCACCACTAAGGGCCTGCTCTCTGGAGCCTGGGGCTGGCCTCAGCTCCCACCCACACCTGGTCGCTAGTTTTCCAGTCTCCCAGGGACTCCAAGGCCTTAAAGCCTCCCAACAAAATCAGTCGGTCAGAGCTGGCATCTGCTCCTAACTGAAAGAACCTGATACAAGCATCTTCACCCATGGGTTGGGAGTCTTTTTCTAACAGATAATGGGCAGAGCCAACCAGCTGCCCTGCAGGCTGAAAACCAAACTCGGGAATTTGCAGCCGAAGCCAGAGCCAGTATGACTCAGCACTGTGGTTGCAAAGTCACCACCACCCAGAGACCCCAGAACCCAGACACCTCTGGGGTGACTACCACCCCAAGAATGGATTCTTCACGCTCCTGCTTCTCAGATCGCTGTCTCCCAAGGCTGCTGACCGACATCACGCTTCCTCAAGTGCGCTGCAAGGAGGCCTGGAAAACCAGGCTCTCCGCATTGCAGTTAGTGGGGAACCCCAAACACGGGAAGGGGTTTCCCTTGCTGGGCAGTTAACAGATAACAAACTTGCCGACTAATACACGGGCCATTTTCAAGATGTTGGCTTACTTCCTTCAGACAGTATCTTCAGAGAGATGACTGACTCTTCCTAAGTATTGTCACATTTCTTTCCCTAAAGAGTTAATTCCCAGCCACATCCAGAGAGCACAGTGCCTGCTTTGCCACACCCACACACGTTACCATTAAGTTTTTTTTTTAATTATAGAAAAAATATAATTGGTGCCTCACTGTTTCTCTCTCTCTCTCTTTGGTTTCTGTTTGTTTATTGGTTGTATTCTGCAGTCTTTAATACATGACTTAGGACATATCTGATTGTTTGTTTTGACGACTGATTTTTCATTATTTTCCTTTTTGTACCCTGTGCTAAAATTAGCTGACATTTGCTGAAAGATGTATTAGGATTAGATTCAGCTGTGGGTAACAGAAAAAAAACCAACAACAGAGGCTTAAACTAGATAAGACACTTCTTTCTCTTCCACATAAAAGAGGCCTAGAGAAAGACAGTCCAGAGCTGGCCTTGGACCACTCCATGGAGCTGTGAGGGACCCAGCTCCTCCCTGATCGCCCTCCACCAACCCCTGATAGGGCCTCATCCTCACAGTCCCAGGTGGCGGCTGGAGCTACAGCCAGCAAGTCCAGCAACAAGACAGAGGACAGGAAGAAAAGGGAATAGCTGCCTACCTTCACAACACTCCTGTTTGCATCTTCTTGGCCCAAATGTGGTCTCACCAAGGGAGGCTGGACAGTCAGCCCAGCTAAAAATCAGGATCTTAGTATTCAGGACTAAGGGAAGAATGGCTGTTGAGAGGGCAGGCAACTATCTTTTCCACAGACACGGAGGAAGTCACACTGAACACAATCTTTTTGTAAGAACAATCATTATGTAATTATCACTAAGTAGTTATCAACTATGGGCACTGTGCTAGGCAATTGATATGTATTATCCTAATCCTTACCACACCCCTTTATAAGGGATAACGTTACTATTCTTATTTTACAGAGGAGGAAACCAAAGCACAGAGAGGCTAGCTAACTTGACCAAGGTCTAACAGCTCACAGATGGCACAGCCTGGATTTGAATGTAGCAGCCTGGCTCCAGAAACCCCAGCATGTGACACAGCGGTGAAGAGGCTACTCTGACCAGCAATTACAGAACCAAGCCGAGGAGGCCCATGGGGTTCTTCCAAGGGGCTCAATGGCTCAAAGGTGAGGAGGAGGGGCCTGAGCCAGAGCTTTCTTCCTTTGTGCCTCTGAATATTTCATTTGTTCAGCCATTCAACAAAGGTTCTTTCAGAACACACATTACATTTGTAATGAACCGTCTGATGCCTGTGTCTGTCACTCCTTGGGTGACAAAGTAGGTACTCAGAAGATACTTTCCTGTGAATGAATGCACGTGCCAAGCCTTCTCTGCGCGAGGCTCCAAGACGGGCACCGAGAGCATTCAGACAAGATGCAGCTCCTGCCCAATGGCACTCACGGCCCTGTGGACAACACTGATGGGGGGACAGCACAGGGAACAACAGAGCAGGCAAAGGCAGGGGGCCTCCATGGCAAGAAGTCTGGAGTGGCTAGATCATACGTTGTGAGTCACAAGCAATAAGGAATAAGGTTCTAAAGGTAGGCTGGAGCAGGCTTAAAACTCCTCTCAAGTCCAAGGTGAGAAATATAGCCTCAGCCCCGAGGTGCTAGGGACCCTCAAGAGGCTTTAAACAGGTGGTGACAGAGTGGCACGTAAAAAGGTTGTTCTGGCAGCCTGTGCAGAGGATGGAAGGAGGGGCAGACACCAGAAGCACGGAGATCCACAGAGAGGCTGGAGGAACGAATGCCCTGGAAAGGATGTCACAAGGCCCGGGATGTGGAGAATGGAACAGATGGGCCTCAGGGGGTGGACAGGATGACACCTCTGCTCAACAGGGGCAAGAAGGGAAGAGGTGGGCTTGCAGGGCTGAGGAAATGAGACACTGCTTAAAAGGGGCCTAGTGGGAAGTCTGAGATGAGGGGTTTGGAAGGAAGGGGGTGGGGTGAGGTGAAGAACAAGAGGCCCAGGCTCCAGTGTGTGAGCCAGACAGATGGTGTGGGGACCTCCAGGGGAGGGGAAAGGGCGCCGGAGGGGGTCCGTGAGGTGGCTGGAAGGGGGCTGGAGAGGGGCCCTGGCTTGCACTGGGCAGACAGCAGTTGGACGCCTGTAGGCTATGCTCATGACTCAGAAATGTCCCAGCCCTGCCAGGAGACTGCCTGGCCTCACTGCCCGTCCCCCCCAGTCCCAGACAGGCTCCCGCATCAGGAGTTCGGAGCTCCCCTCCCTGCCTTCCACTCTCCCAGAAGGGCCTTCCTCCCCTCAGAACCCAGACATACCCACAGCCTCCCCACCACCCCTCAGCCTTTCCCCGCTGGCTGATGAAACACAGGCCAGCCATGGGTGGGGGTACACACAGACATCTGCAGGGGGGCCATTAAGAAGCCGGGGATGGGCTGAGGGTGCCAGGGGCCTACACGGCCAGGGAGTGGGTAGCGGAGAGGATCCACGAATCAGTCTGAGCCAGCAGGAAGTTAACGTCTGCACTGCTTTGCCCCCAGCAGGCTAATGAGACACAGGTGGTCCCCTGGCCGGGCCCCCTGACAGTGTAAGCAGCTGCTGGTTCAGTCTGACGGAGGGGGAGGGGGTTCTGCAGCTCCAGGGGCGGGGCTGGGGCGGCTGGCGGGGGCCCAGCACATAACTCTGGGCGGTTGCAGTCTGGGGCAGCAGACACCCGCCGCTCTGAGCTGGACTGCAGCATGAAGGTACTGGGCCTGGGCAGGAGATTCATGGCCCTGGGGAGCGAACCCACTCCACGGAGAGGATGCTCGCCAGAGGGGGCTCTTGTGGCCCACCCAAACTCTTCAGCTGTGAGGGTGCTGAGACTGTCTCACAGTGAGGTTTCTTGGGAGCAGGAGGGGCCAGAGGGCAGACAAAAGGTTTCTGGTGGGCCAAGTGCAGAGAAGGCTGGGCTCCGGGGCGGCGGGGAGGTGACCCTGCTCTCCTGTCACCAGGCCCTCCTTGCCCTGCCGCTGCTTCTGCTCTCCACGCCCCCGTGCGCCCCCCAGGCCTCCGGAATCCGGGGAGATGGTAAGCAGCCTGTGTTGACAGCCTGGGTGAGGACAGGCCGTACTGAGCCATCGTTTCTGGGAGCCAGGCCCCCAATGGGCTAGGTGGTGGTCTTGAAGAGCCCCTGCCTTAAAGAATCTTGTGACTTTTTGTGCTTAGAGCACACTGTCCCCAGAGACGGAAGCAAAGGGGGGTGCGGAGGTGCCCGTTAAGCCTCAGTCCCCCTCCCCTCCCCCAGCTCTGGAGAAGTCTTGCCTTCAGCAGCCCCTGGACTGTGACGACATCTACGCCCAAGGCTACCAGACAGACGGTGTGTACCTCATCTACCCGTCGGGCCCCAGCGTGCCTGTGCCCGTCTTCTGTGACATGACCACCGAAGGCGGGAAGTGGACGGTGAGTAGTGGGGACAGAGGCCTGTGTGGCCAAGCTTCACTGCAGTTTGTTCACCTGAGTTGGGGTAACAGCACCCACAGCAGTGAGCTGCTGCCGATGCTCAACTCTAGGTGCTGATAATAGGTTGGGGCGAGGATGGGTAATCCTCACGATAACCCCGGGAGGAAGGTAGTTTTTGCAGATAAGATACCATAAGGCCCAGAGCAGTGAAGTAACTTGCCCAAGGCCACACAGCCAGCACTGAGACTCACACCCAGTGGCTTGAACCCTAGAACCTGCCATTCAACCTATTCCTGGCCCTCAGCAGCTGCTCAGGAGGGGCCTCGTGCCAGCAATTGCCTTGTTTAGGGCCCCAGCACCACAGGTCTGTGTGAGGTCCCTGTCCAGCGGACCCTTAATTGTCCAGGCCATCCTCTCTGCTCCAGGTTTTCCAGAAGAGATTCAATGGCTCTGTGAGTTTCTTCCGGGGATGGAACGACTATAAGCTGGGCTTTGGCCGTGCTGACGGGGAGTACTGGCTGGGTAAGGTGGGGCCCAGGCGGGCTGGGGGGCGGCACAGAGCCAGGTCCTGGCTGATGGTTGCCCCTCCTGCCAGGACTGCAGAACCTCCACCTCCTGACCCTGAAGCAGAAGTACGAGCTGCGCGTGGACATGGAGGACTTTGAGAACAACACGGCCTATGCCAAGTATGCTGACTTCTCCATCTCCCCCAACGCGGTCAGTGCCGAGGAGGATGGCTACAGCCTCTATGTGGCGGGCTTCGAGGACGGCGGGGCAGGTATCACCCAGGCGCCAGCGTGAAGGGCTGTTGGGGGAGAGGTCAGGCTGGCACTGCCCAGTGGGTCCCTGACCTCCTCACACCCCTCCTTTTCCCTCCGGGCCTGCGACGGCCACGGCTGGCTCCCAGCCAGCTTGGGCCTCAGCGCCGAGGAGCCGCGTCCCCTCCACTCCAGGGCGCCCTACGAACAGCTGTTTCTCTTCACTGCAGAAGCACAATACCCAACATATGGCTCAGGGAGGGTGCCACACGTCTCACAGCCTCCCTCGCTGCTGCTGTCGCCCTGTCCCTGCCAGCTCAGGGCTCTGCCCACTTCCTCAGCTGCCCCGTCCCCCTCCCCTCTGCCAGGTGACTCCCTGTCCTACCACAGTGGCCAGAAGTTCTCCACCTTCGACCGGGACCAGGACCTCTTTGTGCAGAACTGTGCAGCTCTCTCCTCAGGAGCCTTCTGGTTTCGCAGCTGCCACTTTGCCAACCTCAATGGCTTCTACCTGGGTGGCTCCCACCTCTCCTATGCCAATGGCATCAACTGGGCCCAGTGGAAGGGTTTCTACTACTCCCTCAAGCGCACCGAGATGAAAATCCGCCGGACCTGAGGGTCTCGCCCATCAGCCCCAAGCCTCCCAGCTGCTCTGGGTCTCCATGAGCGCTCCCCTGCCGCCCCTGCCCACCCCACGGTCCCAACATGCTGGCGCTGCTGCTCTCTTAGCACCTGCTTCTCAGGAGGCCTTGGGCTCTGGCCCAGACTGATCCCATCACACCTGGAGCGACCATCTCTAGAGCCAGGCCTCTGTTCCTCTCCACCTAAGGCCACACTGCCAGCAGCTTCCCAGGCCTCCCTTGAGAGAAACAGCCTCCTGACCTGGACCTGGACAGGGTCCACGGTTTTCAGTGGCCTCTGCCCTAACCCAGAAGCTGAGCACTGAAAGCTACTTTCCCAGACTGGGGCTCTGTGTCCACTTTAGCCAGACTCCTCTGTCTGAGGCCGTTCTAGCATGCTAGACTGAGCTGGCCAAGTCTGGCCAGTGCCCACTGCATGCCAGGCCACTGTGTGTAGCCCCCCAGGCTCTTGTGCCAACCCCTGGGCTGCCTGGCCCCAGTGCCCTGGGTGTTCTGCCTTACTTCCCATCTGGCCCACCCCCTTCAGCCACACCCCAGCACTCCCTCTGCTGTTCTCAAAGCAGCTCCCATCCTTCATCTCCCTCCGACTTATTCCTGAGTGAGCACCATGGACCCCCAGCCCCATCACACCATCATGTTCAGCTTCCCCCGTGTGCCTGTCCGAGGCCCCAAAGCTGTAGTTCAGTCCAGCTCCCGCCCGCCACCCTCCAACAGCCACAATCACGGTAGGCACAGATATGAGGTCCCCCTCCTGCCCGGGGGTTGAGGTTTTGGCTACGTGAGAGGGCAAAGGCCAACTCTGTGGGGCCAGGAGCAAGTGGGGAGTGGAGCTCGCAATAAACCTCAGGACCTGAAGGAACTTGGCTTTGGCGGTTGTGCGTGTGAGCGTGCTCGGCCCCCAACATGGGAAACGGGCTCCTCCTTGCTCCCTGACCAAGGTCACCCGGACCTCAACTGCAGAAAGACCCCTCGGTAAGGGGCTAAAGGGAACCTTATTTCACAGGCCTCATTTCTATGCCAAAAAGACTGTGTAGTAATAAAAATTATAATAATAAAAATATAATACAGAAAAGGACCACTTGGGGAGTGAGGGTGCCCTGACCCTGTCACAGCTTGGAAGGTGGCTCGGGTGGCTGCTTAAGGCTGCAAAGCGGGTCTGAGATGAACCCGCAGAACAATCCCACCCACGCTGCCACCACTGCTGGGGCCGAGGGAACATGGGAGCCGGGTCTGCCCCTGGTAGCAAGGCACAGGCTGCGGGCCTCAGGGGTCCTGGAGGTCAGGCAGGTCAGCCAGCAGCATGGGGGAGTCCATCTGGATCTCACGCTGCAGGGACTCAATGTCAGCTGGGTTCATGCCGTGGCCCTCAAGCCAGTCAGCAAGTAAGGAGGCTGAGAGTGAGGCCGAGTCCGCCTGGCTGCAGGGGGAAGGGGAGTGGGGAGAGTGGAAGGGAGAGGTGCTGTTAGCCTGGGCCGGCTCCTCACCCATCCCCCAGGCAAGCTCCTCTTACACCGGAACCCCCACCCACAGCCCCATTCCGGAGGTTCGATGCAGCCATCTTACCCATCCTGTGGCCCGTCAGCCACACCCATGTCAAAAGACTGGTTTAGGAATTCCTCCAGGTCAAAGCCAACACCATAGCCAGCCCCACTGCCCTTTGGAGTGCCTGAGAACACGGGGGGCAAGGGGTCCTCCACCTGCAAGGGATGACGGCAGGTTGCAAGACAGGCACCACCAAGAGCAGACTAAGGTCTGCAGGTCTGTCCCAGTGCTGTGAGCAACTCCGCTGGACACCTGCGGGGGACAGCAGCAGCCTTGGCAACCACTGGGTGCTGGCTGGGACCATCCTCTGGCCAGGCATTTCCCCAGAAGCATCCCATCTCCCAATAACCTGCTCACTGGCATTATGCTCCAGTGAGCAAGGGGACAAGTTCAGAGAGAGAAAACGCCACCTGCCGATCAGTTTTCATGGAATAAGGATACACCAAGGCCTCCCCCATCCCCCCAATAAACAAGGACTTCCTAGACCCATTCTCCCTGGGTTCAGATCCCTACCTCCCCACGGCCAGGCCTCTCCTCTCACCTGCGACTTGGACAGTTGCTGGGTCACCAGGTTGACATCCGGTGACTCTGAGGTGGAGGGCTGAGGGACGCCCCCAGGGTCTGGAGGGGGTGGGCCGGACGGGAAGTAAGGCAGAACACCTGGGCCACTGGGGCCAGGCAGCCCAGGGGCTGGCACAAACGGCTGGGGGGCCAGGAGGCTGGAGGTGGCAGTCTGGAGTGGAGCAGGGCCAGGCCCTGGTGGGCTGGCCGGGTGGGGAGCAGGGCCCAGGGGTGGGCGGGCAGACTGTGGGGCAGCACCAGGGGCAGACCCTGCAGGTTGTGGTGGGGCAGCAGGAGGGCAGGTGGGCTTGGTTGGAGGGGGTGCCAAGGGGGCTGGGGCTGGAGGCCGGGCCATGCGAGTCCAACGCTCCAGCAGGCTGCGGTCATTGTCACTGAGCACCAGCCCAGCCAGGGGATCCGTGGAGGGGCCCCCAGAGGCCCCGGCCCCCCGCTCTTTGCGGCCCCGCTCCTGCCGCCGCCTCTCCCGCTCCTTGGCACGCTCCTGCCGCCGCCGCCGCTTTTCCTCCCGCTCCCGCTGGCGCTCCTGGGCTGTCACTGGCTTTCGAGGCTCGGGGGCTTCCAGGGGGGCACTGGGGCCATCTGTAGCAAAGTCGGGCAGGGGGAGGGTAAGAGCGTGCAGCCCACTCCAGGCCAGGAGCCCCCATGTGCCACCCACTCCCTGGCCAGCCACTGCCTCCACAAGGCACCTCGGAGCCGGCTCCGCAGGGACTTGAGCAGGGCGGCTTTGAGGGCAGCTTTGGTGTTGTCGGAGATGGCACCCTCCCTCTTTGGAGGAGCTGGTTCACTGGTCGGCAGGGGTGGCTGCAGGGTCAGATCAATGGTCTCAGGTGAAGGGCCAGAGCACGGCGGAGGGGCTGGCGGAGGGGATTCCATGGCACAGTCCCCACAGGGAGCCCAGGGGCTGGGCATCTCCACATCGGGGCAGCCAGGCTCACTGGTCACAGGCTGTAGGGAAGGCTGGAAGCGGATCTGCTGGCGGATGCCCTCACGCCGCGCATGGAAGTCCTCAATCTCAGCCACAATGGCCTCCTTAATGCGCTCCCGAGTGAGGGCTTCACGGTCAAAGGCGAAGTCAAAGGGTGGGGCACAGTCAGGCTCATCATCTGGGTCATGGTACTTGGCCAGGAAAGGGTGCCGAAGGGCGGCAGCTGCTGACATGCGGGCACTGGGCTCAAAACGCAGCATGCGCTCCAGCAGTGAGAGGGCCTGGCGGTCAGCACCTGGATACACTGTCTCCCAGGGCACAGGCTGGCGTGGAGGTAGGCTCTGGATATACGCCCGCACCCTCTCAGCCCCCACGGCCTGAATCACGGCCGGAGACGGAGTACCCAGCACCATCATGATCAGCTGCAGCTGGTGCACGTAATTTTTGCCTGGGAAGAGCTGGCGCCGGGCCAGCATCTCACCAAAGATGCAGCCTACGGACCACAGGTCAATAGCCTGTGTGTACTCATGAAGTGAGAGCATGAGCTCGGGGGCGCGATACCAGCGTGTGGC
Organism: Smutsia gigantea; assembly: GCA_032199065.1. Lineage (NCBI taxonomy): Eukaryota > Metazoa > Chordata > Mammalia > Pholidota > Manidae > Smutsia > Smutsia gigantea. The sequence goes on along the minus strand of JAVSCE010004650.1, from coordinate 32,315 downwards.
CACATACTCAGTCATGAAGTACTGGTGCTCAGCCGGCGAGGTACACAGGCCCCGGGCCATGCCAAAGTCACCGATCTTGAGCTCACAGTTCTCATTCACCAACAGGTTGGAGGGCTTGAGGTCTCGGTGGATGACCTGAGCTGAGTGCATGTATTTGAGACCCCGCAGCAGCTGGTACAGGAAGTAGCGCACGTGCTCCAGCGTGAGCGGCTGCGAGGAGTGAATGATCTGGTGCAGGTCGCTCTCCATCAGGTCCAGGACAACATAGCTAGAAGGTGCAGGGGAGAGAGGAAGGGGCAGGGGAGAGAGACATGAGCTGTCTCACCCACATTCCAGGTATTCGCCAGGCCCTCCTGGCTCCAGACAGGTTATGGCCTTACTCTGGGACTCTGTAGGAGCCAATGGCATGGTATGAAGACCTAGATTCTCTACCTTTTCCATGAACTTACTATGTAAAGTTAAATTACTTTCCTCTCCAGACAAAGTTTCCTCATCAGAGAAAAGATGGGGGTTGGACTAAACCAGAGCTGGCCAACAGGTTTAGTTCTGGAGCCATCTCCATTGTTTGGTGGAGACTATGATAAAAATCATGAAGGCCTGTCCATTTTTTGTAGGAAAAGTATTCTGCGATTGATTAACATCTGCTATAGAGTAGAAGAGTACAGTTATAATACGAATGTCCTATGTCCCGCAGACCAAGATTCTATAAAATTGTAACATCTGTACTCTTCTTAAAGAATCAAAGTTGTGTCTGGCAAAGCCCTAAGTGAGCACTGGTCCTGAAATCGTGGGAATTTCCCCAGCCTGCCTTATTAGGCTCAACTCCCCTAACAGAACTTAACAATATCCCGATCCCAGCCTTTAGAAAAGGTCCCAACTCCGCTTCCGTCTCCCATCCCTGCTCCTTACACAGATTTGAACTCGCCATAGGGCACTGTGGGCTTCAGGATGTCCTTGATGGCAATGATGTTGTCATGCTTGAAGTGTTTGAGGATCTTCAGTTCCCTGAGAGTCCGCTTGGCATTGGTCACCACATCAAAAGCATTAGGGATCTTCTTAATGGCCACCTGCTGGCCTGGGGAGCAGGGAAAGGCAGGTACCTTGGGGTGGCTGCTAAGTGGTAGAAGAGCCCTTTCAACATCTCCCCTCTAGGATGCAAATAACAACAGCAAGCACACACTAAGTACCTACTATGTGCTAGCCCTGTGCTAAACACCTAACATACATGATTTTCCCTTCCCATCTATCCTGCAGCATGTGCCAACAGCTCCGAGCTGAGACCCTGGCCTGGCTCCACTGCCTTGTGGGGTTGCACAGCTAGTCAGTGGTAAGAGTCTGGACTCTTAATGCTTGTGCTCATTCCACCTCCCTTCACTTTCTCTCCATCTCAGACCTCACCCCTCCCACCCCCAATCCTTCACACCAGTCTCAGGCTCCAGAATACCTTTTTCTTTTAGAAACCAAGGACAGGATCTCCATTCTGGCCTATCTGGGACTGTCATTTTTCTAAGGAGGAAGTAGGCTATGTACTGGCAAAGCCACCACACCAGAGTTCCAGAGAACTGTGTCCAATAAAGCCTGGCACCCAGACGGCACCTAACCAATACTGTTGTGTTAAATGGAATTTACACCCCAGCTTTCCTTCCTGGCTGTTTGAGAGGGGCGGGTTTTTCACTCTGCGAACCGGATTCCACACCTGGGAGGGGTGCAGGACAGGGAGGCTCACCAGTGAGGCGGCGGCGCGCGGAGGACACCACCCCATAGGCCCCATTGCCTATGGTCTCGATGATCTCGTACTCGGCTCCCACGTCAAAGGTCACATCGAAGGAGCGGGCTTTGAGCAAGGCCAGGTTCTTCGCCGCTACAGAGGCAGCTGTGTTGGCCGGTTCCGCCTTCACCGGCCCGGGGGGCTCCCCAGAGCCGTCCTCGCCGTCTTCTTCCTTCAGAGGCTCGGCCATGGCGTCTGTGTGAAGCTGGTGAGGCGGCCCCCCCCAAAACAACTCCGCCCCGCCTCAGTTTCCCCTGTGAGACTGGGGAGAGGAACCGGGAATTTCCAAATTCGCTTAAGCCCACGGGGGCCGGGTAAGGGGCGAAAGCGGGCGGCTGGCACGCAGCCGCCGCCCCACACCCGGGCTCGGAACCCAAGGCTCAGGTCCGGGCGGAACGCAGGGTCAGAGGCGGGGGAGGTGCCGCGAGGCGCGGTCCAGGAAGAAAGGGAGGGGCGGCGCACTCCGCTCCTCTCGGCCAGCAGTCACCCAATGGCGCCTCCTCGGGGCGCCTCGAGGCCCCCGCGCCCCCCGGCCTTCAGTCCCCAGGGCAGGGGTATTCCAAGAGCGCTAGTTCACTCTTTCAATGCCGCCGCCGCCGCCACCTCCGCACCGCGTTAAGCCCCGCCAAGCCCCCGCCCCGCCTCCCAAGACCACGCTCTCTTCAGCATCTGGCCAATCGCTGGACGGCCTCCACGGAGTTCCCACCCTATCAGCTTGCTACCTCCAATCCGAGCCCGCCTGCAGGGGAAGCCACGCCTCCTCACGCGCGTGCCTCGCAGTCCACCTCGCAGGCGGGAGCCGCCCAAAAGGCGCTTAGGCCCTTCTCTCGGGTGCGCTCGGGACCAGGCACCTTCTTCTGACGCATGCGCGTTGGCAGCCCCGGGCACCGCGTGAATGGAAGGAAACGCCCCCGTGCGTGCGTGCGCGCGCGCGCGCATCCTTGCGCTGCTGGGTCTCCTGTGGCGCTTCCAAGCTGGGCCCCAGAGCTCGGAGGCCTTGACGTGACTGGCTCTGTAACCTTGGCAACTGGCCCACCAAATCCCCCTCCTTCGGGCTCCCCTTCCCTTGCCAGTACCCATCGCCCAGGGGAGTGTGACCCGATCGGTCCCGGGAGCCCGTCCTCCCTGAAGAGAGTGACCTGTCCCGTCCAAGCACAGAGATCCTGATCACCCGGGATTCTAGGACGTCCGACCTGAGGCCGTCACTGACTCTCGGTGACTGGTCGTTTCCTTCACAGCCTCTGGCGTCCCTAGGCCTCAGCTTGGAATTTCCTGGCCTCCGGTGTTTTCTATCCGTGTGGTCGGTCTCTCCCACGACTAACCACACTTTGGGCTGTGGCGGTGCTGAGGGGGCAGCAGGCTATGCCTTCCAACCTCCGTCCCTCCGCGGAGCCCTCGGGTCAGCTGAGCCCAGAGGGGTCAGAGCTTCCCCTGGAACATACGTACCCTGATCCACTCCAGACCCGCTAGTTCATTCATTCATTTATCAAATATTTATCCAACACCATCTCTCAAAGGCCTAGTGCTAAGGAGGTAGAGGTGACTCGGTGGGTAGTGTGAGCTGGAATAAAAGGTTTTCAGCAGGGAGCTCGTGGTAGGGCTATAAGGAGGAAGGTTTTGAGTTAGGACTGCAAAGATGGCTGTGTTTCACCCAAGTGAGAAGTGAAGGAAGGGACCCGGAGCTGGGCAGACAGGCAGGCAAAGGTATGGAGGCCTCTGGGTAGAGAAACGCAAGCCCTGCAGGTTCCTCCTTTGCCCTGAATAATGACCGGTGCATGGAACCCAGTTGAGTGCCAGATCGAGAGTTGCAAACTAGTGCCCAAAGAGTGGGTCCAGACTAGAAATGAATTTTGGTAAGCTTTAAACTTTTTTTTTAAGTTTTTTTAAATTTCTTGTTTTGTTTATATTTTCCAATGCTGTGTTTTGGTTTTTAAACTTTCTACTAAAACAATAAGTTCCACATAAGTGTACAGCTCAGTTTTCACAAACTTAACGCATCAGTGTATTGAATTCAGATGAAAAAAAAAAAAAACATAACCAGCTTCTCCCAAGCTCCTTCGCTTTTCTAGTGGTGACAGGTTCTGTTCGTTAACTCTTTCCTGTACTTTTCTTTTTTTTGCATTGAATTTTAAGAGGTGTATTTGGGATCCACATATTTAGAATGGTAGACACTGCATTTAAGAAAAAAACATAAGAAAAAATATATTTAGGAGTTTCAGGTCTGGCCCAGGCTAAGAAGCATCTAGTAATTAAACATATTAAGATATATGGGCCTCCTAATTTAAGGTTAAACTATAAATTTGTTTTTGATTTTCCTAACAGCATAGCAAAAAGCCAAATTATTGGTTACATGATTTGCATTGAACATTAACAAAGAAACCATACTCATGAAGAGGACATTTTCTGTCACTGAGGTCTGGAAATATTTCTTTGACAGCCTTTCTTTAGGTGATACAATAGACAATCTTTTCTAACTCTAAAGTGAGCAATATAAGGCCTGTGGTATCCCTCAGTGTAGGTACAGGGTATACGAAAGCAGGACACACAAACAATCTTTTCAAGGGACAGAGTGGACAGCTGTGTGATGATTCAGGAATAAAGTATAAAATATGGGAAGAGATTTACAAACTGTGTATCTTTTAAGTACTTCTTCATAAATATTTCAACTAGGCTGGATCTACAAGTTACAGATGTTCTCATTCAACGTTCTCTGGCAAAAACTCCCAGATTCTCATTTGCTTTTCAATCCACTGTGGGCTGCTTTGCCTATAACCCCAGTAGGCCCTAACTCTGTTCTGAAAAAGTCATCAATTGCAGAGCTCCCCGGTTCACCACAGTCCCCACCATTCCCTAATAACTCCCCGGCACAGTCCAAATATCAGATGCCGTTTATCATTGTACGTGCATCACTGTTTTCTACATACTATTAAAAGCAGGAAAACTAAAGAGGCTGAAGGCCATGTATCTCAAAGAGAGAGAAAAAGAGACCAAGCATATCTCTTTGTGGGAATGATGACTATCAAATGCATTATATACAAACATTCAACTCTCTTGGCTTATGTCTCCTGCCTGGCCACTGTGGGCATTTGAGTTCATAGTTTCTGGTTTAGGCTTCTGGGAGCCTCTGAAGACTTTTGAGGAGGAAAATTCCCTCCAGAATTGCCTTCCCAAAAAAGTACTTTTGGCAAACAGCATTTTGTTTATCCATTCAATGAGACTGGAGGCAAGGAGAGGATTTTTGTGACAGTCCAGGTGACAGCCACAATAGAGTCTGGACTAGGCAGCGGGAATACAGAGCAAGGATCTCAGAAAGAGGTGTGTGGAGGGAGCTCGGTGCAGCAGGCAGGGGCAGCACCAGGGTTTTCTGGGTAGACGGTGGAGCTATCGCCAAGATGGGGACCCTGGAAGAGGAACAGAGTGGAGGTGAGTGATGAGCTCTGTGATGGGTGCTCTGAGGATCCTTTGGTCACATCCCATGGCACGGTGTTCCCCATCTCTCATCCAAGCCTGAGGCCTCCCTGAGCCTCAAATCCTTAAGCCGATCATTCCGGGAGCATTGGGGTGTTCCCCATGTCATACTCCTTCCAAGAGCCTCCAGGCCCCCCTCTGTCAGTAGTCCCAGCAGAGGTTCAGGGCGGCCTCTCACTGGACAGGCTCAGCCAGGGAGGGAATGTGCTGACTGGCCAGACCTGAGTCACCAGTCTGCCTCTGGAACGGGAGGGGATCCCAGCCCCAACCAAACACCTCAAACTGGGCAGCAGAGGGCCGTTTCCCCAGAGGAAACCTGGGCTTTAAGGAAAGTGGATGGATGCTGGGCCAGTAGGAATAGCAGGTGTGCTCTGCCCACTCATGCCCTCTTCCGCCTGAGGAGTTTGAGGGGCACAGGGCGGATCTCCATCCGGGAAGCTGCTATGCCAATGTCGTGACCTCCTCCAATCCCAACGCCTTTTAGCCTTAAGACATGCCTTGGGATCAGAAACCCCTGGGTCTGAATCCTGCTCTGGCCTACCATGGTCAGGGCCTTCTTTATCATCTGTGCTATGTGCCAGGGTCTTAACCAGGAGCTTACAGTTCTAGCCCACTCTTCACAGAGAGGCTAACTCTCACCCAGGCAGCTACTGTCCCTCATGATACAGGCCAAGGTGGTGCTCAGGCACTGGGGAGGTAGGAGATGGACACCCATCTGGGGAAGTTGGGGATGGACATCTAAGTTGGGGCCTGTCTTGCCTAAGGGGGATTGCCCCCAGGCAAGTTCACTCTGGATTCGGTGAGAATAAATAACAATAATGGAGCATTAGGGATAAAAGGGTTTATACTAAGCTTTATTCTCATGGTGGCAGATCGAGTGCTGGAATCACATCTGTCTCTGAGTGGAACTCTTTATATATAGTCACACCAACAGTAATGGCTCATTGCTAATGGGTGTGTAAGCATTAGCCTGTCCAGTAGGCCAATTACTCCATCAAGTAGCTTAGTCAGGTGAGGACGCTGGCCACAGGAACTTTCATTATCCCTACAGGGCCTAAAGCACAAGCACGTGAAAGTCCAGCAGAAAGGCAGGAGGGAAGGAGGCAGAAGAGGTATGCCTGACTGTGGAGGGCTCCAAGGCCATGGAGAGAGCCAGGATGGGACAACCCTGACCTCAGCTCCAGGCAAGTTCACCATGGATTATGTGAGACCAAGAAAGGGCAGCTGAATGCTCTTGGGTGAAAGTGTTTATACCCAGCTGTATTATCATGGCAGAAGGCCAAGCACTAGAATCACGTCTGCATCCAGAAGTCTGCAGGTCATCTCAGTTGGACATCTAAGTTAGGGCCTGTTTTACCTGAGGGGGGTTGCCCCCAGGCAAGTTCACTCTAGATTCGGTGAGACTAAATAACAATCCAGCTCGGTCTCTACCTCCACCCAGAGCACTGGGCAGAGCTCTTTATATAGTGACTCGGTCAATAATAGCTCATTGCCTACAGGTGTGGAAGCAGTAGCCTAGGAGCAGGCCAATTACTTCATCAAGTAGTTCAGGGTCAGGTGAGGATTCCACACTCCACCCCTCCAGGATTCTTACCTCACAATCTACACACCCTCAATCTTCCCCAATGGTCCATGTGTGGGAAAGCTGGAACATTGCAACCAGATTCTACAACAGCAACAGAGGACAACAACACAGAGATAATAACAAAAATTATGATACAGGTAAAAAAATTATAATAATCCTCAAGCCTGAGGAGATCAGTTGCCACCAAGTGGTCATTCCAGCTGCATTCAAACCAATTCTACTCAGATGAGTTCATGACTTGCACTTTCTATGGGAGAAATCAATCTTCTATTACGGTCCCTGTGCAAGAAAGCTGAAACCTTGTAACAAAAAAATAATAATAATAATAGTCATCCTCAAGCCAGCAGAGAATGATTGCCACTGACCAGTCATCCCAGCTATATTCAAACCAGCCCAAGTTCATGATTTGCACTTTCCATGGGAGGCCAGTATTGATACTGATAGAGAAATCCATGCATCCCAGAAAGTAGCAGTTTTTTGCTAGGATGGGTGCTCAATCCACAAAGGCATTCGAAGAGATTAACCTTAAGGGCAGTAAGACATGTTTTAATGACACCAACACAGGGAAATCTTATCCATCAGGTAAGATGCATGCAAGAGAGTGGTGCTGTGATAGGACCATAACAGGAAGGGGAGGGGGTGTCCTGCCTGGTCTAGTAAAGGTCTATACCATACCTTTACCCCTCTCCCTGTGGGGGTTACTGAGGGGTCTGAATATAGTGCCAGTGGAGGTGCATGCACTGGCCATAATGATAAAACAAAACTCCCCACTAAGATGCTCCTATCTTCTGGCTGTTTAGAATGTACTACCATGATCTTTGGGGGCCACTCTGCTGTTACTCCAGAACTACACAGGAGGCCAGCTTCCCCATCTCTGATCCAGACAGAACAATTCCATCCCCTACTACATCCCAAAGATACAGGAGCCAAGCTGATACCGACTCTGAGGGCTTCTGCCAAAGCCAGGAGCCCAAATCCACCAGCTCAGCCTGAGTATAGGGGCGGAGCATAGAGTGCTCCACGACCTGGGGAGGGGGCTGCTCCTCTCCCAGAGGAATCCGCAGTTACTGTGTCTTTGTTTTCTTGACTACAACCAGGGGGGCTTTTAATAGAAGAGGGGTCAGTGCCTCCAGCACCACCCCTTCATTCTTCCCCAGCTCTTCCTCCAGTTCCCGGGCTTTCTCTCCACTCCCCTGAGTGCCTCCTCTGTGCCTTTTCTACAGTGCTTCACAGTCTACAACAGCTTTCTTACCTCAATACTTTGCAGCTGGCATTCTCATGCCACCTCCTCCTGCGCTTCCCTCAGGAGTACATCCTTCTCCTTCACATCCTTTGCCTCCTTCAGAGCACCTGGCAGCGCTGCTGTCTCATTCTGTAAGGAATCTTTTACCTCCTCCACTGGACCTCAGAGCTCACGTTTTTGCACTGCCTCACCTTGTGCTTTTTCAGAGGGTCTGTCCTTCTCCCTCACGGCCTTTACCTCTTCCACAGTGCCTCACAGCAATGCCGTTTCATTTTTCAACAAATCTTTTACTTCATGGCATCTTGTAGCTCATGTTCTTGGGCCGCCTCCTTTCATATCAACACCATTTCATTCTTCAAAGAATCCACAGCATGTCACAGCTTGTGTTCTCATGCTGCCATTTCTTGTGTCTCGCCCAGGAGCACGTTTTTCTCAGCTGTAGCGTTTTTTAGTACTGTGAGAAACAATCAACCCATGGTTCCTGCTGCCTCATGGGCAATTTTTTTCTCAAAGGACCTCCTTGTTATGCCGAGGGCCAGGCACCTCTACTGCCTCAGGTGTCACCTCCACCTCCCCCAGTCCTGGGGCAGGGCCCGGTCCTCTAGGAGGCAAGCCACCTCAGACCACATGCCCACTGGGAAACACTTGAATGTCTCCCATTCATAGGGGCAGCCTGCTGAAACACCCCTCCCATGAGGGCAGCCTGTTCCATTCTTCAGTCTACAGTGAATCCTGCTGGCTACACCAACTATCTCACCTAAGGGTTTCAGCCCCAGGCAAGTTCACTATGGATTCAGTGAGACCAAGAAATGGCAGTGGAACATTCTTGGGGTAAAAGGGTTTATACCCGGCTTTATTCTCATGGTCGTAGGTCGAGCACTAGGATCCCATCTGCATCCAGCCATCTGCAGGTCCGTTATCCACCTCCATCTGTGCCTCCACCCCTGCCCAGAGCACTGGACAGAGCTCTCTATATAGTGACTTAGTCAATAATAGCTAATTGCCTATGGGTGTGGAAGCATTAGCCTAGCAGTAGGCCAGTTACATCATCAAGTAGTTAAGATCAGGTGAGGGTCCTGGCCATGGGAACCTCCATTTTCCCTACACCTCCCTAGCTGAGCGTTATGGATTCAAGAAATGATAGACAGGAAAGCACCCGGCACAGAGCTTGGCCCTTCGGCAGTGCTGTCATTGCTGGTCATGACAGTCATTAGTGGAGTCATTGTCACGGTTCATGGCTGGGAAAATGAGCTCAGTGGGGGAGAGAGAGTGAGTGACCAAGGCCAAAAGGCATGGATGTGGGAGTGTGGGGACAGGCTGCCTCTGCCTCCAGGACTACTGTACCCAGTTTCCATTCTTTGCACACAGACACACCTCTCTGCCTAATGTTGACAGCTTTGAGTAATCCGGTTCAGTCATCCAGTGAGTGGCTGGGAGCCCGTGTGACCAGGGCCCAGCTGACACCTATACCGATAGAGGCCAGTGGGCGCTGCTCCTGAGGCCCAACTCTTTCAAGGACAGGCAGTTGTTCGTCTGTGGGACTTCCTCCCCCTCCCCTTCCCTGCTTTTCTTCACCAGCCCCTGCTCCTGGTGCCACCTATGGACAGGGGGCCTGTGGACATTGCAGACAGAATTTCCCTCCCAAGAACAAGCCAGTTTAGCAGATGAAACTGTTATGAATACGGCCTGCTCTAAAAGGTGTCACTGTGCAGGCTGGTGAGGGGAGTTTGAGAACTCCCTCCCTGATATCAGAGAACTCTCCCTGGAGGTAAGGACTGAGTTGTGACCTCAGCTGGTGGCCTTAGACAAACCTCAGCCCTCTCTGAACCTCAGTTTCCTCTTCTTTGTAACGAGGATAGTGATCTGTTCCCCCAGCACACAGGAAGGAGTCTCCCCAGGGATGAAAACTGGGAGTTGATCTAAATTATAACATTCCAGGCCTTATTTGAACATGGATTCTGGTGTCAACTGCACAAATGGCAGGCTAGAGGGAGGTGCCTAAGGTAAGGATTGGGTGAAAAGCAAGGCAAGCCAGGGCAGCTCATTCTCTCAGCCTTTATCCTGGAAGTTAAGATTACATCAGGATGCAAGTAACAGAAACCCACTAACTATGAAGATTTATTCTTTTTTTTCCATCATAAGACATTCAAAGGGCTTTATTGACCTTGATTTAGCTCCTCAGTAATGTTTGTCAGGGACTAAGGCTCTACCTTTTTGCTTTGCCACCATCTTCATGACATTTTGCCTGTCTTAATTTGTGACCACAAGATGGCTGCTTCACTCCAGCCATCACATTCATACTACACCAGGAGAAAGGAGAGAGAAAGACATGGTGCTACATCTGTCCCTTATTATCACAAGAGCAAATGATAGCCCCCAACAGACATTTATAACTTCTTGGTAGCCCCCAACAGACATTTATATCTCCTTAGAACTATGCAACAAGGCCACTCCCAGCTGCAAGGAAGGCTCAGAAATCAAGTGCTTGGATAGGCACTTGCTGCCCCCAAAACCAGGGTTTATTAGAAAGGAAGAAGTGGAGAACAGATATTGAGTAGGTAGCTCCCAGGTGAAAGGAGCAAAGCCAGATCTAATGTTCAAAAGGGCAGGTGGGAGGCACCCTGGAGCCCACGACCAAGATGGGCCTCTCCAAGGGGACCCTGAAGCTGCCAAGCCTATGGTGGGGGACTAGATATCCCTACTCAGGGTCTATGGTCTCTCCAGTGCAACCACCCTCATCTCTTCCAGCCCTGGGGGTTCCCATCCTCTTTCTAAAAGGTGGCAGGCTCCAAGGCCTCACTTGGCCCGAGTCTAGTGTCTCCCAGGTGACAAGCAGTAATGGCCATGGGTGGATGTGAGGCAGGTGCTGGCTGGCAGCTTTGGCCTGTGCCCCTGATCTCCACCTATCACTGCCAAGCCCGAGAGGCCATACACGGTGACACACGTGCACACTGGCAGTTACATGGCCATGTCTGCATGTGCACACAGCCTGCTTAGGTTCACAGAAACACAGACACGCTCATACCCACATGGGGAGGGACTCACAAGATGCAGGGACACTGCTCTACCCATACATGCACAGGGATGCAGGGACACACATAGCACTCCTACATTCACTCTTACCTTCACACATGCACAGAGGTTTGCATGGCATGCAAGGGGTGCACATGTACACAGGGACGCACACAGGGATGCAAACTACTGGGACACACCCTCTGGGAACACACACATGCAAGGACACCCACACATGCACACCCCTTTGTTCTTCCAATCCTTCTACTTGGTCTGTTTTTCACTCAGCACACAGTGTCCAGGACAAGCTGCCTCTATCCCCATATGTCATAAGGAAAATAGGAACGACTTCTGCCTGGAAGTGACCTGCATGCCAGACATCAGGTGAACAATGCTTAACCCAGTGAGGAAAGGCCCGTGTGGGGGGCGGGTCTTACACACTACCCAGCTCAGGGAGCAGAGAGCGGGTTGCTGCGTGCAGTCCAGCAACCAGGCAGTGTGGCCTGACAGCAGGACACAGGATGGGGCAGAGCTGGACCTCAGTTCAGCCAGTATTTGCATGGCAGCATCCTGCAGGAAAAGGGCTACCCCAAGACCAGCCTGTGTGTTGAGAGGTTTTGGTGGCAGGGAGAGCAGAAGCCTGCTGGGAAGTTGCTGTCCCTGGCATGCCGAGGCCTGGGTGGGTGGGCTGAACTTGTGGCCAGATGGCTTCAGCTTGGGGCCATTTGCGGTTTCTCAGCACCTCTCCTCCTCACCCCTGCTTCTGCCAGCGGGCACACCCAAGCTGATCACAGATCTCAGGTGGGGAGTGTTGGTCACGTCTGTCACTATGCCTGGAGTTCCACAGTAGTCACTTCAATCATTTGTCATCCCAAGAGAACTCTGTAGCTGGTTAAACCCATCCCCATCCCAGAGTGTTCCCGAGGCCGGCCTGTGCTTGCCCTGGGTGTGGGATGGAGAATTGTATCTTCTCTGTCCTCAGAAAGATCCCAGGTCTCTAAGGGAGGCTGACACAGGATGGATGTCCTCAGGGTCACCAACTTGAGGGCCACACACCCCTCCTGAGTCCCCTCCTCCTGGTCTTCTGCCCCTGTCTGACATGTTGGTGTCTAGAGGTTCAGCCTGGGCCCCTGTCCTCTCCTCACCTTCCTCCTCCCTGAGGGTGGCATTGACACTGAGCCCTCCTCCAGCCCAGCCTCTCCCCTGAGCTCCAGATCCAGCACCCAGGGCTTCCCAAACATCTCCACGGATACCCGCAAGCCCTCCCATTCCTGTGACTGATACTGCACACACCCACTCCCTCCCCTTCCCTCAGTGCTGCAAATGGCACCTTTGTCCAGGCCAGGCGCCCAGGAGTCACCCGGGAACCCTCCCTCTCCCTCACAACTGATGTGCCGCTTCCAATACAGGCCCAAATCCAAAACTTTAGTCACTCACATGACGATGCTGAGCACCTACTGTGTGCCAGGTGGTGGGGACTCAGCAGTGAACAAAGCAGATGTGAATCTCTGCCCTGGAGGAGCTCAAATTTTGGTTGGGAGAGAGCAACAAATAAATGGACTCCGTTACATAGTGTCTTTGAAGGTGATAAGCACCGTGCAGGAAAATAAAGCAGGGGCTGGAGGCGGGAAGTGCTGATGGGGAGAGGTAGTTATAATTTTAAGTAGAATGGTCAGGGAAGGCTGACAGAGATGGTGACAGTGGTGCAAGGGCTTGAAGGCGAAGAGGGAGTGAGCCCTGTGCAGATGTGACGGAAGAGCATTCCGGGCAGAGGGAACAGCAAGTGCAAAAGCCCTGAGGCAGGAGTGGGCCTGGCCTGAGTGTGAGACAGTGAGGAAGCTGGAGCTGTGGCGCAGTGAGTAGGGGAGGCAGGGTAGGAGAAGCATCCTTTTTACCACTGGCTAGTCCCAGCCATCGTCATTTCTTGCCCGGGCTGCTGCAGTCACCTCCTGCTGTCCCCTTCCATCCTTCTCTTGCTCCTGGAACCCATTCTGTGCACAGCAGCCTGAGGGCTCTTTTGAAAAACACAGATCAGATCACATCCCTGCGATGCCTCCCCACTCCGTGGAATAAAGGGAGATAGAGGAGGCGGCAGTGGCGAAGAGTGCAGCCTCTCCGCGGCCTGCAGCGGAGTCCAGGGTGTGGCGGCAGCGGCAGCCCGTCTGGTTTCCTGTGAGGTCACCCCTTTCACCATCTGTGATCTGTCCCCTGCCCAGCTTCCTCTCAGATCTGCTGCGCAGGGCTGGAGGAAACGGCCAAGGGGCGTGTGCAGGTCCAGGGGCAGCGAGGGTGTGGGCTGGGCGGGGTGGTGTTGGTAGGGATCCAGCCCTGAACACCCCTGCGGGAGGAAATGGCCGGGGCGCAGTACGTTCTGGGGACCGAAACGGAGCCTTCAGAAGCAGTTGCAGTCCCCCACCCTCCCCAGCCTGGCACCTGTCGGCATGGTTGCCAAACTACATGCCGCCCAGTTAAGTCTGAATTTCCAATAAACAACCAATTGTTCTTTAGTTATGGATGTTCCAAATACTGGGCGCATCTTGTATTGTCATCTGCTAAATCTGGCACCCTATCTGGACGGCCACGTCTGCCTTGACCCTGGACTCCCGGCTCTCTCCAGCCCCGCAGTCTCTTCCCCATACAGTGTACAAGTCCCCTCACCTACCTCCTCAGCTCGAAACCCTCCAGCCATTCTGAGCCTCTGGTGGTCCGGGCCTGGCGCTCTCTAAACCCATCTCCTATGCCCTGTGGTATGCTGGCAAAGTGGCTTTCTGAAAAAAAAAAATATATAAAAAGTCAAAAGCCCTGATTTTAGCATTTGCCAATTTCCTGGTGTAACCACTCCCTCTGTGGCTGATTTCAAGCTACCAACATGACATCCCTGAAGGCAGAGTCGTGCAAAATTGCCTCTCGTGAGCCAGTGCAAGCCAGGGTGAGCAGGCTCATCTGCCCCTCGCTCTTCGTGGGCCACCCCAGGGACTTTGCGCTTACCGCACTCTTTGTCTGGAAGTGCTCGTCCACACCTTGGTGTGACTCAACCCTCCACTTCTTTCTGGACTTTGCTCAAAATCTCCTCCTCAGAGAGGACATCTCAGAAACCCACATCACTCTCTAGCCCTTTACCCTGCTTTACTCTTTTCTTCATAGCACTTAGCACTGTTTTGAATTATTTTGAACATCTGTTTTCTTGTTTGTCTCTCACCACAATGTCAACTCATCGAGGGCAGGGGCTCTGTCTGTCTTGTTTTCAATTTTTTCCCAAGCACCTAACAGAGTGCCTGGCACACAGTGGCTTCTTAGTAAATACCTGTTGATTGAAAGAAAACTTGGGGCTCAGTAGCTTGGCTCACATGACCTTGACGTTCATGTTTTATGCTTTGTCAGAGCAACGCAATATGCCTACAACAGGCCCACATATGCAGTTCACTCCTTATGCCCCCACTGAGGCCACCCTCTGCAGGAGCCAGCCAGACACAGGGATTCTAGTCCAGCTCTATCCCCCTTGCTGTGCAACACTGCTGAGGCTCTGTCCATCTCTGAGCCTTTGGTTTTGTCCCCTGTAAGGCAGCTATTAACTCCAATCTCCTGGGTTATTGTGGGGACCATGTGGCTGGCTGGCTGGGACAGAACTCTACAATGTCTATATACCCTAAATGCAGCACCGGGAACTCCACCCACCCTGCCATTTCTCCGAGGGGAAAAAAATTTGTAGTTATTAGAAAGAAACACCCTAGAACTGTCAAAAGTACTTGTAATTAGCTATAAAACATGTAAAAATATACCCAATGATTCTTTCCTCATATGTTAAGATGCAACTTTATATGCTATGATGTAAAAACATAACTCACAGGGTATCGGGTTTTTTTCCCCTTTCAAGTCATTTAACCTTAATAATCTGTCAAAAAGAGCCAATAAATATTGAATTACATTCTGGGGTGGCTTATTCTGTAACCCCACTTTTAAAAATTGCAAATTTTCACCAAGTAGAAAAGAGAACGGAAGAAGTTGCTTAGCCATGCGTCCTGCACTTAGAGAGCTTCCTCCACTGAATGGAGGCCTTTGCATGGCTTTGTTACATCCAAACACTTTGTTTTTTGTTTGTTTGTTTGTTTGCTTGCTTTCCTATTATTAATGTACAATTACATGAGCAATATTATGGTTACTAGACTCCCCCTATTATCAAGTCCCCACCACATACCCCATTACAGTCACTGTCCATCAGCGTAGTTAAGATGCTATAGAATCACTACTTGTCTTCTCTGAGTTGTACAGCCCTCCCCGTGCCCCCCTATATTATGTCTGCTAACCATAATACCCCTTCTCCCCCTTATCCTTCCCTTCCCACCCATCTTCCCTAGTTCCTTTCCCTTTGGTAACTGTTAGTCCATTCTTGGGTTCTGTGAGTCTGCTTCTGTTTAGTTCCTTCAGTTTTTGCTTTGTTCTTATCCTCCACAGATGAGTGAAATCATTTGATATTTGTCTTTCTCTGTCTGGCTTATTTCACTGAGCATAATACCCTCTAGCTCCATCCATGTTGTTGCAAATGGTAGGATTTGTTTTCTTCTTATGGCTGAGTAATATTCCACTGTGTATATGTACATCTTCTTTATCCATTCACCTGCTGATGGACACTTAGGTTGCTTCCATTTCTTGGCTATTGTAAATAGTGCTGCGATAAACATAGGGGTGCATATGTCTTTTTCAAACAGGGATGCTGCATTCTTAGGGTAAATTCCTAGGAGTGGAATTCCTGGGTCAAATGGTATTTTTAGTTTTAGTTTTTTGAGGAACCTCCATACTGCTTTCCACAATGGTTGAACTAATTTACATTCCCACCAGCAGTGTAGGAGTGTTCCCCTTTCTCCACATCCTCGCCAACATTTGTTGTTGTTTCTCTTTTGGATGGCAGCCATCCTAACAGGTATGAGGTGATATCTCATTGTGGTTTTAATTTCCATTTCTCTGATGATTAGTGATGTGGAGCACCTTTTCATGTGCCTGTTGGTCATCTGAATTTCTTCTTTGGAGAAGTGTCTGTTCAGCTCCTCTGCCCATTTTTTAATTGGCTTATTTGCTTTTTGATTGTTGAGGGGCTTGAGCTCTTTATATAATTTGGATGTCAACCCCTTATCGGATATGTCATTTATGAATATATCCTCCCATACTGTAGGATGTCTTTTTGTTCTATTGATGGTGTCTTTTGCTGTACAGAAGCTTTTTAGTTTGATATAGTCACACTTGTTCATTTTTGCTTTTGTTTCCCTTGCCCGGGGAGATATGTTCATGAAGAAGTTGCTCATATTTATGTCCAAGAGATTTTTGCCCCTGTTTTTTCTAAGAGTTTCATGGTTTCATGACTTACATTCAGGTCTTTGATCTATTTTGCGTTTATTTTTGTATATGGGGTTAGACAATAATCCAGTTTCATTCTGTTACATGTAACTGTCCAGTTTTGCCACAACTAGCTGTTGAAGAGGCTGTCATTTCCCTATTGTACATCCATGGCTCCTTTATACTATATTAATTGACCATATATGCTTGGGTTTATATCTGGGCATTCTAGTCTGTTCCATTGGTCTATGGGTCTGTTCTTGTGCCAGTACCAAATTGTCTTGTTTACTGTGGCTTTGTAGTAGAGCTTGAAGTCAGGGAGCATAATTCCCCCCACTTTATTCTTCCCTCTCAGGATTGCTTTGGCTATTCGGGGACTTTTGTGGTTCCATATGAATTTTAGAATGATTTTCTCTAGTTCATTGAAGAATGCTGTTGGTATTTTCAGAGGAATTGCATTGAATTTGTAGATTGCTTTAGGCAGGATGGCCATTTTGACAATATTAATTCTTCCTATCCATGAGCACGGGATGTGTTTCCATTTATTGGTATCTTCATTAGTTTCTCTTATGGGTGTCTTGTAGTTTTCAGGCTATAGGTCTTTCACTTCCTTGGTTAGGTTTATTCCTAGGTATTTTATTCTTTTTGATTCAAGTGTGAATGGAATTGTTTTCCTGATTTCTCTCTCTGTTAATTCATTGTTAGTGTATAGGAATGCCACAGATTTCTGCATATTAATTTTGTATCCAGCAACTTTGCTGAATTCAGATATAGACATAGTAGTTTTGGAGTGGATTCCTTAGGGTTTTTTATGTACAATATCATGTTATCTGCAAACAGGAACAGTTTGACTTCTTCCTTGTCAATCTGGATGCCTTTTATTTCTTTGTGTTGTCTGATTTCCGTGGCTAGGACCTCCAGTACTATGTTGAATAGAAGTGGGGAGAGTGGGCATCCTTGTCTTGTTCCCAATCTTAAAGGAAAAGCTTTCAGCTTCTTGCTGTTAATTATAATGTTGGCTGTGTGTTTGTCATATATGGCCTTTATTATATTGATGTACTTGCCCTCTATACCCATTTTGTTGAGAGTTTTTATCATGAATGGATGTTGAATTTTGTCGAATGCTTTTTCAGCATCTATGGAGATGATCATGTGGTTTTTGTCCTTCTTTTTGTTGATGTGGTGGATGATGTTGATGGATTTTCGAATATTGTACCATCCTTGCATCCCTGGAATAAGTCCTACTTGATCATGGTGTATGATCCTTTTGACGTATTTTTGAATTCAGTTTGCTAATATTTTGTTGAGTATTTTTGCATCTCTGTTCATCAGGGATATTGGTCTGCAATTTTCTTTTTTTTGTGGTGTCCTTGCCTGGTTTTAGTATTAGAGTGATGCTGGCCTCATAGAATGAGTTTGGAAGTATTCCCACTTCTTCTATTCTTTGGAAAACTTTAAGGAGGATGGGTATTAGGTCTTCGCTAAATGTTTGATAAATTTCAGCAGTGAAGCCATCTGGGCCAGGCATTTTTGTTCTTAGGTAGGATTTTGATTACCAGTTCAGTTTCATTGCTGGTAATTGGTCTGTTCATACTTTCTGTTTCTTTCTGGCTCAGCCTTGGAAGGTTGTATTTTTCTAGAAAGTTATCTGTTTCTTCTAGGTTACCCACTTTGTTAGCATATAATTTTTCATTGTATTCTCTCATAATTCTTTGTATTTCTGTGATGTCCATAGTGATTTTTCCTTTCTCATTTCTGATTCTGTTATGTGAGTAGATTCTTTCTTGATTAAGTATGGCTAGGGGTTTATCTATTTTTTTTTATTTTCTCAAAGAACCAGCTCTGGCTTTCATTGATTCTCTCTATTGTTTTATTCTTCTCGATTTTATTTATTTCTGCTCTAATCTTTATTATGTCCCTCCTTCTACCGACTTTGGGCCTCATTCGTTCTTCTTGTTCTAGTTTCGTTAATTGTCAGTTTAGACTGCTCATATGGGGTTGTTCTTTCCTGAGGTAGGCCTGTATTGCAATATACTTTCCTCTTAGCACAGCCCTCACTGCATCCCAAATATTTTGTGGTGTTGAATTATTGTTGTCATTTTTCTCTATATATTGCTTGATCTCTGTTTTTATTTGGTCATTGATCCATTGGTTATTTAGGAGCAACATGCTCCATGTGTTTGTGAGATTTTTCATTTTCTTTGTGTAATTTATTTCTAGTTCCATACCTTTGTGGTCTGAGAAACTGGTTGGTACAATTTCAATCTTTTTGAATTTACCAAGGCTCTTTTTGTGGCCTAGTATATGATCTATTCTTGAATATAAATGTTCCATGTAAACTTGAGAAGAATGTGTATTCTGCTGCACTTGGGTGTAGAGTTTTGTAGATGTCTGTTAGGTCCATCTGTTTTATTGTGGTGTTCAGTGCCTCTGTCTCCTTACTTATTTTCTGTCTGGTTGATCTGTCCTTCAGAGTGAGTGAAGTGTTGAAGTCTCCTAGAATGAATGCATTGCATTCTATTTCCGCTTTTAATTCTGTTAGTATTTGTTTCACATATGTAGGTGCTCCTGTGTTGGGCTCATAGGTATTTACAATGGTTATATATTCTTGTTGGATGGACCCTTTTATCATTATGTAATGTCCTTTGTATCTTGTGACTTTCTTTGTTTTGAAGTCTATTTTGTCTGATACATGTACTGCAACTCCTGCTTTTTTCTCCCTATTAGTTGCATGAAATATTTTTCCATCCCTTCACTTTTAGTCTGTGTATGTCTTTGGGTTTAAAGTGAGTCTCTTGTAGGCAGCACATAGATGGGTCTCATTTTTTATCCATTCAGTGACTCTATGTCTTTTGATTGGTGCATTCAGTCCATTTACATTTAGGGTGATTATCGATAGGTATGTACTTACTGGCATTGTACGCTTTAGATTCGTGGTTACCAAAGATTCAAAGTTAGCTTCCTTACTATCGAAGAGTCTAACTTAACTCACTTAATATGCTATTATAAACACAATCTAAAGGTTCTTTTTTTTTTTCTTCCTCCTCCATTCTTTCTATATTAGGTATCATATTCTGTACTGTCTATCCCTTGATTGACTTTGGGGATAGTTATTTTTATTTTGCATTTGCTTAGTAATTAACTTTTCTACTTTCTTTACTGTGGTTTTATTACCTCTGGCGACAGCTTAGGAACACTTCCATCTAGAGCAGTCCCTCCAAAATACACTGTAGGGATGGTTTGTGGGAGGTAAATTCTCTCAGCTTTTGCTTATCTCAAAATTGTTTAACCCCTCCTTCAAATTTAAATGATAATCTTGCCGGATAAAGTATTCTTGGTTCAAGGCCTTTCTGCTTCATTGCATTAAATACATCATGCCACTCCCTCTGGCCTGTAAGGTTTCTGTTGAGAAGTCTGGTGATAGCCTGACGGGCTTTCCTTTGTATGTGACCTTATTTCTCTCTCTGGCTGCTTTTAATAGTCTGTTCTTATCCTTGATCTTTGCCGTTTTAATTACTATATGTCTTGGTGTTGTCTTCCTTGCATCCCTTGTGTTGGAGATCTGTGCATCTCCATGGCCTGAGAGACTATCTCCTTCCCCAGAGTGGGGAAGTTTTCAGCAATAACCTCCTAAAAGACACTTTCTATCCCTTTTTCTCTCTCTTCTTCTTCTGGTACCCCTATAATGTGAATATTGTTCCGTTTGGATTGGTCACACAGTTCTCTCAATATTGTTTCATTCTTAGAGATCCTTTTTTCTCTCTGTGCCTCACCTTCTTTGTATTCCTCTTCTCTAGCTTCTGTTTCATTTATCATCTTCTCCACCGTATCCAATCTGCTTTTAATACCCTCCATTGTGCTCTTTAATGATTGGATCTCTGACCAGAATTCATTCTTGAGTTCTTGAATATCTTTCCATACCTCCATGAGCATGTTAATGATTTTTATGTAGAACTCCCTTTCAGGAAGAGTCATGAGGTCAATGTCATTTAAATCTTTCTGAGGAGTGGTATTAATAATTTTACTCTGGACCAGGTTCCTTTCGTGTTTCATATTTGTATATGGCGCCCTCTAGTGCCCAGAAGGTCTACTCCCTGGAGCTGCTCAGCCCCTGAAGCAATGTCGGGGGTTGCAGGGGAGTGGTATTGGTGCCTAGAGGGAGGAAAGAGCTCTTCCCTGCTTCCCGGCCACTATGCCTGTCTCCACTGCCTGAACCAGTGGGCTGAGCCCACAGGATTAAGCCTCTATGCTTTGCATTTGTAGTTGCTGTAGACAGATCTTCCCTCTGGCTGACCTAACGCCAGGGTAGGGTTTTCCAATTTATGAGCCAGGTGGTGCTGGCCGGGAGAAAGGTGCAGTAGGCTGCGTGTCATGGAGGGGGTCCTTGGAGCTGTGTAGCCAGCTAGGGAGGTGGAGCACCTGAAGATCGTCTAAGGAGGAAGATTTCTTTTTCCTCCTTAAATATGAGAGTCTATAATATGGCAAAGCTCCCAACCTGCTGGGCAGGGTGCATCTGGACAATTTTGTCTACCTGTCCTCTCTCCTGAGCAGTAAGCTCGGTGCAATCCTTGCCCCTTTAGCAGCCCTCTTGCTAAGGGCTTCCTGGTTTGGAAGTCTCTCAGACTGCCCGCCTTCCTTTTGTCCCAGAGCAGCTGGATGTGGATCCCTGCTTTCCACAAGTGACTGGAATCTCAGTCTCTCCAGGAATTCTGCCTGTCCTAGCTTTCCAACCCCATAATCATGAGAGTATCATGCAAGCACCATGACATGTAGGTTTGTGCTCCCACAGCAGATCTCCGGAGTTAGGTATTCAGCAGCCCCAGGCCTCCACTCCCTCCCTGCTCCATTTCTCTTCCTCCTGCCTGTGAGCTGGAGTGGGGGAAGAGCTTGGGTCCCACCAACCACAGCTTTGGTATGTTAGCCTGTTCTGTGAGGTCTTCTCTTTTCTCCAGGTGTATGCAGCCTGGTGCAGTCCTCTTTCCTGTTGCTCTTTCAGGGTTAGTTGTATTCATTATATTTTCGTATTATATGCAGTTTTAGGAGGAAGCCTGTGTCTCACCTCTCATGCCGCCATCTTTAATCCCTCCCTCCTCTCTCTAGCTGCTTTTGAATATCTGTCTTTATCCTTGATCTTTGCCATTTTAATTATTATATGTCCTGATATTGTCTTCCTTGGATCCCTTGTGTTGGGAGATCTGTGCATCTCGATGGCTTGAGAGACTATCTCCTTCCCCAGATTGGGGAAATTTTCAGCAATTACCTCCTCAATGACACTTTCTATCCCTTTTTCTCTCTCTTCTTCTTCAGGTACCCCTATTATGCAAATATTGTTCCATTTGGATTGGTCACACAGCTCTCTCAATATTCTTTCATTCTTAGAGATTCTTTTTTCTCTCTGTGCCTCAGCTTCTTTGTATTCCCTTTCTCTAATTTCTATTCCATTTACTGTCTCTTCTATTACATCTAATCTGCTTTTAAATCCCTCCATTGTATGTTTCATTTCAGATATGGAATTTCTTAATGATTGAATCTCCATGTTAAATTCTTTCCTGAGTTCTTGAATATTTTTCTGTACCTCCACAAGCATGTTTATGATTTTTATTTTGAACTCTCTTTCAGGAAGATTGGTGAGTTCAGTTTCATTTGGCCCTTTTTCTGGGGTTTGTGAGATTTTGGTCTGTACCATGTACTTTTGACATTTCATATTTCTGTATGGTGCCCTCTATTGCCCAGAAGCTCTAGTCTCTGGAGCTGCTCAGCCCCTGGAGTGAGGTTGAGGGTCATATGGGAGCAGAACTGGTGCCTGGGGGGAGGAAATACCTGTTTCCTGACTCCCATCTGCCCTGCCTGTCTCCAGTATCACAGCCAGTGGGCCAAGCATACAGGTGTAAGCCTCTGTGCTCGGTGTCTCTAGCTGTTGTAGGTGAGGTCTCCCTCTGGCTGGCCTAATGCCAGAGCAGTGACTGCTGGTTTGAGAGCCAGTGCTGTCAGGCGAGGAGGAAGGTGCAGCAGGCTGCGTGTCACAGTGGGGGGCCTCAGAGCTGAGTAGGCAGGCAGGGGGATGGAGCACCTGAAGCTCCTCAAAGTTCCCAACCTGCTGGGCAGAGTGTACCCAGACAACATTGTCCACCTATCCCTTCTCCCGCACAGCAAGTTCCGTGCAAACCCCGCCCCTTCAGCAGCCCTCTTGCTGCTAGGAAGCCTCTCAGACCACCTGCCTTCCCCTTATCTCAGAGCGGCGGGGTATGGATCCCGTCCTCCACAAATGGCCGGAATCTGTCTCTCAAGCACTCAACCTGTTGCAGCTTCCTATCCTCCAGAGCACCACACAATGTAGGTTTCTGCTCACAAAGCAGATCTCCAGGGCTGGGTGTCAGCAGTCACAGGATTCCACCCCCTCCCTGCTCCATTTTTCTTCCTCCTGCCAGTGAGCTGGGGTGGGGGAAGGGCTTGGGTCCTGCCGGATCAAGGCTTTTGTACATTACCCTGTTTTGTGAGGTCTGCTCTGTTCGTGAGGTCTGTATGCAGTCTGGTGCAGCCTTCTTTCCTGTTGCTGTTTTAGGGTTAGTTGTATTAACTATATTTTCACACTATCTGTGGTTTTGGGAGGAGTTCTCTGTCTCACCTCTCACGCTGCCATCTTGAATTCCCTGTTTTTTTGTTTTTAATCATGCTTCCAGTGTCCCTTTTCACAGCCTTGGTGACTTCAGTCCATTTAAAAAATATGTCACTCTAAATTCTCCTAGTTCTCAACAGCATCTCTTCCCAGAGAGCCTCTCCCATTACCACCTGGCCCCTTTCTCCCTTCCTTTCACCATTTGTCTCTCTCCTGGGCTGGAATTCCTGAGAGGCTGGGGAGGAGTGATGTCTCCGAGAGGAAAAAAAACCCAACAAAAAAACCCCCCACCTGTCCAGGACCATGGAGAGCGACCAGCACCTGCTCTGCCTCCCACAAGTGGGTCAGGCCACCCCTATGCCACCATGGGACACAGAGCTGAGGGCTTAAACATCAACAACCACAAACGGGCTTCCTTTGACCTACATAGTGTCATCTTAAAACACCCAACAAGATGAAATTAGTACATATGGAGATTTCCCAGCTGTTTTAAGAAGCAGAAGTTCAGACAACTGGTTCCAAACACCTACAACCAGGGTTGATTCTCTGCGGGCACATGGCAGGTGTCCATGAGGATGGTTGGGCATACATTTTTGTCACATTTGATCATATTCTGATCAGATTGGTCTGTGTCCTGCCACATGAGTTATTCAATATTTTAAATGCCACCGCCATCCTCCAGTTGCCTGGCGCTAAGTACACTCTATTATTCCCTTGATTATTGCCATGCTTCAACTGTTGTGTTTTCTTAAAGCAGAAAAATACTTCTGGTGGCCATGTCTTCCAACAGAGGAAGAAAACAAAAGCTAGATGTTGAAATGTGCTTGTTAAGATCAGTAGAAGAAAGTATGGTTCTTCATAGCAGGGAAGAATTGGCTAACTCACCACTCACTCTAACTGCCTAACCTGTCCTGTGGACGCTGGGAAAAAAAATTTCCGTGTTCCCAGCCTCCCTTGCAGCTAGAAGTTGTCCTGTGACTCAGTTCTGGTTAATGGGTTTTGGATGAGATCAGTAATTTGTATAGGATGTCCCATCCTACATAAAGTCTTGCTGGAATCCCCTTGTCTTCTCCCACCTTCTTCTTTCTAGAACGTGGCACTAGACCTGGAGCTGAATGAGCCATCCTGTGATCATGAGGAAAAAGCCACATGCAAAGAAGGTGGTGCAGGAAGACAGAAGGAACCTGGGTCAGTTCTGGATGGTCTTGATGTTTGAGATAAATGACCCTTATGTATTTAAGCCCTATGTATTTAAGCTCCAAATGCAACCTAACTGCCATGCCATGTGCCCAACATGTGAACTCCTGGCATGCTTCACTTATCTGCCTGGGTTTGGCTGACACTGAGTTTGTGTCCACTGGATTAAAGATGAATGTTTTTTAAAGACCTACAATGTTTCCCAGAATTTGGCCAGCAATTTAACTTATCTGTCTACAAGTAAGCTGAACTCCAATTACATCCTCATCTTCATGGTGGAGACTGTTGCTACCAATTACTGAGCCCTGCTAGGTAGTGTTGTCAGGCAATCTAATCTTGGGAGGTCTCGCTGCACAGTGAGACCTCAACCTGGGAGACGGTTCTTGACTGACCATGAAAGAATTCATGAACAGGTTTGATGAGTGTAGGTAAGGAAGGAATTCATTAAAGCAAGAGTGGTAGTGAATGGTGACAGCCATGCAGGCAGCAGAGAGAGAGCAAGGAAGAACATAGGGAGAGAAGGGAATTTCATTGAACTCCTGCTTGGCATAGGACAGATACCTTGCCAACTTCTAAAACCAGGGTCACCTGGCATCCAGTGTCCCTTGAATCTGCATGGTGTGGGAACTAAGCCCCTAAACCCCAGGATTTGGGGGTGCTGCAGAGCATTAGGTGGAGTAAGATGATGTTCTGAGAACTTCCCAAAGTAGAGAGACTTTTGGGCAGGCTACCAAAGAGCATAACTGTACAGCTGCCATCCTGTCTGGGTCACCAAGGTGATGGAAACCTCCAAACACAAATCAGAGATCTCAGCAGCCCTTCCCAACTTGTCTGAAGCAGAACAGGGAGAGGGAAGACTTGTGCTTAAGTCTAGAAACATGAATGAAATAGCAGAGTAACAAAAGAGCTTGGATAGGCTTGGAAGAGCATGAAGACAAAACATGGTAAGTTGAACAGCAACAAGGCTTTCTTTAAGGCAAAGTGCACACTCAAAGATAGGGGAGTGTGGTTGAGAGGAGGTGCACTTAAAGGCTTCAGATTTGATTTTTTAAGATTTAAGAATGGGATAAAGGGCCAAGGGAGTGTAGGCTGTTGTGTGGTCTCCTGATGTCTATCTCTGGTGAGAGACATTAACATAATCAGCCTTCCAGATATTCCGTAAGATAAACTTAACACAAGGAATTTATTGATCCTGTTCTTCTCCAAGATACTGGTTGTCCTCAAGCAGTGAGAACATATCATTTAGGACTGCTTGCCCTGCCTTAAGTTAGGGTCAGTTGCTGGCTGATCACCATAAAGTATGTTAGGAATCTTACCTCTTAACTCCTGGTTTTTAAAATGGGATCTTACTTAAGATGGGGTCCCTCCTGTTCTTACTGTACTGTTTATATCTCGGTGTTTTTCATCATAGGCAGGAAAAGTTAATCATGATGCCTGTCCTGTGTCCCTGCTTCTCCTCAGTAGGAGTTTTATGGTACCCATTTTCCTGGCAACTGAGACTCAGAAGTTAGGCACTCAGCCCTAGGTCACACAGTTAGTGAAAGGCAGAGACTGGATTGGAAGGCAGGGCTGTCTCACTCACTTCTCTACAATTCCCTCTGCTGATTAACTCCTGGAAGAAACTGCTCCAGGCAGTTCCTCCCTTGAACTTCAGAGTTAAAGAGAGCACACTCGCCCAAGGCCAGTTTGGAGAGGCCAGGGATTCCCCAGCTCTTCAACTATGGGGGAGGGCTCCTGGGTGATCACGAGCCACACTGCCCGCACTCAGCCCATTGGCTGCTCTTCCCCTCTCCATCCTCCATCCCTATTGTCTCAGTCTTAGGATGGAAAGCCACAGCCCTCCACTTCGGGGGCTGCCCACAACTGGAGCCTTCTGTGTACCAAGCATCTTCAGGTATAGGGGCTTTTCCCTCCAGATAAGGAGTCTCGGCTACCAAGGGCTGAAAAGCAAGTTCTTCCTGCTTTCCACTGGTATAGGTCACGGGCCCCAATAAGCGTTGGAATTGTCCACTTAAGGGGCTAGTAGAGAGGGCACTGTGCTGCTGTAAATATGCGCCCAATTTGGTCAGTGTAGGCGTCTGTGCCACACCACACCGTGGCCTTTGGGTCCAGTCTTGCACCCACTCCGTGATGGGATAGGTGGTTATTACCTTGGGCTCTGTAGCCAGCAAGGTGTGGTAAACAGTAGCCAGTTGCTTCTCTATCAAGGTGTATGTATAGGACCTCTGCTCCTGTCCATAGCTGTGACCAGAATCCAATAGGTTGGCGTGTCTGTTCAAGCCATGGCCAAACACCCCATCCATAACCATCTTCGGTTACATGAACATCTAGTGCACAGGGCCTTGATGAGCCCATTACATTCAAGGCCTGTACAGCCTTGACTGCCTGCTTGGCAGTAGTAAAAGCAGCTGCACATGTCTCATCCCAGCCCCACTTTATGCCCTTTCATACCAACCAGTATAAGGGCTTCAGAATTTGTGCCAAGTGCGGGATAAACACTCTCCAGTAGCCCAAAAGACCCAAAAACTCTTGTAATACTGCCACAGTGGTAGGGGTGGGGAAAGCTTGGACCTTGTCTATGACTGCTTCAGGAATAATTTTAGTTTTACCTGACCAGACAACCCCCAGGAATTTTACAGACAAACCAGGTCCCTGAACCTTGGTGCTGTTCACAGCCCATCCTTTCTCCTGTGGATGGTGCAGCAGTCTAAGAACTGCCCCTTCTAAATCTGCAAGAGAATCAGATGTGAGCATAATATCATCAGTGTATTGATACAACCGCACTGTTTGCAGTTTCTTCCATGTGGCCAAGTCCTGGGCTACAAGTCCATGACAGATGGTGGGACTGTGGAGGTATCCCTGTGGAAGGACAGTGAATGTCCACTGCTGGCCTTCCCATGTGAAGGCAAACTGTTCCTGGCTTTCCTGTGCTATGTCAATAGAGAAGAAAGCATTAGCAAGGTGTCCAGAATGTCTGCTATAGAGGGGACAGCAGCATGCAAAGGGGGTGTGACTTTATTCAATTCCCTGTCCACAGTCATATGCCAGGAGCCATATGTCTTTCTCACTGGCTGCATGGGGAATTAAAAGGACTATGAGTGGGCTTTATGATGCCCACCTTCTCCAACTCCTGGAGAGTTTCTCCAATTTCCTTGTGTCCCCCAGGCAATTTATACTGTTTAGTATTTGTCACCCACTGAGGTACAAGCAGAGCTACAGGTGGGTGATTAGCATGTCCCCTCAGAACTGCCCTTAATTTACCACATGTACCCTCAGTCTGACCTCAACTTCAGTGGTCTGTAGCCACAAGCCCTACAGGATATTTACCCCCAAAATATATTCAGGGATGGAAGAATGTACACAGAATACTCCTTTGGGGGTAAAAGTCCTATCCCCAATGGGACTTGGGCTTTCTTCACTCTAATCGCTTTAACCCCACAGCCATCTATCACAGCAGGAGTCCTGGGAAAATGCTCAGGGTTGCCATAGATCAGAGAACACACAGCTCCTGTGTCCACCAGTGCCAGGACACGTTGTACATTCACAAGGGACCAATGAATCACTAATTCTACATGTGGCCTCTGGTCCCCACCATGTCCCCCAAGGTGGGGACTTTGAACCACCCCCCTCAGTTGAACTGCGATGCCCAATCATCCTCCTGTGGGGGTGAGGGCTCAGGCGAATCCTGAGTACTATCCCCCATGAAGTTTTGCAGGGACACAGGCCAGGCATGACCCCTTGACTCCACTGTCTGTGTCCTGGAACTCAGCGGCTGGAACTGCTGTTCTGGCTTTAATTGGTGCCACAGTTCTAACAATATTCTGTCGAGCTGCCCATCGAGTTTTTCTTTCACTACCCCGGCCTTTATCAAATCAACCCACATCTGGGTCCTCGAGACCTTCACGGGGTCTTTTGCACTTCTCCTCTCAGTCATGGCCCTACTTCCCTCCGTGCCCTTATTGTTTCAACCTCCCCCAGATCTGCTGAAGTACGAGTAGCCTCACTTATGGGCTGCCTTAGGTGGGGGGCAAGAGTATTCACTAGGGACCCAAGGAGAGATGAGGGAGCTGATGCAGCACCAGGTTTCTCATTCCTGTAGTGAACACCTCCTCATCAGGGCCCGGGGGGTCCATAGTATAGATGATGTTTTTCATACCCAATTCCCGCAGTACCTGTTGGAGCTCTGCTTGCGTTTTCCAACTTCAGGGAAAATATGGTAAATCACCTTGATTAGGCCAACTATTCTGATGGCAGCTGTCAGCCATTCCAGGAGTGTCTGATTCCCTGAAGCGTGATGGGCATTTTGCAACCGCTGCTGGACGGAAGGGTAAGTCGTCAGAAGCCATTCTACTCATCTCAGTACCCGACACAACAATGTTTTCCACCCCCATATCCCAGAGACGTAAAAGCCATGCAGGCAGAGATTCCGATGGCCTCTGCCTGTACCGGACGCTCATGTCCACCAGCAAATCCTGGGCATTGGGGCGGAGCATGGACTGCTCCACAATCTGGGGAGGGGGCTGCTTCTCCCCCTGAGGAGCCGCGGTTTTGTTTTTATTTTCTTAATTACAGCTGGAGGGCCTTTAAAACCCGAGAAGATGGTACCTCCTGCGGTGGCCTGGGGAGCAGATCCGCCAAAGGCCCCGCCTCCTCCTCTTCTCTGCCAACGGCTCCTCCTCCTCCTCCTCCACTATCTCCGGGGCTGAAGGCGCCCTCTTCCCTCCGCCTCCCTGACGCCTCCAGCAAAGCAGCTTCTCCTGCCGTCGCCCCCCTCGCGCTGCTAAGGAGTGTTCTAGGAGCGGGAGCTGCCTTTTCAGTAACTCTCTTCTTTAACAGCCTCCCATAGGTTATCTCCCAGCTCCTCCAAGCGAGGCTGAAGTGTGTCTCTCTCCTGCCTGAGTCCCTTGTTAATCCTCTCTTTCTCCTGTATAACATTTTCCATTATCTCGATGAAAAGAGACCCTACACTACACGGCCCCCTAAGGTCTCCGAGCTGTCTTCCAACACATGTAGGACTAATTCTGCAGCTTCTGGTGTTTCCACCCTTCCCCGGGGAAGGCCCCACCCTCTAGCCAATTCCCCACTAGGGGCTCCCAACTTGGAAGCCCCACAGCTGGGGGGATAATAACAGGTGAAGCGGCACCCTCGGCCGCTCCATTCACTGGGACCCCCCACCATCTACAGGGGCAGCCCTCCCAAAGGTCACACCCATTATGACAGATTTTGGGTTCAGAGGCACCCTGCCGATGCCACCAGGTATAAGTCCGGGGAGAGGAAATCCTGGGGCAAAATACCTCTAAAAACCGAAATCAGTCAAAGGGAGGAATAAAGTTTAAAACTTGTTTATTGCTTACAAACTGCAGTCCAGGGCCGTCTCTCTTCTCTGCTCAGGAAGGAAGCAAGCCAGCCACTCCCCTTAAACTCTCAGGTTCAGACACACCCTCGGTTGCCCAGGTAATTCGTTACCCATTAATATGGAGATGAACTTCTCTCCACCCCTGAGTATATGCAAATGCACTAAAGCCAGGCGAGATATTCTGGAAATGTTACAATTTTACCCACCGTCACATTCCCTCCTTACCTTTACTGCTTTGTGGAGCACTGTGAGGAGAGGTGCGGTGCCACAGGGGGGCTCCACAGCCTTGTGGGGGTTCCAAAGGGGAGGAAGGGATTTCTACTGTCACTACTGATTCCAGCCGGCTGCCTCTCTGCCTCTCACCTGAGACCGGAAGTGGTGGAGTAGGCGTCCCCTGCCCATCCCCAGGAGAGGCCCAGATCCGGGAGTAGGTGCCTGCCCTCTGCCATGGACCCTGCAGGCCCTGCCACAGCAGCTCCCCTTCTCTGGGCCAGTTCCCCTTCACCCAGTGATGTGGGCTTGCAGGGGGAGGGGTGGAGAGCTTAAATTTCCTGGGCTGACGGAGGGGCGGGGACAAGACCCAGGGCCCACTCTGAAATGTTGCCTCTGCTGCTCTTGCTATTTGGTTAGGAGCTGTGGGAACAGGGCTTGGGGATGAAGGGGAGGGAGGGCACTCCAGAGGGGGCTGCCCATCCCTTAAGGGCTGTGTGGGTAAAGTGGGGTTCCTACGGTCAGGATCCTCACTGAACTTAAACCACCTGATGATGTAACTGGCCTGTTGCAATGCTGCCGCTTCCACACCTTTAGGCAATAAGCCATTATTGTGTTAATATAAAGAGCTCCACCCAGTGCTCTGGGTGGGACACGGTGGCACAGCTGCAAGGCTGCAGGTAGAGGAGAGCAGAGGCAGCGCCGAGGACAGAGGCCCAGAGGACAGCTGTGTGGGACGGCTGTGCAGAGAGGCCCAGAGGACAGCTGTGCAGACAGAGGGGCCCAGAGGCAGAGACCAGATTGCTGCATACAGACTCGCTCTGAGTGAACGGGATTTTAGTGACTGACCTGCCACCTGGAAATAAAGTTGGGTATAAACCTTTCATCCCAAGAACCCTTTGCTGTAAATTTCTTTGGTCACAGTGAATCTATAGCGAACTTGCCTGAGGCTGAAACTCATTTGCAACACAGACTGAGAGTCCAGGTTCTCTTAAAACTGGCAACACAATGGGTGGGAATGGAGGGACAAGGGGGAAAAAAGGGCATTACGATTAGCAGACATAATGTGGTGGTGGGGCACGGGGAGGGCTGTACAACTCAGAGAAGACAAGCAGTGATTCTATAGCATCTCACTATGCTGATGGACAGTGACTGTAATGGAGTATGTGGGGGGGACTTGATGATGGGGGGAGTCTAGTAACCGTAATGTTGCTCATGTAATTGTAGATCAATGATACCAAAATAAATAAATAAATAAAGTGCTTAGCAAACAGTAAATGTTCAAAAAAAAAATACTGGCAACGCAGACTTGGGTTTGAGTAACAAGAACCTGGGAGTAGGACAGAGGAGACAGGCATGTGTGGTAGATGGAGCCGCACTAAGGGAAGTGGAGTGAAGAGTGTGGGGAGGGCTGCCAGGTAGGAGGATGTTTGGGTGGAGACCCAGGGCGGACAGGGTAGCTTTGCGGGATGCTAACAGCCCTCAGGGCAGGCTTGCTGCAAACCCACTGGACGTCAGTCAGGCTGAGGGTGTGTCCCCCTCCCCCAGATCCCTAGACCCCACCCACAGGGCTGCACTGCATCCTCGAGACTCCTGCACATCAGTGCCTGCGGAGACACCTTTCACCTCCAACCTGACTGTCCTGACCTGAGGGTCAGCCTGCCAGAGGGTTCCCAGGGCGCCAGGCCTCCCGCCGGCCCACGTGAACTGCTGGTGAGGATTCCTGCCTGGCCAATGAGGCCCAGAGACGCCCCCTTCCACACAGTCCCACCTAATGCCACTAGACTTGGTAAAGCTGGGCCTGTTCACCCTTCCACCCTCCATGCGGCCTCCCATTCCACAGCAGGGAACTGGCTAATCTGCACCCCTAACAGCCATCCCAGAGCTTCTCACCTTTCGCAGAAAACTGGTTTAGGTCCTGTTTGAATGTGGGGCAGCCTTTGACACAGCCACATTGTAAACTACTGGGAGCCTCCTGGTTATTTGATGATCACAAGCTTTTTGTTGAAATGACTGACTTTTGTATAAAACAGCCTCAAAAGCCACAGGAGGAAAGAGCTGGGCGAGAGTGGTGGACTGTGTGGGAGAAACCATTTTAACTGGACAGAAAGGGGGTTGGGGGTGGGAGCAGAGGGCACGCCAAAGGCGCTGGGAAGGCAGACCACATCCCCCAAGCTTGTCTTGCATTCAGCCCCCACCCATACGGCCTCTCAGCTTCAGGCTCCCTGTCAGAGGCATGAACCTGGCTGCCACAGCCGCCTCGCCTAGTCGGGTGTCTGGGCCCCCTGGCAGGGGTGGTCTGTGGTCAGGGCTGGCTGTGACTCCCCCCTTCTCTCCTGCACAGGTGTCTGCTGGGAGCCCCCTGGTCTACTCACAGGCTAGCGTCTGGCTGCTGCTTGGTGTGATGGCCGGGGTCCCTGCTTGGGGCCTGGCCTCCCTGAAGTCTATTACGCCTGTGCATCCCTTCATTTCCTGGATCTGGGATAAGGTCTCTAACGTCACTTCAACACGCTGGCCGGGAGGCCCTCTTGG
>JAVSCE010004649.1:0-13824 GCA_032199065.1 Smutsia gigantea | reverse complement strand
ATTTTACTCCATTTAATTTGAAATAATTACTAACAAAGGAAGATTTCTGCCATTTGCTGTTTTCTGTGTCTTATACCTGTTTTGTTCCTCAATTCTTCCATCACTATCTTTTGTGACTTATTTTTTTCTTGTGTACCATTTGTATTACCTTCTCATTTTTTTCTGTACATTCTTTAGTTTTTTTCCTTAGTAGTTACCCTAAGGATTGGTTAACATCTAATAACAAGTTTAAATTGATACCAACTTAGTGTGAATAGTATACAAAAACTCTGCTCCCTTACAACCCTGCCACCTCCTATATTATTGTCACAATTTACATCTTTATACATGTGTGCCCATTAATAAATCTGTAATTATTTTAAGCATCTACATTTTAAATCATACAGCAAAATAAAAGTGGAGTTACAATACAACAATGCAGCAATACTATCTCTTACGTTTACCTATTAGCTGCCTTTTCCATCCTCATTTCTTTGTACGGCTTCAAGCTACCACCTAGTGTCCTTCCATTTCAGACTGGAAAACTCCCTTCAGCATTTTTTACAGAGTAGGTCTACTACTGACAAACTCCTTGAGTTTTTGCTTACCTGGAAATGTCTCCATTTCCAGTGATGGAGACACTTATCTGTAGGCACATAAAGTGCCTCGCCAAGCCACATGCTGCCATCAGTTTGGGGTTAGGAGACTAGATTCCCCCTTTGGTCCCTGCTGAAGCCATGTCAGCCAGCAGGAAAATACCCCCCAAGCTGTGTGCTGCTAGCAGGTGAGGGGCAAGAGACCAGATTCCCCAGTCAGTCTATGCTCACACCAGAGCGAGGGGCATTCATGGCATTAGCCAAGGATAGGGCAGGTATTGTCAGAAAGTTTTATATATAGCTTGGCTATCCCTTTCTCAGTCCTTTGGCTAGGGAGTAAGGTTTAGTTGGGGCTTTTTTTTCTTTTGTCTGCATCTGTTGGCAGTTCTGGGTTGCAGGCTTCTCCACTGACCAATCCAGGACATAGGGAGATTTTTTTAAAAACCCATGTCATGCCATTCTTCAAGCCCTGAGTTCCTAGCCAGTCCACTCTCCTCTTTACATCTTTCAACATTTTCTTTCTATCTTTCTGTTATAGTATGTCCAAGGTTTTTAGTTGTACTTAGCAGGGGGCAGGGAACAGGGAGAAATTAGTCCAAGCCATCTTGTCCTCCACTGTGTCTTACAATGTTTCATGTATACTTGCAGTGAAATTTTCTTGAACAGAGGAATACAGCACAGAATCCGAGACCCAAAGCACTAGAAGCATCCACCTAAGTCTCATCTTCTCATTTTACAGAAGAGGAGGTAGGTCCGTGAGACTAATTTGCTTACTTCCCTGAAGCCAGAGGCTACACAGTAGTATGGCTAAGAATAAGACTACAGAAACACACATTCACATAGTGCTATAAAGCTTAGCTGCAGATAAATCCTGAGCCTAGATATTCTTTCCTTAATCACAGAAATACTCACTAACATACTGT
Source organism: Smutsia gigantea (assembly GCA_032199065.1). Taxonomy (NCBI): domain Eukaryota; kingdom Metazoa; phylum Chordata; class Mammalia; order Pholidota; family Manidae; genus Smutsia; species Smutsia gigantea. Next base: position 12,326 of record JAVSCE010004649.1, on the reverse strand, counting down.
GATTTTCAGCGGACCTACAGCATGCACTGTAGGACAGAACACAGCAACACTTAGGAAGAAAATTAAGGTGGCATCTTAGGTGATGTATGTTTGTAAATTCTCCCCAGAATAATTACTGATTTTTCTATTTATGAATACATATAAAAATACCTCTTGACACATACAAAATTTATATTTGGGGATGAGTGAAAATTAGGATGTTGTACATGCCTTTGGAAGCTCACAAAGACGCTTTACCTACACAGCCAATATATTAAGGTGATTTGGTGACTAATGTCAGGTCATCTGAATATAACACAGTATTTCATAATATCTGATGTATACTCACTGAGTTCTAATTTGATAAAGAAAAAAGCCATGACATTTTAGAAGCAGTGATTTCTATAGTGTTTATACTTAAAGAATGTTTCCTGCTATTTTCTTATAGATATTTGAAAGTTGCCCATGACATAATACTTCATTTTACTCTCAGGAAAATGGATTTAGTATATGTTTAAAATGGATTCAGTATGTGTTATACTTTAATCAAATTTACATTTAAAAAATATATTAGATAACCCTGTAAGAGAGCTACATAATCACCAGTAATGCCAAAAAGAGAAAACCTTACAACTCTTTATTTCTTCCAGGGGAACTTACTATTTTGTATCATCAACTAAATATTAACTTACAGAAAGAATACTTGAAATTATAGACAGGATTTTCTTTTAAAAAGCATAAGTATAAGCATTTTAGAAGACGTTCAGGGCCTATACACTGCCATTTGAGTTTAAGTGAGCCTGTCTTTCCTTCCAAATCAAATGAGGTAGCATTTTATAAAAAGTTATATCTAAGAAATTTGGCTTTGAAATAGAGCAGCATGCCCAGCATATTCCTATTGGGTTCAGAATTGCCTTAGAGACCTGATTCTAGCCAGATGACAAAGTCAGATAAGGCTGAGTGGACTATGGTTTCCTTTCAAGGCCATCTGTATTAATGGCTAGTCCTTCACAATGTCCACACAGGACTTAAGGAACACAGTGACTATTCCTTCCAGCAAGACCTTCCCGTCATGCCTCTGACCATGATGACATTAGCCATCACAAGAAGCCTAAGACTCCCAGGCCATCTGTCGTAGTCTGGGTTCTTGTCCCCACAGGGTCTAGGTACATCTCCTAACCTGACCTCATGCCTCCTATACCCCTCAACTCGAGAAAGCCTTCCACTACAAGAACTCATGGCATAGCAACAAAAAAAAACCTATAATCCCAACTTCTTTGAACATTCCTTCTTCTTACCTTAATTCAGTGCTTCTCAATCATGACTGCACTTCAGAAATCCCTGGGAGCTTCTTAAAACTCTTAATGCCCAGGCCTCACCCCACACCAAAATCTTTGGGGGTGGGATCCAGGCCTCAGTAGGATTAAAATTCCCCAGATGATTCCAGTGTGCACAAGGATGAGCACTGCTGGGCTGACACCCTGCACTCTCCCCCTTAGGGACTGCTCCTGGGACAGAACTCTCTTGACAGGAGCCCCTTCCACTGCCCCAGCTCTGACACCACCAGACTCGACTGAGCAGGCCACTTGCTCCTCACTGCCACCTCTGAACAGTAAACCTCTCTCCCCTGAACTCTCCAAGCTTTCCAAGTTTCAGTATTACTTGAACACATGGGGACCTCTGTCATGAGTTTCTTTACATTTGCTTTTTCTCTATGATAAAGCTCCTAACTTTTCAGCCATCTAAAAAGAAAAGTTGTCTTGTTTTCTTTAGACTCATTATATTAGTCATCTCAGCCCTTCCATGAAGAAGCCTTCTTGGTCTCTCTAAGCTTAGAAGCATTGATGAAATGCTTCCTCCATAGAAGCACTGATGAAATGTTTTCACCCTACAATGCAATTTTAACAGTTATTACATTGCTAGTGAGGAGTACATGCCATTATAAGGTGAGAAGTTAGTGGTAAAAATAGGACAAGTCTGAGCACATTACAGGGAGTCTCAATTCATCAAATGTGATGCTAACATAAAACTGAAAAGATTACCCTTTGCTACCAAAGAACTCTTTATTAAAGATAATTACACTGAAGCTATGGCTCTATCATAATTGCCACACGAAATCTGGCATGAGATCAACACTATTATTAAAGGAACTCAACTACTGAAGTACCAAATATAGGCACTTGGCAGAGAACTAGCCACAGGACAAGCGCCAACTCTGTAGATGGCATTACACTCGATTTATATGCAAACAGTAAGCTTTAATTACTAAGGTTAACTGTCATTTTAACACTGCTCCACACGAAATAGTTAACTGGAATTGCTTTTTAGTCATTTATGCTATGAATCAGTTTTTTGCAAAAAGAATGTGTCACCTCTTCTGAACTGAGCCAAAATATCATGCCCTGGTCTCTCTAGCCTATCCACAGGAAAATATGGGACACAAACAATTTGATTCTTTTTATATTCACTTGGTCCATTTTGATCTTACCTATAGTATGAAAAATAAGAAGATCTGTTTATTTGAATTTATTCCTTTTCCTAACTCCAGGGCCCCATTTGTATAACTTAACCCAAATATTCATATCATACTGATGGTTAGTTTAAGTAGGGGCCAGCTAAATTGCATTTTATACTGAAAACCTATAGCTCATCTCTCTCACTTGATAAAAGTAGAGATATGTGTTTAATGTAGTACCAACAATCTATATATACCTTTGCGCACATACATGCAAATGTACAAATTCTTTTCTCTTACATACTTAAAATCTGGAAGTACATCATTCATTAGCCACAGCTTTTTAAATAGTGTGTCTTTGAAGGAATACAAGGTTTTCTTTATTACAATCGAGTCTTGCCCATTTATCAATTTAACAATTGAAAATTTTAATCCAAACTTTTTATCTTAATCTTTTCTCAGACTAATAATTACTACTAATGATTATATCACTTTATACTACATTATACACATTATACTAATAATAAATATAGTGATTTTAATTATATCAGGCTTCCTGGTTTCTCCCCTAGGTACTACAGTTTAAGCCCCATATAAGAAGTTTCTGTAGTTAAGTGTATGTGTGTATGTGTATATTTATATATAGATTGTCCATATATACCAAGGAACATTCAAAAAATTTTAACAGAAAAGAAGAATTCAGAGTGTTTGAAGTTTTCTGTAATAAAATTTGCTGTGTGAAGTGGTAAAAATGACCTCATGAGAGAGTAAGCAAGGATTAGAAAAGTAAGGAAGAAAACACAAGCTGAAAACATAACAATTTGAAATCCCAAGTTAATGTACAGTAAACATTTTCATTTTCAACTCATCTAGACACAACTATTGTCTTAAGTTATAACAATTTAACTTTAACCACAGAGTAGAGAGATGAAGTGACAGATGAAAGAGGTTTGGAAATGTTTTTACTAATACCTTAAGACTGGTGTGTAATAATGTTTCCTAAACACTAAGCCCTCAGGATAATAGGTATTTTGTAAATAAGAAGATGAACAGTCATAGAAGTTAGGAAATCGCCAGCTTTAACAAAACTGGCCAAGTTTCTTTACTATAGGACTTCAAAGCCTTTAATGGGCTCATATACACTGTGACTCTCCCAGAGCAGCAGCCTGCAAATTTGTCTTACCACAGAGCCCTATTAAATATCTCCTAGAAGACTGTTTTATCAGAAGTACTTTGAGACAGGCTAGAATACATAGGTGCCCCCATACAGATGGTTGAGTTTCTCCTGGGGCCAATTTAGGAACTTGATACTTCACAAAGACTAAATACAATCACGTGTTTATTACCAAGGACTTCCTCTGTTGAATATGTGCCACACTTAGAGTGGATGAAAGGGGCAGAGTGCAGGGAAGGAAGTGGTGTAGCGATTTGCTGCCTGCTATTCTTACACACCTGTTTCTGTAGTCTGAAATCTCCATGGTCAGGCAGCTGAGATGGAGGCTTGGGCTGAGTGCTGGGCTCACTGTTTACTTTGTGATGGGAAATCTGGTAGACAAAGAAGCAGTCTCATTCATTAACAGTGACTTGAGACTTCCCAGTCCCCCATCAGATACTCAATCACTAAGCCGCAAAGCCAGCGGGAAGCACACCTCAGCAGCTCAGATAAGGACTGCTGATAGCAGCAGCACACTTCACAACCAGGAACTATCTACTGTCATCTGTGAAGCAGTAGAAACATAAGGAGGATGGTCACAAAAGCCCTTTCAAGCAGATCTTTCACACATTCATCCAGGTAGCTCCCAAGCCCTCGTTTGGAATCAGCAGCTGGTAGATAAGCACTTCCAGAATGCCCACTAACTTTGTTGTGACCAAGTCCAGATTTGCTGTTGGTGCAAATCAGGAGCCTCATCTCATCTAGGTCCTCCTTAGGGAAACAAAAGTGAATGCCTCAATTGCCAGTGCAACAAACGGATCCCCGTCTTCCTGTATGCACAGACACTTGGACTCCAATGAAGGGAAGGGGAGGGACCGTTAGGACATGGACCTTGGTTTGGGAGCCAGCTCTACTATTTAGTAGCTATGTCACCTGGAATGACCTGCTTAACCCCCAGTCTTCAATTTCCTCATCTATTAAAAAACAGGAGATATTAGTATATACTTCACAGGGTTTCTGTGAGGATTAAATAATATGCATTGAAAGCACTTAGCACAATGGTCTGTTGTAGATGCTCTGTGGAGAAAGTGAAGGTTCCTGTGGCCAGGATTCTCACCTGGCCCTGGTCGGCTAGCTCACTACACACATGTGGGCAACATGTTGTTATTGACTCTATATAAAGAGCTCCACCCAGTGCTCTGGGCAACACAGTGGTACAGTTGCAAGAGGGCAGAGATGAGACTGAAGTGGTGGCAGCACCGAGGACAGAGACTGAAGTGGCTGTGGGGGAAAAGAGGTCCAAAGGCAAAGACCGGCTTGCTCCGTGCAGACTTGCTCTAAGTGGACGGGATTCTAGTGACTGACCTGCCACCATGGTAATAAAGTTGGGTATAACCCTTTCACCCTAAAAACATTCCACTGGCACTTCTTTGGTGTCACTGAATCCATAGTGAACTTGCCTGGGGCAGAAACCCATTGGCTAGACATGCTCTATAAACAGAGCTAATGATTTACATGAGCAGAAATTATAACAAGGGAAAGGCTTAGGACAGAACTAAAGCTTGGCATTAGATATATTGAAGGGACTCAATAAACACTTGTTGACTGAGTAACTAATAACTCATAAAGCCAATGCTGGAGTACTGGAAAAAGGGTTCTCATTTGTTGATATGTGTGGGTCAGGAAGAACAGGTCTTTGTATTAATTACCTTCAAACTGAAGCAGGAAGCCAGTACCTCCTTGGTATTTTTGTTTCAAGGTTGAGTGGATGCTAAAGACCATCTAATTCTCTAAAAGAAGGACAAGCTAATGTTAAAAGTGGTTTCAGTGACTCAGTGAGTCCTGAGATGCACTGTATGAAAGGTGTGCTCTGAATCACCCAGAGCAGTAAGGTAGAAACTGGGACTGTTTGAAATTTCCCAACATTTTCTGCCAAAAGTCAGAGGGCGTCTTCAAAGATAGTTTCTTCAGCAAAAATTAATGAGAGGAAGGATCTATAGCACCCTTTACCACACTCCACATTTACTGCTTGCTTTTCATTTTCAACTCTGCAAAGTTGAAAGGCCATAGTAGTACATGTAAATAAGGCAGAATAAATTCACAGGTGAAACAGATTTTGGTGACAGGCTCTCCCAACTCCTGCTGTTTCAGCTTATTCTTATAACCTAAAGAAAGCACCACAGATCCAAAAACAGCACTAACTTCATGTTGATGACCATTTATTTTTAGTTTGTGCAGAATTAACACAGCTCCTAAAACACTGATGTAAATATAGGCACCCAGACTTCACATACTATGATAGAAAAATCATGTCCCCTGCCCCTGGTTGGAAAGATGCCCTTTCTTCTGCTCCTCTCTGTATGAAAACCACATGCAACCCCCCACAGCCAAGAGTGAACCAGTACACATTTGTTTGGTTGCTTATTGAGGAAACTTTCCCTTTTCCACATGAGGTTAGGAACTGACTGGATAAGGAGAAATTCAACCACTTTCTGCTCTCTTCATCCAGATGTCATCTTGAGAATCTAACTGGCCAGTTCTGTGGTGATAGACCCTTGCAAAGGAAGCACGGTGTAGGACAACATCCCTACAATGTTTACAGAAATCAACATCTGCCTCCTACCTGGGATGGACAAGGTCTCGGAGGGAGTGCAGGCGGCGGAGGCAACAATCCTGACTTAATAGCTGAAAAGAAAAACACATACTGTTAAGAACCACCAAAAACAAAACACCCTTCTACTTCTTAACTAAGCATAGCAACAGCATTTAACATGTTTAAGTTTTTGCTAAACGTCCTTCAGAATTCATCTGAAGGCTTAATTAAAAAAAAAAAAGAGTACATGCTTTTTCTAATCCCTTTTTCATTTTCATCCTACCCCAAATCCAAGTATTTATATAGGCTGCTGTGATTAAGATTGTGTAGAGCAGTAAGGAAAAGACACCCTTTGATCAAAGGACTAGAACCCAGCATGGAAGGTAGTCAATCCCTCATTGTGATGTTAATTTTTAATAGTTTCAAATAATCTAGGCCTTTTGGCTTCTCTCCTATATCCCCCCTGGCTCTTGGCCATTACACTGCTCATTAGCTCAGCCGGTACAGCCCAGAAACCAAGGGAACCTGAATCCCACTGCCCAAGTGGGTCTGACTGCTGTAAGGGAGGCTGAAAATGATGGAATGAAATGATATTTAGGGATTCTTCAAAGAGCTTAATTTCCTTCTCTCTGCTGGATCCTTATTAATATGAAGTATCTTTTGAAAGTAAGTTTTGGTCTCATTTTTTAAAAATTTTGTGAGATACAGAGAAAATTTGAGTTAAGCCAAGAACATCTGAATTGTAACTTTAACAATGAAAATAAGTATCTGCTTTGGAATTATAAAGCTCATAATCACACACAAGAAGTAAGTTTATTATCACACACTGGCAAGCTAAACCACATTCTTTACAAACTCCTTAGAAAAGCACACCATACTCTATAAAACTATACATAGTGTTTATTTGCAATTCTGTAATATGTGTGCTAATATTTGGACAATTTTCTCTGCCTTAAAAATAAACCACAGCAATGTGCCAAGAACATAAAAGTTTTTGCAAATCACCTTTAATTTGACTTAGCTAGATCAAACAAGCTAGAAAATAGAGCTCAGGGCTTTCCACAAAGTTAACTCAGAGTAATTTCATAGAGATTTTCATTCTGAGCCAGTACAGGGATATGGTACAATCATGTAGGCCAATCAATGATTTCTTTCAATATGTCTTTCATTAAAATTTATGAAACATGAGTGGGTCAAAACTCCAGAGGTGGTGAGATAACAAAGCATGTAGCCGCAGAGAATGACAAAAGCCTCAGGGATTCTCCATCTCAGGTCCCTACTCCACAGGTCCTCACAGATTGGGCCTTTAAATTACCAACTACTTTAAAAACAAAAATTTTTTTAATCTATACATGCTTTTAAGGAAAAGGCCTTGCACTAGAACAAAGTTTAAGTTAAAATAAACCCTTTATTAACAAAAGAAGACTAAGAGTTGATAAGCCACTTAATTAAACTGACTTCTGCTGCCAGCCAAGAGGGAGAAAGAGACCAGATTTACCCTTCCATCTGAAGCAGCCAAAAACAAACACATGCTTTTTATACGAAACAACAGTTTAAGACACTAAAACAAAACATATAAAACAACAGTTTTCAAGGCACTAGAAAATCAGGCAACTAAAGACAGTGACCCCAGAGAGACAGGAAACAAAGGTGAGCCATGTGTCTGCCTGTTCTGCTTATTGCCCAGTTACTCAAAACAAGACCTACATCGACTTGTGTCTGATTAACTTCATTTTTACCATTATGCCATTTTTAAAAAACAAATGCCCTGTTTTTGTAAAAGATGACCTGAGGGTCTGTTTGTGAAATACACTTTTGGATAAAATTTTATCACCTACAAATATTAACGGTTTTGTTTCCTCTTTTCAGTACCTTTACTTTTGTTTTTAATCTTACTTACTAGAACATGTACTGTAAAGCTGAATGATAATAGTGATATGGGCATCCTTCACTTCTCTTGATCTCAAAGGTAAGGCTTTCACTACTTCACTACTAAGTATGGTATTTGCTGTAGGTTTGTTGTTGATGCCTTCTAATGGATTATGAAAACTCCCCTCTGTTCTTGAGATATTTTTATGATAATCTGTTTTTGAATGTTAACCAAGCTGCATCTCTTATCCATTGAGATGATGGTATGACTTTTTCCTTATAATTTGTTAATAGGACAAATTACATTATGAACTTTTAATATTAAAATACCCTTGCAAACTTAGGATAATCCAAATTGGTCAGGTTTTTATGTCTGCTAAGGTTTGGTTGGCTGGTATTTTGTTTAGTATTTTGCAACTATATTCATGAATGAGACTGACAGGTGAGTTTCCTTTCTCATATGGTCCTCTGCTATGCTTGATTCAGCTGGAGACTGCTCCCTGTCTGTCCTCTGGAATTGGTAGTATAAGATCAGAAATTTTTGTTGTTTTCTGTCAGGTAAAATGACAGCAGAACCATCTTGGCCTGGAGTTTTAACACAAGATTTTTAATCATTTCTTTAACTGTTACAGGATTACTCAGACTTTCTAATTCTTAAGTCAGTTTTGGTAAATTACATTTGACATAATTCATTTTAACTAAATTTTCATATTTTTTATTGTCATAAAAGTGTTCATACTCCCCTCTTATCATCTTAATCTCTGCATATCTAATTTCTTCTTACCATTCCTAATAACGTTTGTGTGATTAGTCTTCATTAATCTCACCTGACATATGTCAGTTTAATTACTCTTCAAAATAACTTATTGAACCTCTGTGCTGCATGCTTGCTTTCTGTTTCATTAATGTCTGTTCATCTCCTTCCATTTACCTTCTCTGGGCTTATTCCATTGTTCTTATTCCATCAGTTCTAAACTGGTTGCTTAGCTCATTAATTTCCAGCTTTTCTTCGTTTCTGATATAAGCATATAACATTATAAATTTTCTTCCAAGTATCTCTTTCTATAGAATTTCACTTTAATATGTGACATTATTCAGTGTTTAAATTTTGCTATATTACAATTCTTTATGTTAACTTCTGCCTAAAGTTTATCCTTTATTGAGAGTCTATTAGTAGCAAGCTTAGTCAGTTTTTGTGACTGCAAAGCCTTTATTTTGCCCTCATTCTTGAAAGATCATTTCATTAGGTATAGATTCTAGGTTGACAGCTATTTTCTCCCAGCACACTGAAAACAACATTTCACTGTCTTCTTAATTCCACTATTGCTGTTGAGAAGTCACAAGCCAATAGAATCATCATTTTTCGGTAGGTAGTCTTATCTTCTCTGATTGTTTTTAAGATCTTCTCTTTGTTTTTGGTAGTCTGCAGTACCAAACTTTACCCTGTGTCTGCATGTGTATTTCTTCACCCGCATTTTCTTCCAAAACCTGCTGAACTCCATTGGAATTTGAACCATGTGGCATCCCAATAACTTCAGGAAATTCTCAGTGTTTCTTCAAATATTCTTTCCAACATTTTCTCTCATCTCTCCCTCTGGGGCTCTTTGTCTGATGGTGCTTTGTTCTGGATAGTTTTCTAAGATCTATGTCCAATTAACTAATTCCCTTTTCAACTGTACTTAATGTCCTGTTAATGTAGACTACAGTCAAGTTTATCTCAATTACTAAACTTTTCATTTCTACAGGTTCTATTTGGTCTTTTATCAAAATGACTTTAACCCTTTTGTAATTTCTTGACTAGTACTTATTTTCTTCATGTCCTTTTCTTTCAACATATTAAACATATTTAGGTAATACTCTGTGTCTGGTAATCCCCAAATGTGAGGGCTTTGTGTTTCCTACTATTTTGTTGCTTCGGTTGGCTCTCTCTCACTGCATTCCATTTCCTACAGAGCTAGCAACTTTTACTCTGAGCACATATTCCTTGGAATTTTACATGTACAAATACTTTGGGGCCTGGGTGGAAATTGGATTCTCCTTCTCTATTACTTCTGCCAGAAACCTGAAGGCACTATCAACCTGGGACCACTTTAAACTTAAAATATTTGCTGATACTGTGTAGGATTTTTAGTTTTTGCTGTCCTTACATTTTTGTTAAACATCCTATATAGTAAGACTTATAGGAATAGACAATAGTTTGAATATTAGCAACTAATCTCACTCTTATCTCATTAAAACCACAGTGAAGAGAACTTCTTTAAATTGTTTCAATTTAGAACTGGGAAAATAGATGACTAACTGACAACTGAATGAGCAGTGGAGAAAGCAGAGAGTTACCATTTGCACCACAGAAGCCCCCACTTTTCAAGAATCAGAGACATCAAACTCCTCTGGAAGTAGGGGTAAAATGAGGAAAGCAATAAAAAGTAAAGAAAATTAACTGACAGTGAATCCTAGGGGAAGGGCATACCTCAACAAGATCCTTGAAGATCTGGTTCCAGCTACACTTCGGGCTGTTTTTGGCTTCACAATCCCTACTGCTGTGGTCCCCTCTGCCGTAGTGGCCATGCCCTACCCTACTTCACCTAAGCAACTCAGAATATAGTAAGTGACCAGCAAATATTTGAATTAACATTAGAAAGAACTATAGGATTAGGCTCCATCCCCATGTATAAAATTTTTTTTAAAGACTGAATAAAGCAGTTTAGGAGCAGTTAGGTCCTGAGGGCTTTCTGTCCCATATTCTGCACAGTTTCAGCATGTTTCGTATGTTAGCAAAAGGCCAGAAATATTTTTCTTCTCCAGGGAGGACACCAGACCCAGATGAAGGCATGGGGGCCATACTGAAAACAGGGGAATTCGGTACAAATATGTACTCTAGATGATGAGACTCTTCTAACCCTCTCCCCCTCTGCTCCCAGACTTCCATCCGGAGATTGGAAGAATTGCTCCAGGGATCTGGACCAGCCCAGAAGGAAGATCCAGATATCATATCAAGAGATTGCCAAGAAGATGGCCCAACCAGATCATTCTACCATGAAGCCCACAGATGGTAAGCCACATGCATTTGTCCGTATACTCCAGCTAGCTTTTTAACCCCCATTCTTAAACATAAGCAGATGATGAAGTATTAGCAGATAACTGCACAAAAATTTCTAACCTGAGATACAGCAATAAAAACAGAAAAAAGTAACATTAAAGAAACAGATTCGATCTATACTAGCAGAAAATTGTTAAATGCATATTATTACTATCATCAAAATGATCATTCAATTTATTCCAAAAATATTCAAACATTTACTATATATAGGCCGGGCACTATTTGAGACGCTGTAAAAATATCAGTGAAAATTTTCCATACAGGAAAAAAAGCTCTACACTCATAAAGCTTCTATTCTATTGAAAAGACAGATAAAGAGGTGGGAATGAGGAATAAAATAATAGAGTCATCAGCGAAAGCCTCATTAAGAGATAAGGAGATGCTATTTGCAAAGAAGAAATAATGGGATGATGTCGAACAATGAACAACGAAAAAATTAAAAAGAGCACCTGGAAATTAAAAACATGATAGCAGGAAGGGAAAGCTTAGCAGAAAGGTTCAGAAGACAGTCTGAATTAATCTTAAAGCAAGCAGGGGAATAGACAAATAGAAAGTTCCATAAAAAGAAAGAGAGAAAGTAGCAAGAACAAATCAATTAAATAGTTCAAGAAAATTTCCCAGAAATGAATAATATGAGTTGCTAAATTAAAATAGCCCACTGAGTACTCAAGACAATGGAAGGAAACAGACCCATGGCAAAGCACATCAATATGAAATTCAAAATACTGGAGTTAGAAGACTCTACAAGTTTCCAGCAGTGGGTAGGAGAGGAGGGAAGGCCATGGACAAAAGATCAGCAGTCCAAATGGTTTTGGACTTCTTAACATGCCAATGGAAGCTTGAATTCATTGGAGCAATGTCATCAAAATTCTGAAGAAAACTTATTTCCAACCGATGATTATATACCCAACCTAACAGCCTGCACAATGACTCAGTTAAAGATATTTTTAGATATTCAGGGACTCTAACTGAGCTCCATGCACCCTTTCCAAGAAAGCTAGTCAAGAATGTGCTCTACCAAAAGAAGAGAGTAAACCAAAAAACAAGACATGGGATTACAGGACAAGGCAAATCAAACCTGGGAGAAAGAGGAAAAGAATCCTTGGATGACAACATAGGAAGATGCCATGATGAAAACTATGTACCAGCCATAGAAGACAATCACTTCAGATTTCTT
>JAVSCE010004648.1:0-79838 GCA_032199065.1 Smutsia gigantea | reverse complement strand
ATATGAGGTTATCAGCCCCTTTGAAAGCTTGCTTTAAAATTGCCCAATATGTAATGAAATTCTTGTTTTTACAATAAGCCACTTACATGAGACAATAGTATAATGGATATCTTTTTGCATATATTGATTTCCTCCGTTTATATTTCCAAGAAAACTGTCATGCAGAATCAATTATCTAAAGGCTTGCTTGACTTTGTCTTCACTCATTTTGTTATGTGTTCACAAAATGATAGATAAAATTTTTAGGCAGAGGGCATGTCGAAGTATTATATGGCGTAGTTCAGTGTCTATGAGCAGATATGGGATTATCTCTGTTTTATAATTGAAGAGGTGACATACAGAATAGTTAAATAATTTTCCCATGGTTACATTTCTAAAATACTTAGAGTTTTATGCTTAAAGAGTGATTAATCTTAGTAAAGAATTATACACAAGATTAATGATTCTGATTTAAGCATTTTTCTTGGACTTCTGCTTTAATCATTTCTCCAAGTTCAAGCTTTATTAACATCATATACAATAATACTTTAATAATTAGTCTTATTAGGGAAAGTGTCTATTACAGGAAATGTTGTTCTTTGAATATATTGCATTATTAATATGGAATTTGAGTTAATGAGTATGAAAACACTTTGCTGGCTGTAAAGCACTGAGCAAATATATTTTTTTCTTTGATTTTACTTTTTACTCATTTACTTGCCATTTTTTCTAGAATCCTGAGTAATATAATGAATACATTTGCAGGGAAAGCTGATAACTGATATTTTTATATCGGTTATATTATATATATTAGGTAGGTAATAATTCTGTGGTACAAATAAATATATAAGTAAATATCTGCATCTACATATGACCATTTCAAAGAGACACCTAATTAAAATAATCCAAATAAAATTGCTTTTTGAACCGATACAAAAATCAGTAATTGGGGTCATAGTGACTTGTCACTCTATGCAGTCATCTAATAACATTATTTAAATATATAATATATGGTTATGTGTGTTTGTGCTTATATATGTTCCTTAAGATTGTGATCCCAGGCAAAATTTTCTATATTTACCCCCTTTATTTTTCTTCTTGTAATTTCACTTTTAAGATATATATATATATAGAGAGAGAGAGAGAGAGAGAGAGAGATCAAATGTAAATAGGGTCAGATAATTTGCTATTTCTTAATTGTGTTAAAGCAATGTTAATATCTCCATAAATACATTCCTTTTGACACTTAATGAAAGTTTACAACCAAAGAACAAAATGGCAACTTTGTTGATTTTATGAAAATTTTTTGGTATATTTAGCATTTTGGATATATTCTTTCACCTTTTTGCCCACTTCTAATTATTTGTTTTTGCAAAATAATAGAAAAACACCATAGAAGGATGGGATTTTTTAGCCCTGCTTTAGGAGGTATCAAACTTAGGTGGAAGATAGACAAGTCTTTGGTAATGTTAGAGAATGGGTTTAAACACTTGTAAGGTTTGGTTGGATTTTCATCTTGTGGCCACGTTCATCCTTGTGAATTGCTAATCACTGTAACCGTGGGCTGCCCCAGGTTAGCTATGGATAACTGATAGTAACCAGAAAATAGGCAAAGGGAAATAATCAGAGTTGTGGGCCTATCTCGTTTGTTCATGGGTAAGAAAGTTTGAGAGCACTATTCTAAAACAACAGTAAACAATCTTAAAGAGGAAATTTTTTGTAAAAAAAAAATCAGTACTGTTTTTCAAATAGCATTTTATGTGAAATTCCCAACATATTGTGACCTCTGTTGACCAAGTCACCTCTACCATAACTTTAAAATGTGATCACACCTCCTTTTCATACCCAATTATTACAGCAAAAACCTCCACTTGCCAAATTGCTGTAAATTAGCCTGTCTCAAATAGTTCTCAAATGATTTAATTATCCTGCTTGGGCAAGTGAGTTAACTTCTTCATTCCTCATTTCCTCCTCTCTGTCTCTCTCTATATATATCTTGAAAGTGAAATTACAAGAAGAAAAATAAAGGGGGTAAATATGGAAAATGTTGCCTGGGATCACAATCTTAAGGAACATATATAAGCACAAACACACATAACCATATAAAATGGGGATAGTATCTCCTTAGTAGAGTTCTGGTGGGGGATTAAATGAGTAAGTAATTGTGAAGCACTTAGTGCTTGGCACATAGAATGCTGTATAAATGTTAGCTTATTATTTTTTCTCTTTCCGACTCATGCATGCTGGAGAAAAAGCTCCTCCTCTACCTCCCGCCCCTGTTCTTCTAACTCAAACTCTTCAAGTCACCCAGTGGTTGCCTGGGGAAAGCACGCCAGGCTAAGTGCCCTCTCCCTCCCAGTGACAATGACTGCCACTGCACACTTTGGTTTCCAAAGAAGGACCTTGTACTGCTTTTCTCCAAATGTGGACGCAGGTCTTTGGCTAACTGCCCACAGTCCTTCAAAGCCTACCCTGACACTTTGTGTGAGACATAAATAAGGTCTGGGGATAACAGAGGGAGCAGACAACGCAGGGTATGACTCTCAGTAGCAGCACAAGTCCAGACCCCACCCAGATGCTTTGGAGGCCAGCTGTCACTCTCAGCCACATGGCAGGGCAGCGCATCCTCCACGACCCAAACCAGTCAGGCCTCCAGGCTGGTGATCTGGGCCAAACCCGCATTTACCTGCCCTACTGTGAACATTCCCAGGCTTATTCACAGTGAGAACTACTGTTCCCTTCTTGGGAAACTCCTTCTCTTTTCACAGGATCTCAGGTAGGCCATCGCGGGTGCATTTCCCACATCCTACATTCGTGCACGGTCCACATAAACCAGAGCGAAGCATAGCTGCTTTGGTTAAAGTAGGGTGAGGAACCCAAAGCCCTGTCTGCGTGGGCTTGTCCAGCCCATGCAGTGCCTCAGGCCACTGCTAGGTTTGGGATGAAGACAACTTCTTTAAAGGGGCTCTTCTCCTAGGGGTAATTAATCGATGATATCCTTTTTCTGCATCATCCTTGAAACATTTTTGCTTTGGAGTAGCTGCTAGTATAAGAGAAAAGAAGGAATTTTTTATCAGACATCAGGACAATAAAAGTCCTCCATATACTCAGTATTCTAAGGAAGGAGCCCAAAATTTTAAAGCTTACAATGTTACAGGTGGTTCTAAATATATTACCTATTATCTGTGATGAAACTATTATCCTCCACATTATAGTTGATGACAGTGGGTGCCCCCAGAAGGTGACGTTGTTTGGCCAGGTCATGATGCTCTAAAGTGGTGGATCTGTGTGATTCTAAGGCCTGCAGTCTTTCCATTCCCCCTTCCCATCTGTGGAGGCTTCAGAAAATGTATTGTGCTGCTTTAATTTCTGCTGTAATGTATTATTATGATTCTTTAATGCCTCGAGCAGAGAAGCTAGTGGCATAGAGCCATGAACCATGAAAAGCATTTCATAGAAATTTGGGAGTAGCTAATTGGCAAGTTGAAGTTGATAAGACGACAACATTTCGGAGCAGAGGACAAATCCTCACATTACTTCTTGGACAGAGGCACGGAAGAAGGGAAACTTCCAGAACTTCCAGTAACTCCCTTGTGTTGTGTATCTCAGTGAACTACTAGATTGGCACCCCCTTTCCTTTTCCTGCTTTTTCTTTTTCTGCCATAAAAAGAACACAATACATTTTCAGTGTGATCTTAGGAACTAGCTACAGCTATATCACCACTCTCTTCGTCAGAATCTCTCAGCCACCAAATCTCATTAAGGTGAAATGTGGTAACCAGAATATAGAGCTGGTCTTTGCTACAAAGGTTAAAATGTAACACAGACTGTTTACACCTGTGAGCAGATAGGAATTAGAATTTGTACCAATGGTTAATAGCCTATGACCTTAAATTTAGGAGCTTAAATAATTTATATTCATCAAAAGCAGTTACTGGTATCTTTCCCCCACCTAAAGTTGATGGAAAAAAATATCCTAAATAGGACAACTGCTTGGAAGGAAAAGCATCTTAAAATAACACCAAATTTTGGACATGTTGAAGAGCAAATAGTCACATTCCCATGTAGTATGAAATCTTCATTTGATTCAGAACACAGCTGACATGTTTATAAGCTAAGGTTCTTTTCAGACCAGAGAATCCCACAGATGTCTCATCTGGGAGGACTTATGAGCTGTGTGACTTACTTTATTGTTATTGTTAATAATAAAACAAACTTCAATTTAGAAATCATTTCTTACCCTTTTCATTGCTTTTTGCACATTTCCTTGGTAGCTTTAAAAGGATCCTTTGTATTTTAATAGTTTACTCACTCCTTCCAATAAAAATAGCTAAAAAATAAAACTACAATAGGCATCGGGAGTACACCATGTCCTTGGAAGCCGCGTTGGTACTACTGATGTTAAAGAGACTACAGAAGCACGGACACAATTCTACCACTGCTTTTGCAAATGTATAGGAACATTCGGTAATTTTGCATGTTGGTGGTGCAGTGTAAGTTTTCCTATGGTTTAGGAAACTGGATTCTTTAAATATGAACAACTTATTCTGAGTCGAATACCTAGGAAGTCAAAAGAGAACCTTTTAGTCCCTATGAGCTAGCCAAGGAAACTTAAGGCATTATCTCCAGGAATGGGCCACCCACTGACAGGTTCCACTTTACCTTTCTTTTCACAAGTTTGGCTTTACATGTCTTTTGACCTCTGGACATATGTTTTATTGCATGCTGAAGGTCCATTAGTTGGAGAGGGATGAAGATCTTCTTTTAGCCGCTCTATTTAGGTATTGAAGAGTTCATTTGCCTCTCATATTCTTTGCCTCCCCTATCACTTATCTTCCCTATGCCCTCCCTTTAGGGACTCATATACTAATGCACTTAACACATTAGTAAAAATCTTAGTAATTGTCACATTATGTATATCCATATCTGTATTACCACATTCTATTATTTACAACCAAGTGATTTCAATCACTAGTGGTAAACAGATAATAAGATTCATGAGGTCAAGGATCATGCATTTCTTCCCCTTAATCTCTATTACATGCAGTCAGTGCCTATATCCATCCAGTGGATAATTGGACAAAATAATGTGTTCCACTTTTGGATAGAAAAACTGAAGCTCATGAGTTTATGGCACTCTCTAATGTTAAACAGCAGGTAGGAAGAAGATGGGCTAGGTCTCATGCCTTTTTGCTATTCTAATCATCTTTGTTTTCTATCAGACTCTGTTTCCTTTAAAGGGAAATTCTTAACTTACAAAAATCTGATTGTTGATTTGAATTAATTTTCCCCAACATATTTATCAAGCAAGGAGCTGGTCTGTCCTGGCTTCCTTAGCAAAAGCTCGTAGAGATTTAATTGTGCAGTCGTACCACTTCAGCTACTAAATAGGTTTTTCTAGAATCTTTCAGACTGGATACAGAGTCTCTCACAACATCTATGAACAATGTGCATTTTATTCGTTTAAACTCAGTCAACAGGAAAACCTATTTCAGTAAAATACAATTTCATTTATTGTAACAAGTGTGATCTGCTTTATAAGCTTGGGGTACAATTAAGGTCATGTGGTAGTCATCAGTGCTGTTTACCAAATATTTCCAGCTTTCTGCCTTCTGGCAACATGGCAGGGTTGCACTTCCTGGCTTTCTTATAGTGGGATGGGACTATGTGACGGGATCTGGCCAAAGTGTTGTGAACACAGGGTGTATGTGGAAATTCATTTCCAGGCCAGGGAATTTAGCATCTACAGGCAGTCATTCTCTTTGGCATGGTGTACTGGTAAATGCTCGAGATGGTGCCTTCTCTGTCAGCCTGGGCCCCTGCGTGAGTGACAGGAGCAGAGTCCACTGCTGACCCAAAGTTGTCATATAGCATGGGAGGGAAGTCACTCTTTGTTCTTAGAAGCCATTTGAGATTGGGGGTTATTGTTACTGTAGCATGATCCAGCCTATCTTGACTGACACAGGTCATATTTCTCTTACTGTTCCAGCTAATATTTGAAATGTTCAAAGATTATCACCTGCCCTCTCCATCAATTTGTCCCCCAAAATCCAATGTTTTATTTTATCCCCAAAGGTCAAAGACTGAAAAATCTTACCAGTCGAATGCTGGCTTTTCTCTATCTCTGCCGCATAGTGTGCCCAGGATTTCTCACAGACAAGAGGTTTTTTTTGTTAACTGAAGTGAAAATACTCTTGGTGGTCTAGACCTCTGCATAGGTCTAAGTAGGGTCACATGTATATCCTTAGATTCCCACAGTGTAGCAGTGTGAAAGGCAACTGGACCTCAGCGCTCATTATACTGGAACTGCACCTCTTCATAAGTATTGGGACATGGTGGGTCCCTCTCCTTGTATTTGATGCCCTAGGATATCATTAGATCATAGTTAGAGGCATGATTCATCAGGGAGATTCTAATAGTGTTGGTCACCAAAATGGGAGAAATCAATGCCTTGATCTTTACACAGGGAAGTAGACAGATATGTACACAATAAATTCTAATGTATCAGCATGCCATGCCATTATTAGAGAGGCAGAAGCTCTTATGAAAGGTGATTGGAGGGAGTCTTTATAGAAGTGATCATAGATTTGAGTTCAAAGTATGTGATTTTTTTCCTAGTAGAAAACTGGAGAATGGCACTGCAGGAATATGGACTTTCCAGGTAGACATGGAAGTGTTAAGGAAATTGGGAATGCAATGTGACTGGAACTGATAAGGATCTGATGAGACATACATCTGGAAAGGAATTTGTTGGGATGCATGGGGGTGAGAAATAATCACAGGATATTACTCAGAAAATCAGATAGTAGAGAAGGTGATGTAAGATAGTAACTGCCCAGTGATGGATAACCACCATCCCAAACACAGCATCTTTGTATATAGCGTGCCAGTTTCCAAACTTCTCCTGTGTGGTTCATGACTTCTAGAACTGAGAATCTTCTCTTTGAACTGAATTAGGGTGAGGGAGCACACTGGACTTTCAAAATACAAAGGACTAGTGACTCCTAAAGAGACCATCTCCATCATCCCCAAGACCATATCCTCTTCGATCTTCAGGTCTTAGCACCATGGCAGCTGTGGAGTTGGAAATCGTCAGAGAAACCTAAAAATGGCTCACCCTCTTCTCCTCTTCCTTCTGAGCAGAATGCTGTCTCTTGCTCCAGCTGCCCATTTCAGATGCCACAGGAAGCAGCTCTGCTTTGTGGTCAGACGCAAGAAAGGGAGGTTGAAAGCAGCACTTTACGGGATGTCTCAGGAGCTGTTACTTGAGATGCGCTTGCCACAGGACACCACAACACAGCATGGGGAGCTTTCTGAGGAGTCTGTGGGTGGCTTGGGCAACTCATTCATTAGGAAATTAGGTTGTTGGCCATAAACTACAGAGTTAAGAATGTCTTTGTTTAAAGCTGAGGAAACGAAGCCTGTTTGGTTGGAGGATTGCTCTGCTTTCACATCAAACTGCAGTGGTCGGCTTGCTTGGGCTGTGGGTTGGAGTCATCCGGGCCCCAGAGCTGGTGCCTCATAGGGCTGCTCGGCCCTCCTTCGGGTGGGTTCGTTTCACAAGATGGCCTGTAGGAGTGTGTTTCTGGGTAATATAAGTGATCTTATTGAGTACAGGTCTTCTTCGTCTTTCCCCAAACTGCCCGTCTGATTTTCTTCTTTAAGACTCTCTTATACCGTCTAGAAACAGACTTAAAATCCAGTTGTTTTTGATTTCTAAACCCAGTCTCCCCAGGGTTACCAGCTTGTGGATAATACATAATAAACTGTAGGATCTCTACTTACTCACAAGTGTAATTCCAGACTTCTAGGCACACTCTTCAGCAGTCCTTTCTCAGTTTCCCCGCTCTAGCCACCACCCCCTTGCTGGGGTCTAAAGCCCAGTTAGTTAGGGGCAGTGCCTTCTGCAGCCGCTAGGGACCTGCTATGGGGAACCCAGCGTCTGTGCAAAGCCTGGCACCAAGTGCTCTTTAAGCTCTTTCTTTTAAGGGGCACAAGTGGTGCTGGGATCCCTGCATATCTCACTGTGAGTAGCCACCTAGCTTCCACACAAATGAGGAGAATGCCTCTCTTCCTCCTTGTCTGTTGGAGCTGGAGCAACATTCCTCCTTCCCATCAAGGAATGCGCTCTGTTAGCTTTACCTGTGGTCCTTCTTTCTGCCGGTTCTGGTTCTAGGATTTGTGCCTGCAATAGACTAGAGGCTGTCCTGCCTGTTCTTAGATGTGTATGCAAAACCATTTTATTATTCATTTTCGGGAACACCCCCCCCACACACACACACAAACAAAAGCAAGAAATTCCAACCACAAAGGCGTGAAAGCTGGAGGTCTTATTCTTATCCACCCACTCATCCAGCGTGTGCAAACTGTAAACTCCCGTTTAGTCTCAAGCTGGAACCCTGCACATCTAAGAAAGGTTATTTCAAGTGAGTCTTCCTGTTAACCAGTCTGAAGAGGACGTGCTGAAAATGCCTCTACCAGAATCCAGCCCATCACTGTTGCTAGATGAATGGTTATCCAGGCCGACTGTTGCCACATCATTTGCAGAATGTCATCCAAGGTTTTAGTTTTGTAAATGTCACAAGTTTTAGGAGAGAACCTCTGTGCATTCGTTTACTCGCCAAGGCTTTCACAGCAGTTTAGGGGATAAAGTTGTAACAATCCCTGTTCTTTTTTCTCTGGTGGGAGATGCAGGAGACTTAGGAAATCACATGACTTCCTATGTGACTCGAAAAGTCAAGCCTCAAATAGTTTGAGGAAAAATGGAATTCATTAAAATCACAGTAAACCGCTCTTCTTTTCTTAGTTAAGGGGATGTTCAGATTTGGAATTTCTAAAGAATCAAGGTAGAGATGTTTCTCATAAGTTTTAGTGGATTAGATTCAACTGAGTAATTTATCCATTGTGTGTAAAGAAGTAGATACGTCCATGGGGTGAGAATGGCGCTCAGAATTCTCTAATTGAAGACAATTTTGTTTTATTTTTTAAGCCATCTTTACTATGATATGGGTAGTATTTGAGTACATTTTTCCCTACCTATGTTCAATACCCCGTCCCAGTATTTTTTGGTTGAAACATGACATGTACCACTGTCACTCTAACACAGCAACATAAATGGAATTCTATGAACCTGATGCCAGTTCTAGAAAGAAACAGGAGAAAGGGGCTATGTTTTTTAGGTCGCATATTTACATGGAATTCAGAACTGCTCATGGTAGTGGAGAAACAAACAAGCTGTGCATAGGGTCCTCACATGGATGACACAGTAGGAAGCAAATAGCTTCTGGGTAATAATCGCACAAGTCAGAAATATGTAATGTTTGACATCTGGGTGTATATTCCAAAACTTCCATGTTATTCGAATCCATCTTATGTCTTGTGTTTACCTGAAGCTTCCAGTTCATCTGTTCAGGAACCAAAGGTAGAGATCGTGGGCTGGAGGATACCAGGTTCCCCTAGGGACTGTGGCCACCAAGCACATATGTCTTTGCCACAAATCCATGTGGTGCTAGTGTAATGGATTTCTGAGTGATAAAATAATACTGCTTAGAAGCATTTTCTGAAGGTTTTGAGTCTGTTATGGAAATAATTATGTGAACCACACGATACCCTGGCTTCATGTTGTGGTTCATTAACAGAAAATTCCATGATGTGGAGTATCACAGCACCCACCAGCTCCTCCCCCCAGGACTGGATGACAGCGGCTTTGCTGCCGAAAGCCCAAGCCTATGAAATGTAACACCAAGTAAGACCCAGACATTCAAACGACCAAATTCAAAGGGTATTTTAAAATCCAGAGTTGCCCTTTGCCTGAAAGTTGTAAAGCATCCTGCATATGCAATTAGATGCAAAGTTCCTGTGGCCTTTTGTAGACATACTATTTCAGTTTTCTACTGAAAAGTAAAATGTTGATTTATGTCATTGTTTTGAAGGCCTCTTCATATAACAATACTTAGAATTTTAAACATGGTTTCACATTAAATAATCTCAGCTCAACTTTGCTGAGTGAAATAGATTTCCATTCTCTCCCAATCTTGTCTGCTGTACTCTAGGATTAGATTGTACATGTACCCTCAAACTATGGCTATATACTCACTCTAGGCATGGGGAAACCCAAAACCCTTTGTTAATGGAGGCTCTGGGAAGTCATAGTGGCCTCATGAGAACCTACTAGAACTGTTGCCTTCCCTTTTGGAATCTTCCATTCTTTTTATCATCTACTTCAATTACTTCTAGGTCTACTCTCTCTCCCTTCCATGGGATTAGCAATGCCATCCACATTATTTTTAGTACCCCTGCTGTTAGGATGGCCACTTGCTTCCTGGAAATGACAAGAACCTCCCTAATGCTCTGGGTGGCTGCTTTTCAGACCTGCAATAATGACAGAATTTTGGAGCAAGTGGGCTGGCATAAATAGATCTGAGGGAAGAGAACGCTCATCTGAGCTTCTGGGCAATTTAAATTCTAGGAAAATCAGATAAAATTTTTCATTTACAGTTACTCTCTAATTTGTTGCTGATGCATTTTTAGAATATCCAGCCTCTATTTAGGAGAAACACAACTTGAGAATATAGAAGAGATAAATGTTGACTTCAATTTGATTTCCCTAAATTCAAACTCCATATTTATGCTCAGAGAATTGGGTGTTAGAGACTAAAGGGCTTAGATACACATAAGATATATATTATAAATGTATAATGATAACAAAAAGTGCTTTCATTGGTATTTTTATTTGCTTAAGATAACCCATTAAAAAAAAGTTTCTTTTCCACATGATTTGAAGTAGTTTAAGAGTTTCTAGAAGACAGAGATTGTATTTTATTAATCTCATGAGTTCTCAGCAGTCTTGCACAATGGTTTCAATATGGTAGCTGCTCCCTATGTATTTGTGAAATTAAGTTCCTGTATAATAAATCATACTTTTATAATTGGAAATCTGCAAGGCAGGTCACTTGAGGTTTATATTCTGAGTTTGGATGGTACTAGGCTTTCTGTTGTCACAGTAAATAGTGGCCCTTAGGGTCGTGCAAGGCATGGGGCCCTGGGAGTAGGGTAAGGCAAGGAAGAAATGCCTCATTCTTCTTCAGAATCTTTTGTTTTTCACCCCAAAATAAATTTATGATATTCCTATGCCTTATAATTAGTAAGCATGAAGTTCAAGTTAACAGTTCATATTTGGTATACATAAGCTGGCCCTACACCTTCTGTTCAAGAATGATCTTCCCAAAATGCAAATCTGACCATGTTACTCCCCCTCTAAAATTCTTCAGTGGCTTCTCACATCATCAGGATAAAATCATACCCCCTAGCCGATGTACAGCAAGTCTCACCCAGCATCAGCTTTCACCACGTTCTACGGCCCCACTCTGGTCTCTAGGCAGCTGGAAGTACCCAACCATCCCTGTTCTGCTTCCAGAGCCTCACACGGGAGCAGATGCGGGTTCCTCAGTGCTGGTATAAAATTCCATGCAGACGACTCAACTCTGCCAAGCTGTATTTTGAAGGAAAAAGACAATATTCCGTGTGCTTTGTCTGATGTTAACAAGAGGCTGTTGCCCTTACTCTCTGGTCCCCCAACCCAGGTTCTGGGGCCAACAGAACTGTCTCCCCATAAGGGCTGTACATTCCTTTGCTCTCACCAAACAAAGCGTATAGAGGGAACTTGCTGGGTTCCTTGAGCGCTACACGAATCTCTTTGGTTTATGTTTAATCTTGCCTTTCCAGGTCAATGGCCCTTACTCTCAAGTTGGACAACAGAAGCATCTGTCTTTAGAATTTCAGAGGATGTCATATTTTTTCTCCTCTTCTAGTATGCCTCATAAAATGTGAATATGTAATTTAAGGGGAAGGAGTTTACCCCCCTTTGGCCTTTTAATAGCCTGATGACCTTAATGTTACACTTTTGATGCCTAAAATATTCAAACGAAATCATTAAGAGCGGAAAATCATTTTCCTCCAAGTTGGGGGAGGGGCCTCTTGAAACCTCCACCTCCTTGTTCTTTAATTCACTCTTAGGAGGAAGGAATAGGAATGCACCATACAACCAGTTTAGCTGTAATGCGAAGTAGGAGCAAGTTAACATTCCCTTTCCCAAGAAATTATCACACGCCTAAGTGAACAGCCTCCCCTTTGCCCTCTCTCTCTCTCTCCCCATTTGCTCCGTAACTGGTGTGCCTGAGATCTGGAAGTTCACTAACACCTCATTGTGAGTGGGAAGAACAGAACAGAGCGCCAGGGAGCAGGCGAGGACAGGAGGTCAGCGCATGACCCGATTCCGAGGCTTTAGTTTGTTGAAAAACTTCACCCCAGCTCGCTCGTTTTGTGGGCCCGTCTTGTGCCGCCTTGGGGGCTGTGCGCCCTCTGCTGGGCAGAGCACCCTGCGCCGCCCCACCGCGCCGGCCGCATGCATTTCCAGTTTTTGCTGACACGGGCAGTTTTTCTTCTCAGAGGTGATGCTCTGCCGGTGTAAGATGATGGTCATGAAAACAGAGACTTGAGTCGGGGTAATTTTAAGTCTAATCTGAACAAACAAACAAAAACGCATCTTATGTTCTGTCCCGGCCAACTTCCATACCCACTGATTTCCTTTCTGTGCCAAATGAGGCTTTAATCTTGTTTAATGACATTGCATCCAGTGGCACCATACACCACAGCGTATGTCTGTGTGTTCAGAGTAGACGGAATCACAAGAAAAATCACCTACTTACATTTTTTATTTAACCTGTGTTACATTTAGGGGTGGGGATGGAAGATTTGGGCATATTTGGATGTTTTTCCTTATGCTTAACATGGCTCTAACATTAATATTTCAATTTCAGGGTTTAAAATTTTATTTGAATTTCTTACATTCACTATTTTTTTTTTAGTCATTCCACAAACATGGGCAGGCATCGACTATATTGCGGGCACTGTGCAGGGTTGTGTAGAGCACTAGGAGATGGAAGAGAAAAGAGATACCTAGAATCTGAGAAGCTCAGTCTCGAAGGGGATTTCAGGTTTACAACACAAAAAGGCATTAGTAAAGAAAGGGACAAGCTGTTTGTGAAATACAGAGGAGAGAATAACAACACTACAAAGGGGAAGAAATTAGGATATACTTCAAAGGGTGGAAGAGGTTAAGTATTGAGATGTTTCTGTTTGTTAGTTACACAAAGCGGGACACAGCAGACAGTGGGTGTAGAGGGAAAAAATGGTCATGGTATGTGTGTGTATCAAGAAAGACAGGATCTTTTGAGAGGCTGGAACCTGAGAAGTGGAGAGTGGAGGGAGGTGAGGCTACAGGGGAGCTCAGAGGCAGCCTGGGAAGAGCCTCACGGAGCACGCAAAGCCACCTGGATGGTGTCCAACGGGAGATGGGAAGTCATGGAGGGACTGTACCCAGGAAAGTGTGATGTCTGCTTTTCATGTTAGAGTTATCTCAGGAGGTAGAGGATAAATAGAGGGTGGGGAATGTCAAATGTCAGCAGGAGGCTTCTTCAGAAACTGTTAGAATAGAAAGGGAAAAAGAATGAGAGAGGGGATTGTGGATTAACTGGAAAACTCCTGAAGAGGTAGACTTGACTTTTGGGCAATAGTAAGATCTGGGTGAGCAGGACAAGACTTGGTGTAGCAATGATGACTTCATTTTGGGGGTGCTTTGAGGTGACTGCATGTAGGCATGCCCAGTAAGTAGAGGGAAATTCGGATCTTGAGCTCAGAGAAATGAAATGGCTTACAGGGGAGGTCTGGGATTCCCCAGCTGGAGCCCCAGGGATCAGTGAGAGTCCAGGAGCCTGTCTGTGTGCAGAGGGAGAGAGAGGCAGTTCGTATCTCTTACTTGGCAAAGTGAGGTGATAATTTCATAACCAACTTTTTAAATATCAAACGTTGTCGAGGATATGGAACTGGGTGATGTTTTATCTTAATGAGGAACTTATTTAAAAGTAAGGTTTAAAAAAAAATGTTCTCCTGCATGATTGAGTCTTCATTATGAAGTCTGTTAGCTTTAGGATCTTAGATTTAATGTCAATGTATGTTTTCAAAAGGTCGTATTGAATCAGAAATGACTTAAAAATAAACTCTTGAAGAACTTGATCTATTCAAGTTAAAGCCAGGATTAAGTTATGTATATGATAAAGCATCAAAGATTAAGCTTTTTGGGTGGGCTTTGGAATGGCAAAATAGAAAAAGATCTAATTTGTTCTGATCTTAAGGGGGGAATCAACATTCATTTTTATCTATATTTATATGCATAACTAGTTCTGAAAAATGCCTAGGATTCTAACCTCTTAATGAGGAGAGAGGAATTTAGAGACCATGTTGTAAAATCTTATGTTTTATAGACGAGGAAACTGCACAATATTTAATTGAAGAAGCACTTCATATGCCTGTAGGAGATTCATAGCTCACATTGTCACGTTAAAGGCTTTGACACGTTCTGGAGGAAACACAGTACTGATTTCATTTCACTTAGATTCCCTGGTCTTATTTGATGACTAACCCAGTGTTTCCCAGTTTGAATAATGGTACTTTAAAGATTTTCTTTATAATTAAGTGGAACAATATAAGATTTCAAACCATTAACCACAGGCTCAATTTCTGTTAGCCAACTTTCATTGATCCCTTAATGTTTATGGGCTCTGTGTTAGTAGTAAGGGCACAATAACTCTTCATAAAATAACAATCATAAGAGTAGATAAAACCTGTTGAATTCTTATCAGGTGCTAGGAAATTTGCCAAGTGTTTTACATATACCATTTCATTTAGTCCTCTCAACCCTGGGAGGGAAGGAAGCGCTCTTTCCCACTTAAGAGATGAAGCTATTAAGGCTGAGGGCCAAGGGGTTCTCCTAAGGTCAAGAACCTTGTGAATCACAGAACTGGGACTCTAAAATAGGGTTTCTATCTGATCCCTCTGCTCGCATTCTTAACTACCACAGCACTGTCCTTGGAAAATGTATAGCCTAAACAGTGTCCCCAAACATTCTCCGGAGGGGCTTCAGGTATTTTGACTTGAGAATCTCCAAACTGTGATGTCTAATATTAACCCCTGATGGTACCTTGAAGTCGTCCACATGTAGCTACCAGGGTAGCTTCTTTCTCTTTGAGTCTGAAGCTATTGGTATCAAACAGCCCTTTGTGGGGATGTAGTATCTCATTTCTTCCACATTACATAATACAACATATATGAAGTAGATCAGGATATAGCTAATTTACAACTTTCCTATATGGTCCCTGAATGTCCTTTTTCATTTTTTTAAGTGGGAAAAATGAGCACTATATTTTAAATCTTCTTTATACACTCTAGGCAATACTTAAACATTTAACTCTTAGCAATTTGTGTTTTTAATGGAGTAGGGTTTTCCTTTTGGGTCATTTTCATAGAGTAACTCTGGTTGTCCAAACATACTCTGAAATATACTGGGGATTATGGTTTCAGCACATGTAAGCCCAAGGCCAAAGTATGAGTAACACATGATATTTTGTTACATTTCGTGAACAAACCACTGTTTTGTGGTATAATACAAAACATAGCTAAGTCGTTTAGATCACTATCAGGCATTACAAGGTTAGGTTTTCAATTTATGTGATTACTCAAAGCTCATTAGAAGTATACTCTTTAGCTCTAGGGAATGCAGCCTAGAAAATTGTGGTTTCCCTTGTGAAAATGGTATATTTTTAGTCTGTTTATTATGTTTTTAGTTCATTTCAATTATATCCCTTTGTACTTCCAGTACAATAGTTGAATTCACAAATAAACTTATAAAGTCTATTAACTGACCAGACAAAATGGTGGGAAAAAAAGAAGAGAAAAGAAAAGAAAATATATTACTTTTATTTATTAACTGAAGCTCTGTTTTCAGAATGTCACAGACTTTCTATCAATAAAACCACTACAGATTATTCTGTTTCGATCATACCAATGGGGATGTGGTGGAAAAGCTCTAAGTTCTAGCGCTGGCTCTAGTATACACTAGAAAAATTTGACTTTCTTATTTTTTTGATTTCCTCACTAGAAAATGAGCCTACGGTCACATGTCCAGCAATGTGCAAGTTCTTTTGAGGTCTGTTGGAAAAATAAGAGCTTCACCATTATGTGTACCTGTCCTGCTGGTTCCCTGATCTTGAAGGAATTGTCTAATCTCTTCGAGACATACTCTCCTCATTTGTAAAACAATGCCAATACTAATGATAGTGTCTACACGATAGGATTCTTGGGGGATTAATTAGATACTGTGTGTAAGTAACAGAGACCAGGACGGGAACAGGGTGGTTTCTCACTACTCATTAAATTCTTTCCTTTCTTCCTTACAATATATATTGTACTATGATTTTATTCTTTCATATACTTTCTTAACTTTATTTATATGTGAATACTTCCAAAAGTGTACTTAAAACCCATATTAAATAACATGAAAACAACAATTGTGATTTATGATTTTATATCTGATTATGATTATATCTGTCTGAGACTTGAAGAATTGGGTCTAATTTGATCTAGCACATTCACGAACTTTGGCTATGTATGATCTGTTGAACTAACTAATGAGAACTGATCTCTTTCTGAATTCTTGGTAAGTCCACATTTCAAAACAGGGTGGTTTTGGGGTTTTGTTTTGTTTTGTTGTATTTTACCTTTAGCAAAATAGTAATGCATTATTGGTAATATAAGGGCCATTACTTAGTAATAATCCATTTCCTTGGCCTAAAATGGAAACATTGACCATATTTTAAAAACTGAAATATTTTCTGTAGAGAACTTCCTTCTGGTGCCTTTAGAGGCCTTTCCAGTGGAAAGGCAGCAGGATGTTGCTGTGACAAAGACATCTGTGAAGGGAACATTTACTTAGCATTGCTCTGTGAGTCATATGTAGATACACTTTCATTGAGATACTGTGACCTGTAATTTTGGAATAATCATTTGAATCTGGCTGTCTATTTGTAGTCCTTTTAACTTGATTCTTGGAGACCTTTTCTCTTCTTGCTCTGACCATCAGATCAGGAACCTTAAAACTGAATCTGTGGCCCAGTCATATTCAGCTTGTGATTCTATAGCTTGGGTCTTATTTTTCTTATCCCTGATGTTTATAATTTGTCTTTTATTAGTGATCTCATAAACTTTGTTGATTAAGGGGGAGTATTAATATAAGAAATAAATAAGAAAAAAATTGAATCAAACTTTTTGTTAGAAGAGAACTACTTCTCAGATGAGCTAGACATCTGACTAGTAATGGGTGAGGGAAACAGGGTCAGCTTACACCTCATGTACTTCCTCTTGGAAAATGCGTTTATTTTGGCAACCCCCAAAGTGAGTGTTGGGAAACTGGGTATTCTTAGAAGAGACTAGCAAATCCCCATGATTCTGGACTGCCCTGGGGATCCGTGTGCTGGTTTGAACAATAATCCTGATCTGTAACAGCTTATTATGTGTGGCTCCACTTTGGGCCGAGGGGATTTATTTGTGCTCTTGACTTCAAATTCCATCATGAACCTCTGTGTTGCCCTGTGTCAGTTTAAGATTAATTATGGTAATTCTCAAAGCAACTGAGTGCATGTCAGAGTGTCTGTTTTAAATCTACACTTTTCCTCTGATCCAGAACCCAGGGCTGGAGAGGCTGGGGAAGGAAGTCGACTTTGGGGAGGGACATGCCTTTTAGATGTTTTCCTCGGCGTGCTTGGTTCCGATGGTACAAGGCCTTGACTTAACCTTGCTAACAGTACAGTGGGCACCTTCTTGTACACTTGCTGTACATTTCCTGGTTCCCTCATATTTTTATAGTCAGGGTACATCAGATTCAGTAATGGAACTACAGAATGACCATATGCGTTGACATATAATTCCTTTCCAACATGGAAAATGAAAAGGCTGTGAATCTGTAAACAATTAGTCATTCCCTTGTTCAAGTAAAATAAGTTAGCAAAATGCACCAGTGAATTCAGTTTTCTTTGGAGTGCCATTTATATCCCCATGCTGTATCATCATCGTTAGTAATGACTTCTTATTAAAAATAATACCCTAGGAAGTTTTCCATTTTAGATCACTGCTGGCAAGATGTGAATGAAACATACTGGATGACCTTCTGAAAACTTTAGGAAATAGAGTTATTAGATCTTCATTTGCAGTATTGGTTTTATTTTAAATCAAGTGCTATCCCTATATCACGCATGCCCCATTGTTTCTGTTGGAACAATAAAATCACAAGGTATACTGAGTTGTGCAGAGGAGCTGCACAGTGGTAGTAATAGTAATAGGACGAGCAGTGGTAGTAATAATGCTACTACTAATAACCAGCTTTTTTTGAGGATCTGACAAGCTTTCTTCTAAATACAGTACATGTATTATCTCCTTTAAACCTCATAATCCTAAAAAGGCAAGCATTATTATTTCCATTTTACAACCCTCTAAGGCAGGCATTTTTATTATCTTTATTTAATAGGTGAAGAAACTGAGGCACTGACAGGGTGAGCCGCTTGCCCAAAGTCTCACCGTGCTGTTACGTAAAAATCTGATCTTCTGATCTGGGTGGTCTGTATGCATAGCCGCTGCTTTACCCACTTCATAGAGCTGCTTCCTTAGTGCTTTCTTGTTGCTAAATTTGTGTTTCATTAAAACATTGCTAGAAACATTGATACCCCCCTTTTAAAAATAATACGCCATGGATTTGCAGCGGCATCACTCTGATGCCGCTGTGAGGACTCCTAAGGTCATAATAGTGTGTTAGGAGGTTTTAAGTATATGTGTAACCATGCCTTGACAACTAACATCTATTGATATGCTATGTCAGGCCCTGTTCAAAGTTCTTTTCATGCATTAAAATATTTACTTCTACTATTACGTAGGTATCATTAAGGACAGTAACAGTACCTACTTCATAGAATTTAATACAATTAATATATGCAAAGTGCTTGGAATGCATAGCGTGTACTAAGTGCTCAGTAAATGCTAGTTGTCATGCTCCTTATATTACAGATGAGGAGTATGTGACTTTAGTGAGGCTAAAGACATTTTCACAGGCACATAGCTATTTAGAGGCAGAGCAGGGCTTTGAACTGAGGCGGTCATATTCCAGACCCACACCAACCACCTTATAAGCAAGAAAAATCAGGATGTTTATGAATTATACTTCTGTTTTTACTTGCTTTAATTGCCAATCAGAACAGAAGCTTTGTTTTACTTATGAGAGGCAGCATAGTAGCAGGATTAGGAGAACAGGATGTGGAGTCAGCCTGCCTAGACTGGAATGTCATCTTCATCCCTTGATGGCTGTGCAAGCTTGGGAAATTTACCGAAATTCTCTGTACTTAAGTTTCTCATGTGTACAATGGGGATAATTATACCTCACAGGGTTGCTGTGAAGATTACATAAGAAAAAAACCTATCTAAAGGTCTTACTGTAGTGCTTAGCATATGGTAGCATTCAAATAAGATTACTGACATTATTAGGGTTATTAGAAATAAACTTAAAATTGCATGACACAGGATACTTTGAATTTTAAAGTCACAACTGAAATCCTGGGAGTTGAGTTCAGTGAATACTTCTGTAAACTTTACCAAACTCCCTCTGAAAGCCTGTGTATATGAACCATCTCACACTGAAAGTCGAGTGTGGGTTCTATGACAGAGCTGTAGGGGTAGGAACAGGACGAGGCTGCCCTCATAGCTTGAGTAGCTAGTGGGGGCGCTGGATGCAAGTACCACAATGATCCACAATGCTACATTTACTTTGAGCACTTGGAAACCTTGTTTAGGCAGCTTATTCCTTGTTTATGTGGGGAGTCAGAATTCGCTTAGCTCCACCATGGCTATTTTCCAGATCTGGGATAGCTGGAGAAGAGGGAGAGACAGAGGGCACACACAGTGACTTCCTGATACCATGTCTTCCTCATCTTTGATTCTTTTACTCTAGGGAGATAAACCAAGTGATGTAGCCTTCTCACAACATTTGCCTTTCCCTCCCAGTCTTATGCACCCAGTATTTCTAAATAGCACACTAGTGAATGCTATGGGTTAGAGTTTGATTTCACTAATTTTTAAGTTGTTTCTGTTGGATTTTGAATATCTTATCTGTGCTAATTCATATGCCTAAGTTTTTTGCAGTCCCTGGTCTCTGAAAGCCTAGTTTCCTTCAGGGAATAACCCTGCGAAGGGGGGGAACAAAATAAGCAGAAAACCATAAATAAACCCCAGGTGATGTTTGTTTAAAAACGTACTCCATTATCCAGTTGACTTTGAGGGATGTTGCTTCATTTTTCTCGCTTTCCCTTAGCTTTGTTGAGTTCTACATTCAAGAAGATGACACTTTCCCATGTGGTCACAGCTTACTTCCCCAGTCTGTTTACAATGGCAGTTGAGTGGATGCTCTTCTAAAAAAGTATGTTGTTTTACGTTACTTTGGGAAGCACTGGCTTATACAACATAACCAGGCTTCTTTCCTGCTGGACTTCACAGAGCCTTTACTAACCCAACGTATGTGTCAGTCCCCAACTTGAGATGGTCATTCATAAGCTGTGTTTATTTGGTTGTGGCATCTTTATTTCTTGCCATGTCTTAGAGTTAGTGTTTAAGCTAGGCTTTTGGAAATGTTTGTTTATACAGTAATCATTTTTATAGATGGAAATAGGGAAAACTGCCACAGCTCAATATTGTTAACCTTAAAATTAAAACAATTATCTTAACAGCAAAAATGGTTTTATTTGGGAATAGCAGAGAATTGCAAGCCGGCAACATGCAAGCTACAGCAGAACCATGGGCATGTCTGGAGAACAAAGGAGAGGAATACTTTTATAGAGGAAAATAGCTGAGTTAGGAGGGCTGTATCTAAACACAAAGTCCAGTGGAGTAAACTGGGGGTCCCACGTATTGTGGCTTCTCATTGGCTGAGTTGTGACAGTCTCTCATTGGCTGCACTGTTGTGGGGAGGCAGAAGGTGGGAACTTTTCTTCCTCCTGCTGGGGAGTAAAGTAGAACAGCGTGGGGCCCGTCTCTCCTGCCGTCACAGATTTAGACGTGGTGGGCATGAGAGCTTCCCCCTCAGGCCTCCTAACTCCGTGTCAGTAAGATTTCCCTTAATTAACTTTCACAGTAGTAACAGTTCTGTTACTTTTTAAAAGATTAAATACCATACCACAGCTTATTAAAGACAGGGAAAACGTGAGTTATGTGCAGACCCCATGGGCACCACGTCTGGTATAGAGCAGGTACCCAACATGTGTTTGTAGAATGAACTCCATCTGCCTGTGCTTTGACTTCTCATTGTCCACAGCAGAGGCTGGGTAGAAGACATGGCCTCTAGATCCCTCAGAGAATGGCTATGTGGGTTCTGTGGTACTCTGTAGTTCTTAGATTGTTTAGGGAGCAAGTAAGTGTCATTTGGGACAATTTTCATCTTGCTGTGTATCATGTAATAAGGCCAAGTATAAGCTTTAAATACACTGACTTTTCCTCCCACCCTCCAGCTTTGTAGAGATCGTACAGGACATACTCTCAAATGTGAAGAGTGAGCTGCCTTCTTTCCACAGGAAGTAAAGCAAATTATTATTACCAGTGATTTGGGGAGTTTGCTTGAAAGTCACCCACACCATTTAAAATGGTTAGTATCATTAGGGCCTAATTAATTTATTAATTAACTCTTGGAAACATGAGCAGTTTCTCTAAAGGTCTGTGTATACTTTTGATTCCAAGATTAATATTTAAAACATCAAAAGTATAATAACTGGACAAAAAAATAATGACTGGAGAATGCAGTTAATATTTATTGAATGCCAGTTATGTGCCAGGTACTATACAGTATGTTTACTTATTTACTCTATTCTTTAAAAAAACCTTATAGGTGAGTATGATAAATTGATTTTGAGAAAAATCAAGGCTAAGTTTCAAGTGATTTGGGCAAGATCCAAGAACTAGTATATTATAGAATAGGAATACAAAGCTAGTTTTCTCTGAGAAAAAGAAAAATATTTTGGGAATAAGTGGTCCGTTCCAAGCATGTGGTGGCCTGTGTAACTGTGGGATTAGGAGGAAGAGGCAAGACCTTGATGGGAGGCAGTGGGCTGAGTACCCTAGGGCCCCGGAGCAAGTGCCTTCAGTTGAAGTGGGCTGTGACCCCCCCCTTTCCACTTTGCACAATGGGGGAGGCTGAAAGACTCAAGTGGCATCCATTCTGAACTACGCGGGCTTGTAAACAACACATCTAGCAGGATATTTCTATTTTATTAATGTTGGTTGTTATGGCAAAGTCTAGATTTTTCATTTGCATATAAATTAATCAAATAGTCAATAAATGCTTCCACCTCAATATGAAAAGAACATATGTAGTGGATTAAAGGTCAGAAGTAGTGATGACTTTTTTCATACCATGCGACAAGGCAAATGAATATTACGTCTTTTTTTTTTAACTTGTACTTTATTTTTCATCTTTATTTTACTTTTTGCTTGATATTTCAAAAAAAAAATCCAAAAACATTTGCTTCTTTCACTCCTAAAGACTGGAATTATGTCTTTAAAAGATGGATGAGCACCATTTTAATGTCCAGGAGAACACCCTTATCATATGGGGGCTTGATGAATACTCTTAGATGATCAAGGTTAGATGAAAGCACTGAGAGGTCATCTGGTCCTGGGCTTTGAATATGATCTCCTCCAAGGTTTCTATCAAGCTTGCAGCTTTATACTTTGTGCTATCTGAAGTTTGCCCATGAAATGTGTGCTTTTGACATTTTTTAAAGAAGTTTTGATTCTCACAATAAAAGAGCTCAGATGTCCTGTAAAATTCTGACATAAATTCAACTGGTCAGATTTCTTTAAAAAAAAAAAAAAATTATTACTAACTGACCTGTTCTTTAAGGGAAAAAGAAACTATGTTTCCTTCTTGAGGGTTTTAGTGACATTCCCCCTGTGTTATTAAAAAATAAAAGCCAAATAAATTCCTGTTCCTTGCATTGTACCAGTCATTCAAAATCATGTCTTCAGGTTTTTCATATTTACTCCACTGGGCTATCTCAAACACTATTTTTTTTTCGTGTTTTTGGTTGCTTTCTTTTATATACTTTGGAAAAAAATATGCTTCTATTTCATTATAATTCTATTTCTTAATCATACCGTGTATTTCTTGTAATCCATTTTATTCTTTTTCTAGAAGGCATTGTTCTTGGAAACTTCCACTGATTTTCTAGGCCTGTTTCACAGTTAACATTGGCAGAATTCTTTTCAGTGAACTCCTGAGTTGGTTTTAACAGTATATACCGCTAATGTCTTCCTTTTTTGGTCTTTTCATTCCTATTTTGTTAGTTTAATACTTGATATTTCTTATTGCATATCTAATAAACATCTCAAATTTAACTGATCTTCCAACTAGACCTGCTCTACCCAGTCTTCCTCGTCTTTGTTAGTGGAAACTCCATCTTTCCAATTGCTCGGGCCAAAAATCTTGAAACCACACTTGACTCTTTCATACTCCACATCTAATCTAACAGGAAATGCTATGGCTTAATTGCCAAAATATATCAGAATCTAACCAGACCTCTACTATAACCATGTGCATCATTGAAATGGTAGCCATCTACTGCCTCAGCATTGTGCCTGACCAAATGACTTTTCATCAATTATAAACCACAACACTTAAGAGATAACACCTAGTCTAGTACTGTTCGGTGTCTTGATACATTTTGTTTTGAACATGAAATTCCCCGCCCCCCCTATCCTTCCAAAGACTCTTGGTATCATTTGTTAGCTATTGTCAAAAAGCTTAGGAAACAGTCAGAGGAAACGGTTTCATCTCAAACCGAGATGAAAATAGTAAGAAGTAATTGTTGGAGTTCACAGTATCTATTATTTGTAAAGCAACTTATAGTTCATAAAGCACTTTATAAATAATAATCTCATTTGATCTTCATTATCTTTCTAGGTAGCTATTTTATCTCTGATTTGCAGATGAAGAAACTGAGGCTTAGAGTCTAAATGATTTGGCCTAATCTTGCAAATTGCTGATGACATCAGTACATAAATGTGAATTTTCTGTTTCTAAATCTTATACTCCCTCCATAGCTTTTCTTCTGTCTTCTGGGAGGTATACTTAAGACTAGTAGTCTAAACTTACAGACATTCTCAGTGAACAGAGATGGACACTGTCATAATTAGAGTGGTGCAGCATTAGACTGTGTCCAGAGATGGTAGGTTCTCTAACGATGGTGGTGTTTTGATAGGGCCAGATCTCGATCTCTCTCCTTCAACCCGCACCCCCTCCACCTCCACCGCCTCTCCCAACCTGGCCAGGGATACCGTGGGAACCCTACACTGGTGAAGTGGCTCTTCGGGATCCTTCTACGTATCCTTTCAGAGATGAGATTCTGTTGTTCCTGCAGACCCGCAGGCATGTCTGCGTGTCTAAAACCCACAGGGCAGGGACACTGCTGGGCTCCTGGTATTCTCATTTGAATAGAGTTACTTTTTATTAAATCATTAAAACTAGTCAATTTTTATTAAAAGTATTAAAACTGCTAAATTATTAATCATGACTACTTCTGCGTTGTCTATTAATTCTTTAGTATTTTCTTCCATCCTATGGTAGGCCAGTATATTTAAAATGAAAGCTAAAGAAATTTCCTGACAATTAGAATATATGTCCTATACTTCGTGTTGCCGAATTATATTCCTGTGTTCATCTTTCTTGTTTGTTTTTCCTTCATTCAGAGTACTTAAACATTTTATATTAAAACCTAGGTGAAGCAAGTAATTTCTGACAATTTTATGACTTACTGTTTTTGTATTTGCCAGTCTTTAGACATTAATAATAAAAGGCCTTTCCATCAGGTCTGTAGTTTTTCTTTTGAAACTTTTAATATATACAAGAACATATTTTCATGATATAGATTTTAAAATCTGATGTGAAAGGCAGCTTTATTTTATTTTTTCTGTCATGCATAATATAATTCTTATCTTTTAATCTCACAGGTTTTGTCAGCCACACAAAGCCTTTTAAAAATTCCTCTCCCTCAAATTCATTTGTGATGTATTGTCAACCTAAAGTCAATGTTTTAAAGTCAATGTTGGCGACTTGCCTTTTCCTCTCCTCCTGTCTCTTCCTTTGGGCCCAGACACCTGGGGATCACGTAACCTCATCTGGCACAATGTACACGTCCTTTTCTCCCTCCCTTTCATTAGGGGTTATGAGTTAGACAGGTACTGTAGACACTGGCTTGATATGCAATTTTGTCCTAGAAGATGAATATTAGGGTATTTTAGAAGGTAACCAAGGGCATTTAAATGATTTTAACACAGTGTGGTGTACAGATGAAAGAAAGAAAGAGAAAAATTCTGGGTGTTACATTGAGGACTGGGTTGTGTGACTTTTCTTTATTGGATTATATTTGGCTTTGAAAAAAACTCTTAAATAGAAAGAAGCTAGGTCCATGTCAGAAGAATGATGCTGTTTTTCATTAGGAGACTGATCATACTTTATATGTTTTTCTGCTGTATTACTTCCAATTCATCTTTTCAAGTCATCACTCTTCATTCTGACTGTATACAAAATCCATGGAGAGTTTGGTGCCTTTCCTCTGTTTTACCTTTTCAGTGATTGAAAAAAGCAGCTTTCTACAAATTGTTTGGGACTGTCCAGATAGAGACATGGCCAGTGTCCAAGTTACATACTCATATGATCACAGGAATGCTGTAACGGGTACATGTTCTGCTCTTTGTGTAAGGCAGGCCTAGCTTCATGCCATGGTGTGCAGTAGCCACTGCTGTAGCTGACAGTATGTGACTGTGCCCATCTCTGCCTAAATCCGTCTCAGGGACATCTCCTTGGCAGCTTGAAATCCCTTGCTGGAAGTATTTACAAATCAGAACTCTTTCCCGACCCCAAAAGGCTGGTTAGTAAACATTTACTGGCATAACACTGGTTCAAGCACATTTAATTTGTGTGAATTTGCTCAAGATATTTAAGCTCGCTGAGTCTCATTTTCTGTCTCTATAAAATGTGGGAAGCTGGTATTCACTTCACAATATTTTTGAAAGAAATTCCTTTGGATAACAACACTTAACATTTAATGAATGGCTATGATAGTAATGATAATGATACAATGAATTGTTTCAAATACAAATGGATTGTTAGTGTCAATTTACAAGACTGCTTGACTCACTCTTAGCTAAGTAGCAACAGGAATAAGGTGGTAAAACACTGGGAGAAACTTCTGCTTTTAAGTGGACATACTCTTGGTGAGCTCTTGCCTTTATCAGTCTTTTAACATTTTTTGGTTTAATTTAGCATCTGTTGCTAGTGTGTATGTGAAAAACCACAGTGGTAAGTATAGTGAGAAATGTGTTTTGTATTTTGCAGCCTGTTTGCTTTTGTTACTTCCAAAACTGTGAGTAAAACAGTTTTAGAAGCTAGCACCAATGATTTATCAAATGTGTTTTTATTCATTCTATCTTTTAAGAAGTTTTTATTGTATTTTATCTGTAGTATATATATATATATTTTTTTAATTTTTTGAAGTCAGTACAGAATATTATACTTTTTTTTAAATTAAGGTATCATCGATATACACTCTTATGAAAGTTTCACATGAGCACCATTGTCATATTTCAATATTCACCCTTATTATCAAGTCCCCACCACATACCCCATTGCAGTCACTGTCCATCAGCACAGTAAGATGCTACAGAGTCACTACTTGTCTTCTCTGTGGTCTGCTGCCTTCCCTGTGACCCCCTATACTGTGTGTGCTAATTATAGTGCTGCTTAATCCCCTTCTCCCCTCCCCACCCAACCTCCCTCACCCCTCCCCTTTGGTAACCACTAGTCCCTTCTTGGAGTCTGTGAGTCTGCTGCTGTTTTGTTCCTTCAGTTTTGCTTTGTTCTTATACTCCACAAATGAGTGAAGTCATTTGGTACTTGTCTTTCTCTGCCTGGCTTATTTCACTGAGCATAATACCCTCTAGCTCCATCCATGTTGTTGCAAATGGTAGGATTTGTTTTCTTCTTATGGCTGAATAGTATTCCATTGTGTATATGTACCATATCTTCTTTATCCATTCATCTACTGATGGACTCTTAGGTTGCTTCCATATCTTGGCTATTGTGAATAGTGCTGCGATAAACATAGGGGTGCATATATCTTTTTGAATCTGTGATCTTGCTTTCTTTGGGTAAATTCCTAGGAGCGGAATTACTAGGTCAAATGGTATTTCTATTTTTAGTTTTTTGCGGAACCTCCAAATTGCTTTCCACAATAGTTGAACTAATTTACATTCCCAGCAGCAGTGTAGGAGGGTTCCACTTTCTCCACATCCTTGCCAGCATTTGTTGTTCTTTGTCTTTTGAATGGTGGCCATCCTAAGGTGATATCGTGATATCTCATTGTGGTTTTAATTCGCATTTCCCTGATAATTAGTGATGTGGACCATCTTTTCATGTGCCTGTTGGCCATCTGAATTTCTTCTTTGCCGAAGTGTCTGTACAGATCCTCTGCCCATTTTTTAATTGGGTTATTTGCCTTTTGGGTGTAGAGGTATATGAGCTCTTCATGAATTTTGGATGTTAATCCCTTGTTGGATAAGTCAGTTATGAATATATTCTCTCATACTGTAGGATGCCTTTTTGTTCTGCCGATGGTGTCCTTTGCTATACAGAAGATTTTTAGTTTGATGTAGTTCCTGTGTATCATTCTATTTATTCTTTATAAAGAATAAATGGGAAGCAAGAAATTGAAGATATGTAAGGAAGTCAACAGTTATAGCCCATGAATGCAATAGTAAGAACACTGTGAACTAGGGAGCTTTTCCATGTTTGTTATTTTGTCTTTTCCTGCCTTTTTCCTTGTACTGATCCGTGACAAAAATGGGACAGTGTGAACACTCCTAGAGTCAGCTGGAGATGCCAGCTGCATTTTTCTCCCTAGCTTGTAGCTTGAGAGGTCACAGTCTCAAGGGTAGAGTGGCAGAAATAGCTCCCTAAGAAGGAGGAACTTGGTAAAATCTCTGGGACTTCTGCCTGTAAAGCAAAGGAGAACAGGAGGCTGGTCTCAGACTGCATATCAGCCCTGAGGCTGATGAGAGGGGTTAGAAGGAGGTTTCCTGACATATGGAGCAGTTGTAGAGATCTGGTGCAAAAGGAAGACGGGTGTTCGATAGCTTGAGGAGAAGGTAACAGGCAAGAGAAAATCAGAGATGTAGGATGTGAAATCAAATGATGGAACTTTCCATCTTATGTAGACCATCTGGTCATCTTATCTTTAAAGCAGTGATTTTCAGACATTTTTCATCTTATATCATGATGACCATATGTCCCAGATTTCTGAAGGATGGGCCAGATTTCAAATATTTTTGCCATTGTTAGACTGTTGGTCTCAAATCAAGACTAGAAATTATGATCACTATTCTTACACTCTCTCCTGGCTACTATTACCTTTATCTCAGTCAGTTTCTGGGTAATTAACATAAGATCATTAAGCAGCTGTCCAAAGCAGTGGTTCCCAATCTCACTGTATATCAGAATTATCTGGGACATTTCTTAAAATACTGGCTCTTGTACCTTCTCCAGCCCTGTAGCCTCCCAAATTCAGAGTCATTAGGATTGGGAAGATATTCAGATATCTATCTGTATTTTTAATAAGCATCCTATTTGATCATGAAGCAGTTTTTGGTGATCAGTGGTCCAACCAGTGTCATGTGCATCTTCCTCTGAGCATCACAAGGCCTCTTAGAGCAGGGCTTCTCAGGGACTTTGAGTTCTGGAATCTTTGAACTTCTGAAATATTAATATGAAATTTGTAAGTATGGGCCCATTCCCCTTAATCAAGTTCTTGGTAGAATTAATGCCCAAGAAAGGCCAAACCCAAGGCTTAAAGGCCAAGAATGCAAGCTAATCCGGAAGGTGGAAGGTACTTTTTGCAGTAATCTGTGACTTAACCGCCCTCATGTTT
This sequence comes from Smutsia gigantea, assembly GCA_032199065.1. Taxonomy (NCBI): domain Eukaryota; kingdom Metazoa; phylum Chordata; class Mammalia; order Pholidota; family Manidae; genus Smutsia; species Smutsia gigantea. The sequence continues at coordinate 50,958 of JAVSCE010004648.1, read as the reverse complement.
TGTTTTGTTTTCATCTTCTAATTAATCAGAACTAATAGCTGTTGTAGTAGGAGTCTGTTTTGGGGGTTTAAGGAAGACACAAACACACATACACCCCATCTGTACATGCACACAATGACTTACTCTAAATCAGCTCTTCTTCTCTCAGACAAGGATATTCAATTTTGTCAGTTAATGACATTGAATAAAAAGTGTGTGTGTGTGTGTGTGTGTGTGTGTGTGTGTGTGTGTGCTTGCAGGGTGATGGTTTGTTGGGGCGAGGCGATCTGGTCACCTGATGTAGTCTTCCTGTTTCCTCAGCCATCCCTTCCCCTCCCTCCCTTGCCTCCAGCTTTCCCCGTGTATACACCAAAACAGGTTCTGAATCTGGATCCAGTGAAATCCTGTCTGTTTTAAACCTTCAGTTAATATTCTCCAGCTGTGTTGCCTCAGCTCTAGGGAGACCTTTTCCTTGACAAGCATTTGTGGTTCAGAGAGCCAAGCAATAGACTGGAAACTGCAGGGCTAGGAGTTCTAACTCTGGGTCTGCCCTGACACAGTGTGTGACCTTGGGCAATTCATTTGATCTCTGTCCAAACCCTCTGATGCTCGATAACAGGATTTTCTAGAAGCCTCCCTGCCAATAAAGACATATGGAACCACTCCTTGGTCCCACAAGGGAGGCTACACTTCATTATCCTTCAGGCTTGCAGCTCTCTTTCTCCATTTGCCCACCTCCCCATGCCAGGGACTCCAAGTCTTATTGTGGCCATTTCCCCAAGCCTTAGAACTACTTTCTTACTTTTCTTTCCAAAAATGCATCAGCAATGCTACTCTATTTCAGTCCTCCCTGGGATTCCAAACCTTGTCTCTAAATACATACCCCACAAGACTAAACTGTCCAGGCTGCCTTGGAACAGTGCAAATCGTGCAGAACTGGACTCTGCCCTGGATTTCATGTAGCTACTGTAAATAGAAAGGAGCTAAATTTTTTTCTCTCATTTTTCTGCATTCTACAAAGTACAATTTATTGTTTTATGAGCCTCCACAAATCATTTTTATACTCCCTCTACTTTTTAACATCTCCTTTTATAGAAAATGATTAAGTTAATAAATTTTATTAAAAGCAATACAATTCCAAGAATTTTTTTTTTGTAGAAAATATGCACTATTTCAGCTTTTGGACTTTGTTGGAAGATCATTTACTCAGATAATATGTGTCTTTTAAGTTTTGAGAACACACACACACACATATCCCAGTGTGTAATCAAGTATTTCGTGGGGTGGCAGAGAAGAGAATTATGTTTTGTAAGGAACTTTTCAGTTCTCATAATTGCTGGATCCTCATTTTAGAATAAGCCTGCAGAGTTGTGAATATTCTTTTCTTAATATTTTGTTTTGCCTTCCACCTCAAGATACCATGTTGAGTTTTGATATTTTAGTTACTTGGTTTCTGCTAATGATAGTTAAGGGTCCATGGACCAAAACACTAAGAATTCAGCATGTGGTTCCCTAGTGAACTGATCAGATGGACTTGAGTTGAACAGTCAGTGGAGTGACTTTGGTTGCCTTCATGTATTATCAGTCCCTTTGGCTTGGCGCGATGCTGGTGGTTACTCTTCTGCGATGGGGAACCTTCCTTCCCCTGGGAGCAGCCCTCACTCTCCTTTCAGGCGGGCTGCTTAGGAGCTCCCCACCCCTGGCATGTCTCCTTGGTAGCTTCCTTTTGCTCCTCTTCTGTCTCCCCATTAAGACCTCTTTTGGGTAATTGCCAACTTGGGAATTGTTTGATAATCTAATACATGCATAGTATCCTTGCACAAAGGAAATTAAAGTAGTAGTTAATATTTATTATTTACTGTGTGTACATGCAATGTTGTATTTAATCATCACAATACTCTGGTGAGGTCTTTTATATACTCACTACTTACGTGAAGAACCAAAAATTGTTAAGGTAGTTTGCCTAGACTCACGCAATGAGTAAAGTCAACTGTTTGCAAACTTTAATTGATTTCAGACCTTGTGTGCTTAACCCATGTGGTCCATCTTTGAAAAATAGCCAAATGCACCTTCACATGTGGTTTTAAAACTGTGATGATTAGATGCCGATCACAGGAAGAACCGCTCTGTGGGTAAGAGGGAAGTGGAGAGTGCAGGAAGCAAGAACATGGGCTCTATCTCTCCCCTACTTCTACCCCCTCTCTCTCTCTCTCTCTCTCTCTCTCTCTCACACACACACACACATACACACCACATGCATGTGCGCACACACAAGATGAGCAGATTTAAAAAAAAATCTGTTTTCATTCTGGACTTCCAAGTAATGTTTCATTTGAAGAAAGAGTTTCTCTGTGAAATACAAACAAGCTCTGAAAATTACTGCTTTCCACAATCCCACTTATCATAGTGCATTCTTATCTTCCTCTGCCCCCCACAATCTGGAAATGCTAATGTAACTCAGATGTTAGCTGAGGTCACCCTTGTCTTGGAGGTCACCCTGCCCTTTGAGATTTAAATAACATTGTCTCAATTCCCCATTTCATATCTCCTGGAAGGTTCCACTGCCACCCCCCAGGTTTCTGCACATTCTCTAACCTATCCTCGTGGGCAGATTTTCCTGGTAAACTCTTGACCTTACTTCATCTTACCACCCACAGCTGCCTTTTTCTCTGTGCTCCATGCTGACCTCGAGGGGACCTCAATCTTTTTCCTCAACTTGCATCCCCATTTCATTCCCAACTCACTCCCATAGGGAATTGTTCCATAATGAAGACCTGCAGGCAACAGGAGAGGGTTTATATCCCAGCAAAACATTTAAATGAGGAATATTAAGCATCCTTATTCTTAAACATTCTTAAGCCACTGTGCCATAAGGAAGCTCTTGCTGACTGTGTTGCCTGCCACACTGTCCAGAGCTCTTCCTCTGAGTTCCTCTGCCTCCCCACCTCTTCTCTCTCCCTCTTCCCCTTCCTTCTTGCCCTCCCTCAATTCAAAATCCCACTGCATTTCTTCAGCCAGGCTTTGTTTGCTGCCTCCTCCTTAACCATGTCTCCTAGAACCTCACCTTTTCTGCCCCTGCCAACTTATTCGAAGACAGTTTTTTCTCCAGGAGAAACTGTAATACAAGCCATTGAGGTGAATTCTCCCCCAGCTGTATGAATGCAGTATAGCCCCACGGGAAGATAGAACCAGGCTGATTAGCAAACCCCACCTGGAGGCTGAGTTCACCCCTCACTGGAGAAGAGTCAAGGGGAGGCACACAATTTGTCTTTTCCCAGAACAATTCATGTTAAGGGTGTTAGAAACCATTGACCCAGCAGGTGCTGAGCATCAGGCGCTGGGCTGAGCACCGCACATTCTTTGAAATTGAAACTTCACACTCTGTGAAGCACATATTTATGTTTTCTTTCAACTAATGAGAAATGTTAAGCAACTTGCCCAAAAGCCACAGTTAGAAAATAATGCAGCCTGCTTCAGGCCCTGCCCTGACATTCCATGCTCTTAACTCCAGTACTATGCTCTCCAGCGACCTAGTGGTCACAAGAACACTTCCCTTCCCCAACGGCCCAGGACTCCTTCTGGCACCCCTTGCTTCCCTTGGGAAGTTCCTCAGACTCCATGTCTTTCTCCTGCCTCCTGAGAGACTCTATAGAATTTGAGGGATGCGACTATTTTCAGCTCCCTTCTGGAAATATGTGCTTTTCCCAGTATACAGCCAAGGGCTGGGCTTATCTGCAAGTCATGTTAACTGTATATTTAGATATCTGCATTTCTAAGTGAAATGTGCTAAGTAAACATTCTTTTTTTTTTTTAACAATAACGAGAGAGCTTGTGGGGAAAGGGCCCAGACAGTCATGGGCCTAAATCCCGGTTCCTCGTCTTCTTGTGCATCCAATAGGAAGTCGTTTCTTCACTTAACACCCATTTCTCATTAACATGCAGAATAATACCTTCTTCCTCACCATAGTGCTTGACATTCAGAAAATACTTAATAAATGTTAGTTTCTTTTCCTTTATCTTTCTAGTAGAAATTCTCACATCACCATATTTACTCAGTATTTGTTTCAAATATTAAATGGTTCAAACACTGGAACTTAAAAGGTGATATGATGAATATGTTCTATTTTTTCCAGTTTTCCTTAACTTTTTATATGTACTTTCCTTATAAAGAAATAAAAATAGAGATATTTCTAAATGCCAACAAGGAGAGGCCTGTTATCCAGCTCCTACTTTTGGTGAAGATTGAAAGGCATGTAGACAAAAAGTGGCAGTGGGTTCAGTACCCTGAGATGAAGCCCCTCTGCCAGGCATGGTGGCAGGACAGCACCTAAACATGGGAAGGGCTTGAATGTGGTGTTCACATCCTCAAATTGAAACGTGGTCTGTGTTCATTTGAATATAGCAGTTTACTGACTATTTTGGATTTTTACTATATTGAGTGATTTTATGTCCAAATTTACTATAGATGTTTTGCTACTTAAACGGGCTCGTTCAAATGCCAGGTGCTCACCACAGCTAGGTGGGGTATTTAGTAACAATCCAATTATTTACAAATATCTCCTCTCAATAACCATAAGCCCAATATACCTACCCTGTACCTTTCTAGAACCACTGATGAGGCAGATAGGATTCAGTCATCAGAGTAGGCCATTGGGCTTCTCCTTAAGCTGATAGTCCCCATCAGGTGAGACATGTCCCTCAGGCCATCTGGCTGGGACTGAGACACGTGCAGATTCCTATCATCTTAAATGGAGAGATTTCATCCAATAGCAAATCCTATCCTTAACATCAGCAACTGCAAGCTGAAAGGAAGTGTGCATCTAAGACGAAGTGATCTTTCTCTTCTCAAGTTCTAAATTATTTCTGAAAGTGAAGAGTAGTGGAAACTTTGAAATTTACTCTGCTTTAGCATATTTTTCGTAGGCAGTGGTTCTCAAAGCTCACCACCCATCACAATTGCCAAATTCCTGGGTGCCAACCCTCATAGGTTCTGACTGAGCTGACTTGGGATGAATTCCAAGAATCTTGACTTTCTGTTTCTTCATAGAAAGTTGTGTTTATAAACATCTTTATTTCTAAGGTTTCTGAAGTGGGAGAAGGAGTTGCAATGGCAATTAGCATAGATAGCTTTTATTCAGAGATCACAGTAAGTCTGATTTCCCTGAGCAGTGACTGGCCCCCTGTCCAAAGCCCTGTTTACTCTGCTTGTTGTTGTTGGTCAGGGAGCATTTCATTGTGGACAGCAGAACTGGTTAGAGCTAGTTTTAAGTAGACAAAGATTTCATACAGAGCATTAGATACTTCAAAATTGTTGGAAGAGCTGGAATAGAAGGCTAACCTCCCAGAGATAAACTCCCCAAACCTTTCTGCTCTGCTCAGTCAAGAAAGCTGCCACCACATGTGTGGAAAGCTGATAATAAGGAAGCCATTGCTAGCAGACCTCTGCTTCCTCTTCTGCCCTCCGGAAAGCAGCAGTGGCTGCTAAGTCAGGAAGAACCTACTTCAGAAACCACGCAGTCTCTGGCAGAAACTGAAATGCTACACACTGCTTGTTTCCCGATGTGGCTCACTATTTGAAATCAAAATTACATGTAAGTTCATCTTACTGGTGGAAACTAAGTCTTGCCTGAAACCTTAGTTACAAGAGTGTTTTGGATTCGCCCCCAACCCCCGCCCACATTTTAACTCTCAGTTTCTTGCTTACTGGAGGGGAGCTAGAATAGTTCTTGGACCAATATATTCTCAGCATCTGCTAATTCCCTTGCATCTCGAATGTTTTCACTTCATTTTATTACATTTTCAGAAGTGTCATCATTTAAAATTTAATTTGTGTCCTGGAATTCTGTGAACATTTTATTATAGTCATTGTTTCTGTGAAGGGAAAGAAACACTTCCAAGATTAAAGTACATTCTTATCAGCATAATTTTAGAATGAAGCTCTTTATAATATGGAGAAGCTATCTCATTACATATATGCATATGCATATGTGTAGGTGTCTTCTGTTAACAGATTGAGCAACTGGATACCCTCTCACATTCTGAAGTGCCATAATAATTACACAGATAACATTTATTGACCCTTGCTTTGCACCAGGAATCATGCTTTCTGTGTTCTTGTATTTAATTCTCACAATTCAATGAGTTAGATATCATTATCATCCCATTTTTACCAAAAAGGAAAAGAGAGATTAAATAACTTGCCCCAAAGCCAGAGCTGGTAAGTGGCCCAGCCAGGACTTGAATCTAATCCTCAAATCATCCAACAAAATTAATATTAGTGTAACTTCTGTGTAGGCATTTTAATTTAATCTCATACCAGATGGTGTAATTTGTTCTTTCTCTGTCTTTTTCTACCTCTGTGTTGGTACATGTATGTGTGTGTGTGCACGTTCAGTTTTGGACATGTTGAGTTTGAGGTCCTGTGGGACCTTCTTTTATCTTCTCATCTTTGTTTAGAATTAATTTAAGATGAAAAGTTGATTCATTTACAGCTCCAAAAGTTTATTCATCTACAGCTTTAACTCACATTGTCCAAATGGTAAGCAGGAAAGGAGAATGTATAGGTTCACACTCATCAAAAACTAGAACACTCTCGCGATACTTCACCATCTGGTGTCAGAAACTCAAGTGAGCCATCTGGGCACTAACTAAGCAGAGACCATGTTACTGATGTACCTTCTTACTTAGCTGAGAATTCTGTTATACCTTGGCCATTAGCCAGTTCCAAGGACTGCTGGGTAACTGTCATGTAAAAGTAGAATTCTCAATTCATGCTCCAATCAGTGCAAATCTTAACTTATAAAGAACCATGTGCATTCCTGCTCCACACTGTGAGAGTTTCCAATCCTGTACCACTTCACTGAAAACCACTTAGGACCCTTCTAGTTGTCATATCCAATTGCATTTTGAATTCTTGACTACTTGCCTCTTCTACATTCTATCCTCCCATGATTTCTAGAAATGCACACTTCCTTCTAGTTTTCCTTCTGCCCTTTAGTCTTCCTTCTCTTGTCACCTCATTAAAAGTTCCTCTTGTTTTATCAATTCCTACAACTTAGGTATATGGGAGGGACCTATGTTTGGCCCTTTGGGTTCAATAGAGAGCTCTTGGCAAGTCTTAGTAACTTCCAACTCCTGACTTCATCCCCAAGGAAGAGGAGTGATTATGTGGGATCAAGTGCAGTGACTTTATTAGATCCAGGTGCTGGAGAGTCTCTGTCTACCTCTTGATTATTGCTGTTGTACAATCTCTCTCTTCCTACTGTGGAACTGGGAGTAATATGGGTTTGGGGCCATTGGTTCCAGGGAAATATCCTGAGAACACCTGGTGCATGGATTAGACAGTCTCTCCTTTAGACCATGGGAAAACCCTTGCTTTGTCCTCTGTTTACCTCAGCTTACCTGTCCTTTGACAGTTTTCCTTGACACTGGAGTGGTCAGACCCAGAAGACTAAGACTTGTGTTTTGGTTTAGTACAAGTGGACTAGTCAGCCTTCTTAGCTTATGGTAAGTGTTGTAGATTCTTTTTGTCTGCCTCTGGTATAAGAGCATAAATGGTCCAGTCTCACTCACCAAGGCACTTTCTGTAATACTGAAGGTACAGTGGGCCAGTGCTGCAGGGGCAAAAGATATACTTTGACCCAGTCTTCATTCTTGACCCTTAAGGTTGCTCTTCCTTGGGAATTTGTGATGTGAATTTGAGGGTGAAGGGCAGAGCTTGGGAATTCACTGGTGAAATTTAGGCTCCTGGTTTCTGAATATCTCTTAGTCATAGTCATAACTTACAAGACCTCCTTCTCATTCTTTGTATCCTTGTTTTGTTTTTTAAACAGAACTCATCTACCACATATATACAGCTTTTCCAATATTGTTGTCTTCAGTCTAGTTGTCTCTACGATATGCCGGACACATAATCATCTGACATCCAGAAGTTCTTCCTCGGATGCCCAATGGGATCTCAAACATATCCAGACTAATCTTCCGATCTTTCTTCTCCCACCCCCTGAATCAGTCCCTTCCCCTCTGTCTCAACACGCACAGGTACTCAAGTCAGCAACCAAGGGGCCATCCTGGACCTTGCCCTCACTTAGCCCCCATGTTCACTGTCACTGTGTCACACAGAGAACTTCAGAAGTAGCGTCCTTGACTGCCTCCTGTCACTCTGCTGCCACGGCCTTAGGTGGGCCTTTCTCATTCTCACATGCCTCACATCAGTCCTAAGAGGCCTCTCCACTTTTCATCTCCCCCTCACCGCCTCTAGGTATGCATGGGACGGAGACACCTGCTTTCAGTTTTTCAGAACAAAACCCACAGTCTTCATCTTGCTCCTCTGTGCTCCGCTCTGTCCTCTTGCTGCCTGCGCTGATCTTCCACCAAACGGCTCTGGGGCCCAGAGTGTGTGCTCTCCAGCCGTTTCCCAGAGGTTGCTAGCCCCCTGCTCCCTCTGCCCCGGCGCCCTCACACGGAGGAAGCCGCCACCCAGGAGTACTGCCTTCTTCCTGGCCCTCTGCCTGGGAATTGTTCCTTCCATATTATCTCTAAGCACCTTTTGCTTCTCTCTACCATAGTCCTTGTCTCATCATACTGTAATTTTCCACTTACTCATCTGTTTATTCATCTTCTACTAATGCTGTGATCTCTGTAACATGAGGAACTAGATCTTTTTCATGTTTGTATAAGTCCAGCCAAGCACACAGCCTGACACTGAGCATAATTTATAGAGTCTAAATCAGTGAGTGATATATATATCCGGAAAGACAGAACCTGTGTGCCTCCCTTCAGATCATGTAAGATCTAAACAGTTTAGCCAATCCTTTAAAATCAGAGTCTCTCATAGCGTAAGTAATGAACCAATGTAAGTAATGAAGAGAGAAGATTCTTGTTTCCTGAAGATCACTAGGGTGGGCAGGGCGAGCCTCACTGAGGAGGACCTTTGAGGACAGCCTTGAAGGTAAACCCGACTTGCCAGAAACGAGACGCACAGGGCCTTTCATGCTATGGCTATGGAGATGGTGTCTGTGGACCTCCAGTGATCCTGCGTGGCTGGGATAGGGTGCAGAAGAGTGGAAGGAGGGGGTCAACTTGAAGGAATTTGTGAGGGGGACTATGTTGTCCAAGGTCACAGAGTCTATCAGTAACTGAGTTGGGAAGCAAGTTATTCTACTTGAGAATGGGTCAGGAAAGTCATTCAAGATTAGTGGTTAGAGTTAGTCTGCCTCATCTGTCAGATTGTGTCTCATAACATACCAGTCTTGTGAATCTGTATTATATATCTCACCCAAATATAAAATTGACATACGTATTAAATATCAAGGGGGTGGAGAATATTTGTGACCCTTTAACATATCTGTCAAACTGTTGGTGAAGCTCCATTTTGTGAATTGCAGAGTCAGAATGAAAATCTACAGAGACTGAGAAGAAACATTTCTGAATTTTTTTTTATTAAGGTATCATTGATATACAATCCTATGAAGGTTTCACATGAGCAACATTGTGGTTACTACATTCACCCATATTATCAAGTCACCCACTCCCACCCCATTGCAGTCACTGTCACATCTCTGAATTTTTGAGGCCAATTTCAGTGGGTGGGAAATAAACACAGCTCTTCAGCAGAGAAGCTCTGGGGAGTGGGAGCTGCCTGTATTCCTCCTGACTTACGGTTTCTTGACTGAAACTGTACTTAAGGGTAGAATGCCCTCTGTCCCGTCCTCCTCAGTGAGCCAGCTCAGCCCCACAGTTTGGGTTTGCCGCCACTTCCTCTGCCCCCTCCTCTGCGCTGTCAGGAAACCGCTACTCCGCCAACAGCCCCGCTCCCTCCCGTCACCTGCTAGTCCTCTGTGCTCCTTTAGTGGCTGTGCCTTAGCCCAAAACCCAGAGTCTCGCTACCAGCTACCTATGAAGTCACACTGAGGAAGGGGGCCCCTTGTCCTGCTCCATGTCGGCTTGTGGGAGGCGGGGGAGTAGATCTTTTATTCTTTCCTGCTTCCTCAGTTCACACTGTAAAATACTACTATCTATTCACCGTTGCTTACCCCAATATCTAAGAACCAGGGTACTGTTTCTTAGGGAAGAGTAGCCACAAAATAAAGATAAACAGAAACTAGAAATAGCAGACCTATTATTGTAATATCATTTGTAGTAAAAAAGATTTTGCACGTGCACATTGTAATATTGCAATACAGGTGCTGTCTCTCTCGTTCTCATTTCCTTTCTTAAATAGAGAAGAGGGCTCTGTGGCATGAACACAAGGAATGTGGGAGAAGCAAAGACAAAAACAAAGAAGAAGCTTTTTGGAGTACCTACTTTATGCCGAGAACTTTCTGAATCCTTGTGACAGAGAGATTGTAAGATATATATCTGTCCCCAAAGAGTCTCAGTTTAGTAAAGAAGGTAAATTTATAACAAGTACTTAAACAGTTGTGTAATACAGTACACATAAGATTCTGAACTAACAGAATTGGAAATTGATTAACTGGTGTGCATGTGTGTGGAGAGGGAGAGAGAAAATCTCATATAAAAATCCCATGAGATCGTTATTAAAGTCTGTGTCTGTTTTATAGATTAGAAAATCGAGGCTCAGAGTGGTTGTGTAATTTGACCCAGCTCATCTAATAAAGGGTTAACTTGACATTCACCCTAAGTCTGTCTGACTCCAGAGTCCAAAGTCGTTTTATTTCATTCCATTGCCTCCTGCGTCCACAGCCCAGTGTTCCAGGGCAATGGAAAAGGCCAACTGGGCAGAAACAGCAAACAGCGCCCGTTCTCATGAGCTCTCTGTGTAACATAGACGCACTGTGCTGCTTTACTCTGAACGATGCTGAGTTTTGCTCGGCAGTATTTTTGTGTAACAAGAAACCACTTCATCTTCCATTACACTCATGATTTATGTTCAATAACACCTTTTCTTCCTAGCTTTTATTTGGCTGTATGGTCATGGGCTTTGAACATGATATGCATCCTGGATGAGAGTTAGAACTGCCATGGGGCATTTGTTGTCCCTGTCACCAGCTCTTTAGAAATGGTTTGACAAATTCAAGATCTTGTTTTTACTCATCGAAGAACTAAATCAGCAGCTGTCCTACCAGTCGGCAAAAGAGCCCTCTTGTGATCTGAGACGCTGTGCCCGGACTGGGTCTGCATGACCGAGGCAGGGATGGAGGGCTTCATATTTATACTCCCTTTTTACAAGCAGGAAGGGGATGACACAGGTTTCTTGGATCAGGTTCTTCCCGTAGATGTCCATCTTCCCTGAGGCGTGAGACTGATTCCGTCTCAGAAGCCTGGGAAGAGTATGATGAACACAGTGGGAAGACCACTGAGTGGAGATCTTTTTGCTCATGGGCAGGCCTGTCTCTCTTCTCTAAGAAAATGGAGGTCTACCATGTTGATACAGGGATTTGAACTTTCTTCTGTGAGAACCTGGAGTCATCCTGCACATTGGCATCCACCTTTGGCTTTTAACCTGGTTTGGTTTTTGAGGTGACTGGATTCTTCTTTAGATTCTAACCTTAACCCTTGCAGATGTTCCTGGGCCCAGGGCCCTTTCTAAGTATTTTCCTGGAATACTAGCTCCATGGACGTGGGACCTCAGTCACCACAGCATCTCCGTGGCCCAGAATAGTGCCTTGTGTGAATATGTGTGGAATGAACTTGACACTCCTAGAGGCTTAGGATGACCAATCTTGGTCTGAGGTCGTGTTCCTCCTGGGATGGGAGCCCTGCTCCACTTCTGCCATTTGTCAGTGTCATGGCAAAGCCTTAAAAAAATTTTTTTTCTAGTTTTATAGAGATATAATTGACATTTAATGGCATATAAGTTTAAGCTGTACAACATGATGACTTGATACATGTACATATCGCAAAATGATTACCACAGTAAATTTACTTGACACCCATCTCCTCACATAGTTACAGTTTTTTCTTTGTGATGAGAACTTTTAAGGTCTATTCTCTTAACAACCTATAAATATATAATACAGTATCATTAATTGTAATCATTTTCAATATCACATCCCCAGAACTTATTTTTCTTACAGCTGGAAGTTTGTATCCTCTGGACCGCACTCAGTCAATCCCCCACCCTCCCTCTGGCACCCACAAATCTGACCTCCATTTTTATGAGTTTGGTTTTTTAGAGTCTACACATAAGTAAGATAATATGATATTTGTCTTTCTCTGTCTGACTTATTTCACTTAGCATAACACCCTCAAGGTCCATCCATGTTGCCACAAATGGCAGGATTTCCTTCTGTTTTGTGGCTGAATACTATATATATATATATATATACACACACACGCACACACACACACACACACACATATCTCACATTTTCTTTGTCCATTCATCCACTCACGGACTCTTAGGTTGTGTCCATGTCTTGGCTGTTGTAAATAGTGCTGCGGTGAACATGGGAGGGAAGACCTCTCTTTGGGATAGTGATTTGGTGACCTTTGGATATATACCCAGAAATGGCATTGCTGAATCATATGGCAGTTCTATCTTTAATTTTTTGAGGAATCTCCTTACTCTTTTCCATAGTGGCTGCTCCAGTTTACAATCCCACCAATAGTGCACAAGGGCTCCCTTTTCTCCACATCTTCACCAACATTTGGTATCTCTTTTTTTTTTTTTTGATGATAGGCATTCTAAATTATTAGTGGTGCTATGCCTCGCTATACCTCTTCATGTACCTATTGGTCATTTGAATATCTTCTTTGGAAAAATGTCTGTTGGTGAAGGCTTGATAGACTCCTCTGCTTGCCTTCTGCTGGAAGATGAGAATTCTACCCTTTTATATTGGGGCTGGCCTAAAGCTATGGCTAGTAAATACTAAACTTTTTCACGTGAATCTTCTACCTCTGAGTCTTCTTTCTTAATTGGTCTGTGATGGTCATGGGTGTCGCTGTTCAGGTATCTGTCCCTCCACATTCCATTTCCTTGTCCACCTCGCTCAGCCTGAAGATAAGCTAGGCGGACATGGCAAAGGAATGTGGAGCCACTTCACCAGTTCCTTTCTTCCGACTTTCTTGAACTCCTATGCCTAAGCAAAAAGAAAAAAATAACTTATATAGTTGTTTTCATATGGATTCTGTAAAAGCATATTCATGCATTCACAAAACACTTAATGGGTGTTAAATATAGGTCACTAACCCACATTTTTGAAAATATGATTTTTCTCTGCATCTTTATAAAAGAGAAGATTTAGAACCTCCCATTTAGAATTATTAAAAAATAATGAGTTTATAAGGAAATTTATGAGTTTATAAGGAAATAATGAGTTTACAAGGAAATGTCCTTGAAATTTAAGGACAACAGCATTTCTAAATGCCACTAAGGTTACGTAGTAACCTGCACTTCATAAGTCTGGGTACAGACTGTGTATTCAAGAGTGTTTTCTTCAGGTAATTAAAAAAAAATTATTCCTAGGAGAATATCTTCAGAACAATGGGTTGGGGGACTAGAGAGAGAAATAGAGTATGATTTAGAAGGGTTTCATAGTATATCATAAAACAACTATGTTATAAGTATTATAAAATCAGCTGGAGGAGTAAGTGTGTCTTACATACTCTTTGTATTGGCCAGTGAAGGTACTGAATAACCTTTGCTGCTGAGTTCCTGGACAGAAACTTTTTCATAAAATCAGAAATCAAAAGCATCTGGATTGCTTTTTCTTTTATTTTATAATATTAAGGATTGAAAGAGCATCTCTCCTTTTTAAAATAAAATTAACTTTCTGTAAGTGTTACGTCCCCTATGAAGAAACTGACCTCTTCGCAGAAAGACAGGGCTGCAGTGAAAAGGGCTGACTCAGCTCAGGTTTTTTTTTAACATATTAAAGTTTGCTTGCAATGAACCAACATGGAAACAAGTATTTATATGAAGTGTATTGTCAGAGTGGATGTCAAATCATCTACACCTCCAGCCAGGAAACTGGTGCCTTTTATCAGGTGCTTGGTACAAAATCAGGTAATCGAAACTTGTCTTTGAAAATTAGAAGGGCGACAGAACCAGTTCTAACTTGGCTAGGAGCTTGTTTATGCTAGAAATCAAAAGCAAAATTCAGTAACTGAAAAGATCTAAAGGCTCTTAAACAGAGCTGTGGAGGTCTGCAAGGTCATTTCCCATGTGAGGAATTAACTTCTGCTATTGCATACATATACACATATATTGAAAAATTACATTTTTTTGATAGTACTAGCACTGAGTCAAATATTCATCGGGCCTCTGCATTTTGCTTCACAGTATCATTTTCAGTTCTTTATTAGAGAAAATATATCATTTTATACAGTGGTAGACTTACTTTACCTTCTCTTCATCCTGATAAAGATGAAATTTTTAACTATGAAAATTATAGAGATTTTCATGCAAAAAGATGGAAAAGAAAAGAGCTGCTTTCATTCTAGGTTTTTCTTCTGTGGTCAAGATGATAGAAAAGGTACACATGTGTGTACTTCTCCATCCATTTGGAATATGGAAAACTGAAAAAAAAACTCTTTTTATTTAAAAAAGTGGAGATTCACAAATAAAGAATAATTTAAATAAAAATCTCTGATGAACAAAAACAGAATGAAAATTTACATGGTGAGCAGGAACTGAAGTGCCCAGGGCACTGAAACTGGAAAGTGGGAGCAAGCCTCATAGTCCAAGCTCCATGAGGCTCTAAATGTACCTATCATGGTGAGTCATGGGGCCCGTGCCCTCTCTAATGCCAGGCCTGGGTTAGAATGACCTGTCAAGATGAAGAAGCAGAGCTAACTGCTCTCTCCAGTGGGTGTTCCAAGAAGCCTCCATTTGCTACTCCAGGAACTGGAACTGGGGGCTACCCATTGGGCAAGGTCCTGACTTCCTAGTATGGGGCCTAGTTCTGAGAGGTGGACTCTCAGTTGAGGCTAAGGCACTGGTGAAATTGTCCACTATATGGAAGGGAATTTAGAAAGAGATAAAAATGAAGAAACACAGCAAACAAAATTTCCTTGGCACATAGAGCTCGCAAGTCCAAATTTAAGAACACCTGTGGAAATTCAAGACTATCAAAGATAGCCAGTGAGCCCAATAAGTAGGAAGAATTACACCTGAGGAATTAGAAATAATCCAGCATTTGTCAAGATTTCAATAAAGTTATTTTATTGAATATCTTTGAAAGAATGGAAAATGGACTAGTATCTAAATTAAACAGTAACAGGAGGCTGTGAATAAAGATCAAAATTGTTGAAACTAGTATGGCAAAAAACCTGTTAGAAGTCTTGCAAGTGAGTTTTTCATGTAGAATAAAAATTGGAAAAAAAAAAGACTAACAGAGGATAAGCAATAGATTGGGCACAGTTGAAGCAATAGTTAATGAAATAGAAAATAAAACTGAGCAAATTATATAGAATGTTGAGAGAAAAAGAAAGAAAGAAAGATAAAAAATATGAAGAGAAGAGTCGGAGGATGAATTGAGACATTTAAATGTATTTCTAATAGGCGTTTCAGAAGCATAGAATGAAGAAAAGACATGCAACAGATAACAGCTAAGAATTTTCTAGAACAAGGCCTTGAGTTCTCAGCCAATAAGGTTAAATGAACACAAAACAACAAAAATCTGCTTGTAAACACATTTTACTGAAGTTTTAAGTTAAGGTAATATTTTGAAACATTAATTTTTTTCATTTACTCCTACTGTTGCCAGGGTAGAGTGACTTTGCATTATTCCCTCTCTGTCACCAAGATCACCTATTAAACTATTTTTATCACTAATATTCATTAAGGGAAGGAGCAAGGAATTAAAAATGGCCAGAATCTGAATTTTATTTTCTTACCAGGGAGAAACACACTTTGGTTTTGCCAGTGGATTAGACGTATTTTCTCTCATAATTGATTTCATATGTATCCATCAATAATACTAATACATTTAATATGCAATTTCATATTTTCTAATTTTCTCTCAAGGTATGAGTATTACTAGCTATTAATGCCGATACTCAAGTATCACTAGTTGATTCAAGATTGTTGATCCTTCCAGCTTTAACTTTGGTCTAAGTTCCTGTGACTTTATTTGTTGAGGATTGCAAAGCCATCTTGTCTCCAAGATGCCCTGGAATGCTCCTGCTATTTTGTGGGATACCTGGAGGGCTGATGTTCGGCTGATACGCGCCCATGTGATGTAGCGCTCACCCTGCTGGGTTGCTCTTCCAGTTTTCATCAGCTAGGGCGGCTCCAAAGCTGGGGACTGGAATTACTAGAGGCTCACATGTCTGGTGGCTGGAGCTTGGCTGGGACCTATGTTTGGCCTTTCCATGTGACTGTTTGGCTTCCTTAGACTCTGGTGGCTAGGTTCCCAGGGTGGGAGACAGACAGGAAGCCAGATGGAAGCTGTATCGCTTTAGTGACCTAGACTTGAAGTTGCCCAGGGCCACTTTTATTTCATTCTATTCAGTAGAAGTGCGTCATGAAGGCAGAGTCATTTTCAAGGGAAGAGAAATTAGACTAATTTTTTAATGAGCAGGAGTATAGAAGAATTACAGATATTAAGGCCTTTCTAGTCATTATATGAGGTACATAGAGTAGGCAAATTCATAGAGACACAAAATACAGTTAGAGGTTATCAGTGGTTGGGGAGAGGGGGAATGGGAAGTTAGTATTTGATGGGTACAGAGTTTCTGTTTGGGATGATAAAAAAGTTCTGGAAATGGACCATGGTGATAGTTACACAATATTGTGAAGGTACTTAATGCCATAAAGTTGTACCCTTAAAAATGATGAAAAGAATAAATTTTATATTATATATATTTTGCCTACACAGTCTGCATGCATTCCAGTTTATCAGTGCTTGGCTATCTTGGTCTTAAAGCATTTTAAATATTCCTTCTGGACACATATATATATTCCAAAAGTATTCATGAAAGCTTTGGACCCTAACTCTTCCCTGTCAAGGCTGGGATTTTGCAAAGGTAAAGGCAAATATTACCAACAAAAGAAGTGGTGACTTTTACTAGCAATTTCTAGTAAAGATCTAGAAAAGTTTGGAATAAGCTATTTCCAAATTCATTGGGTGAGCGACCCAACGGGGAGCTACTTTTAATATGCGGGGATGACCGATGAAGCACACAGTTTCCATTTATGTTTGATGAACTCGTAATTTTGTTTCACTCCAGGGTAAACTTACTGAAAGGGAACTTATAATGGAGATTTTCAACTTCTAAACCTAGCTTCCTCCTTCTATTCATCAAGTTCAGGAAAAGCCAGGTATCCTCAGTGACTCACAGGGTTGCACTGGGACTTTGTGAGAAGTGTGTTCAGAATGACCACCTACTAAGCCACAGGCCCAGAACCCTTGTAGTCCTGTCACACCTGGTACCTCCACTATGTTATTTGAAATCAATAACTGATATCAAGGAGAAGTGTGGCTAAGACATAGGAAACAGCATCTCTGAAAGGCAGAAGTGTTTATGAAAAGGCGACACTCAGCCCTGGGATCATTTTGTGTGGCACAGACCCTGGGCCACTCTCATGATCAGAAATGTCTTTGTGGTATATTTGCTGTTAATTCTTTAACATCAGACCTTAATCAGCAAGGTACCACAGCATGTGGTTCACTAGTCTTAGAAAGGAGGCTGTCTCCATTTCAGCCTGATGGCCCTTCCTTAGGACTGCCAGAGCTTGGTCTCTGTGTTTTGCCACTAACTGAGGACCCAGACAAGTGTTCTGATACATTCACCTCTGTGGTTTCTCTGTTTTATAACAGTGGTAATGTCCCCTTGCTCACTAGTTGGTGATTATGCTAACATCGTGACTATACAACTTTTGAGGATGTAATATGGTGGCTGGAACATTCTTTAAAAGGAAAAGAAAAGGTTTAGTTGATGTGAAGTATAAAATTTAATGCAGTGAGCCAGTGTGGATGGAAAGCTTTGGGCTTGGCGTCATAGGTCTCTCTTTCTGCCTTTTATGGGGGTGCTGGAGGTATTTGATGGCATTATTGTCATTTGTGGTGATAGGGCTTGAAGTTTTCAGAAAATGCTATGAGGTAAAGATTTGCACATATGTGGTGAGTTTTATCAGACCTACTCATGAGTCAGGTAATGTGCCATAAAAACGCTCATGTGGGTCTCTGGGTTTAGGAGTGTACCTCTATTGAAAGTAACTCGCTTTAAAGTAAGAGCCTGTTGCCTTTAGAAGGCAAAGTTACCAGCCATTATCTTCAAACACATTTGCAGTTATTTTGGGTCCATGATGCCTTGGTTGGGAGGTGTGTTGTAAAGTGTAGATAATTGCTTATGATTAGTTAAGTGAAATTTTGGAGTGGTTTTATTTAAAAGGAAGTAAATGAGAGCAGATTGTCCCTTTAATTCTATTACTCCACGTGCATTCTGAAACGCTTTCCTGAAACGCTTTCCTGATGAGAAAGAGTAGGTGAAGCTGTGACTAGATCACTCCCAAGTGATCGCCCATCATGTGCATATGGAAAAATTCTGGTTAATTTGGCATTTTGTGTTAATTTTGGCACCTTTAAAAGATTCTTTGGCCCCAAAATGACTAAGCACATAACCCAGAGTGATGACAGCTGCACTAGACTGCTTCCAGAAAGGTTTTTACTTTTCTACATAGAGTAAGGAAAGGACCCCATACCTGAGAATGGACGGGATTTGCCTGTCTGCCTTTGGAAGTTGTTCAGTGCTGCTGTGCAATGAAAGGTGTGTGTGGAGGTCCGTGGAGGAGGATGGGAGAAGGTGCATGCATTGGGGCAAGGCTGGCTGGCATGGGGAGACAGGCCTGGGACAAAAAAGAATCTTGGGGAGGTGTGGCCAGGTTCACAGGGTCATGGCCGGGGAAGGCAGGGGGAGGCGCTGGAGTGGAGGGCATCAGAGCAACTCGAAATCAAAGGAAAGAAACGTTGATAATTCTTTTCTTTGCAGTTGAGAGTCCTTCCAGTACCTCTCATATTGTTATTGCATCTGGTCCTGCTGAAATCACAATCGACCAAAGAACACTGATTGGATGTTATCCTATCTAAATAGAAATATCAAGCTATCAAGCTTGAACTGAGTGAACAGGTGGGATGACAGAGTTTGGGGGATGAATGGGACTCCTCAGCAGGTATTTTTCTGTGGCTTCTTGTGCAGTCTGCAGCACATGCCCCATTTGGCAAGGGCTAGCTTGTGTTCCCCAGCGGGCTGTACTGCCTGTTAATAACCCCAGTTTCACATAGTAGTTCTCCTTGTGTGTCTGTCTTCCTGGCTACACTGTAACCCGTGAGGGCAGGACCCATCTACCTCATGAACCACTATCTTCCGCAGCACCACAGCACCTAGCTGCTACTGCAACCTTGGCACGGCAAGAAACACTATAGAGCAAAGGCCACAGCATCTCCAGGCAGATGAGCCTCAGTCTGAATTCTAGTCCTGTCATTTACTTACCAAACATCTCACTCGAGTCAGTCACACCAGTTACTCTCATTTTCAGTTTCTTTGCCTGTGAAATGAGGGTACATCAGCTATGCTTTGTAAAGATGTTCTAAGAATTAAGGACAGTGTTCATAAACGAGTTCCCTCAGTTTCTGGCTCTTAAACAGGTGCTCAATAAATGCGTTTTATTATTTGTAAATAATAACATTAAGGTCATCTCTCTCTGGTTTTTGTGTTATTGGTTCGAGGAAACCAGGGCAGTGAAGAAGTTATGAAGATTCAGCATCACTATGTTTGAATATGTATGTGGGAACATGTAAACCATCCTTCAGGTGTTCGCTAGAGACTAGTCATTTCCGAGGAATATAAAACAACGGCACCCTCTTAATGAACCCTTCCTTCATGCTGGTGGCAGCTCTCTTTTTCCCAGTAAGTCAGGAAACCAAGAAAGCTAAAACTAACCATGGGAAGTGAAATAAATATTTACATGTGGCTTCCATAAGCATGATATATGTTTATACCTTTAGTATGTCTTGATTTGTGTACCTACCACCTCAAGATGTGAGCTTCCAGCAGCTGGTATTCTTATCCCAGACATATTTTGTTTGCTCTTTATTGTACCTAATGACTGTAAGAGTCCACCAATAAATAAACTAGACTTAGTGTAGATACCTGCAGGCATTTTTTTTTTCCTTCAGCAGCATTCTTATCTAAAGTTTTGTGTTCGGGGTTGGCCGCTGTATCAGTAGACTCCAGCCGTCCTTAGAGGCTATCTATAAAAGTGCAGGTGTTCAGCATTAACAAATAGTTCCTATTATATGGATTGACTTTTGGCAGCTAGTAACGATGTTTCCTGAGTTTGAAAATGATTTTCTACGTTAAACAGTGGTTTCACATTACTGAAATGGTGAATTAAAAAAAAACAACAACAAAAACCCACATAAAACTCTCTTCAAGTAATAATGAAACTGTTTTTGTTAGTTGTATACATTTCATGATTTGTATATTTTATAGTAGAATGTAAGCCTTTCTTTTTAACTGTTGTGGTTAGCTTAGGTCCTTTGCCAAATGAAGCAGACGATGAAGAATTAAGAACGATAATGGATCCTGGGGTTCTGTTCCTGGTAAAGGGGACCAGGGCCTGGCCCGATGCCGAAGGAAGGACCTGGGGCTGGAGATGTTTTCAAGGCTTTAAAAAATATTACGGCATTTTTGTGTTCTATTGTTGGAGAGTTGGTTTTGCATCATCAGATATTAGCAGATCACTTTTTATCCCTGTTCACAGGAGCGCAAATGCTCTCTGTGATGTCACTCTTACCTTTCCTGTACCTTAACCTGAAGTTCACAACTGTGCAGAATTTGAGGACCTTGTTTAAAATTATTTATGGGATGTTGAAAAATCCTCTGTCTGTGGTCCCTCTGTTTCCTATATATACACCTATTGATGAAACAGGAGGATGAGCTACATGGCTTGGTATCTATTAACTTCTAGGTAAAAAATACAGGACTAAAAAATTTAGCATATAGGGCAGAGATGTTTTCCTTTTGGAATATTGTAGGAAAAAATACAAAGATCTTTGCAGAGGGTCACCAAGCCTGCATCTAATATTGGAGCTCTTCGTTGTCTGCTTGGGAGTTCGCTGAGGCAACTTTTAACTAAACAAGTAAGCGGCAGGATGGTGTTGTTGGGTGGGGTGGCTTGGGGGACTGTAACTGAACGGGTTTGAAGGAAGGCTGATCCTGTTAAATAAATAATTTCCCTTACTTTGGCAACACATCACTGACTTTTTGGAATTTTTACAAGGCAGGTAAGCCTTGATATTGAGGAAAACCAAACAAACCAATGTCAATGATCTGAACTAAGCTCTACTTTAGCAGACTTCGGTTACAGCCCACGGCAGAAGAGTTCAGAACTATTCCATGTGTAAAGGTTTCCCCGTTATCATCTTACCTTCTCTCTCCTTCAGGTCTTTGCAGCAGAGTGCCTTTCAGGTTTTTGTTCCACATATGAAAGGCTCAGTTTCAAAGGCTTGGGGTTTCGCATCCATGTCAATATCAGAGATTGAAATGTGACGCGGGTACCTTGCTGCATACTTTCTTTAAACCTGAGCCAGTAATGCTGCAAAATGTTAGGGGAGGCTCTCTTTCATCTCACACTTTAAAGTGAAAGGTTTGTTGATGTGACCCAATTTCCAGTCTGCAGAGGTCACCCTGTAATGTAGCGCGATGATGATAAGCCCATCAATCCTGTTTGATGTTCGAATTTCCCTTTCCTTGGCTTTTACCCCCACTTTGTTTTGTAACGTAAGTTTAGTAATAGTGATCTTCTGGCTTGCTAACATGTGATGATATGATTTCCCCTGACACACAGAGTAGCTTTTTAAAGCATGCATGTGCTTTGCAGGATTACATCCTGGATATAATTACACGAGGAATAATAGAAATAAGTATGTGCTTACATACTTTTGATAATGTTCTTGGGAAAATCAAATGCAGAGGTACTAAAGTCTGGTTCTTGGCTCTCCTGTGACCTCTGACAGCAGGGAAAGCTGTCTGTATTGTAGGTATTCAGCAATCAGTAAGCTGTCGTTCAGTGGCCTCCATGCAGTCTCTGCATGAGGTGCACGTGGGGGCATTCACTGAAGGTGGAAGGAAGGATGGGGTGGACAGGAACCAGCGTGAGGGAGAGGGATGGTGTGAGTAACGCCTGCGTTGCCCTTGGTAGATATACATAACCTAAAGTCATTGTTTCTGCTCCGTCCTAAATGAAGAAGCAGGGTCAGGGATGAATCTGGACCGAAGCCTGTTACTTGGAATACTGGAAGGTCCAAGTCAGTTGGGGATCAGGCCAGTGAAATTCAGACTGGAACATGGAAGAGAGCTCATACTTGGCCATTTATGATTTATAAAAATGTGTGCTTCAATGTTTTCATTTCATTTCATTCAACCTAATTCTGTCTTCAATAGCCAACTCAGTTTTATCCTTCTAGCTTAGAAACCTCCACTTCACCACCCCTTTCTCAGAAGGCTGGGGTTATAGTGAGGCCAGGAGGTTGTGACAAACAAGTGCCGTCATCTTTGTTGACCGGTTGGTCTGGAGAGCAGAGACAGAAAGGCACCTTATTCAGATCATACTGCTGGAGGTCCTCTTGGAAGCTCCATTAGTTCATCCCCTTTCCTCTGGCTGAGCCATCCTGGGAATAATTACTTACCCTTTTGTAAAGATGTGTATCAGCAGCAATGGCAGTAAAGGGTGTTGAAGGGTGTTCGCAGCTCTCCTTGGCGATACTTTTCAGTGTGAATTCCCCGGGAAGGTACAGCCTCCTCTAAGACCTGTGGGCATGACTACATGGGATGGGTGGTAGCGGAAACAGGGAGGAGGCCACCACTAATATACCTTTTCCAAGTCAGTCAGAACTCTCTGTGCCGCTCCCCAGCCCTCGCGGAGGGAAGGGTCGCCACGGTGGACTCCCGCTCCCATCTGCACTGCTCAGCTGCACACGTTGGGCAGACACGTCACTTTGCTGTAGAGCCTTTTTTCAACACAGTTCGACTACTTCAGAGGTTTAAAAGACATAGTGTGAAGCCCTAGGATTCCCCTGAGTTGCCTTTGGTTGGCTGCTGGTAAAGAGAAGGGCGTCCTTATGGGTCCACCTCTCACCTTCTGCTCTTTTCAGCTGGAACTGCTCTGTCTGTGTTTTTATATTTGAAGAATGAGTTCAACAACTAAACCAAACAAACAAAAAATTGAAGACCACAGGACTAAAGATCTTTAGGCCTTCTTCTAGCTCACTGAAGAAGTAGAATTTTCCCTGTGAATATCAAAATATACAATCTGACAGTATATCCAGTACAAGGCAAGGGGAATCATTTTCTTCCTTTTCCAGCATCCGTACTGAGGCCCATAAAACAGAAACATCTGTCCTTCTGGAAATACAGGGAAGGGAGAAAACTTTCCGCCTTCCTTCCAGCCCCCTCCCAAAGGAAAGGGGGACTTACCTGGTTGCCTCATTGGGGGAAAGTAGCTGATTTTGTCTGGCTCAGCCTCTGGGTTTCTTTCTGGTAGCCCAGGTGCCCACAGGCAGGACATGTTCTTTCGTCCTGTGCTTCTATCTTGGAGAAAAACTGCAGCTTGGGGTGGGTGTGGGGGAGTAGGGCACCTAAGTGTGACCTCAGGTGCCAGCCACCTTCTCTGATCCAGCTTTACTAGTACTGAAGCTTATAGACTGATCCCTCTGGGACCCCTGAGGCCGTTTCTCGGTTAGGTCTAAAGCTGTAGGAGTGCAGACACATGGAGGAAATTTCCTTGGAGAAACTCCAACAAACTCAATCCTTATTCCTTGGCCATTAGTTATTGATTTCCCCAGTATGGGGAACCCCCGATCTCCCGGTCTCTTGACCCATATAATGTGCCTTCCATGTCTGGACTAAGAGCTGTCCTCTCGTATGTCTTCTCTCCTTCTGCCTCTCTTAGTCTGGGCTGTGCCCGCAGCTGGCATGTACGGATTGCTCACTGGATCAGTGAGCCGCCCTCTTTCCCAACGATGCTCTTCGGTCCTGGCTCCTTGCTGATCCTCACGTTGCCTTTGCAGCTCAGTTTAGTTCACAGCCCTGTGAACAGTCCTGTGGATCTGCTTTCACATGAGAACAGGGAGCTCCGTCCCAGTTGACAAAAGCAGTCAGTTCAGCCACAGTGTTCTGTGCTCAGATGTGCCCCAAACTTCAATCTCAGGATCCCTTCCTCTGTTCCATCATGGGCAGAGGTGCCAGCTAGTTGCAAGCTATCACAGAAACGTGCAGCCTGGCACGGAGTTTAGAGCTCCAGGAGGAAATCCTGTCATTCCTTTGCCTCTTTGTTTCCCTGTTGGGTAGACCCCAGGTGGCGCTCACCCTCGCAGCAACTCGCCCACCTTAGACAGGTGCACGGCGTCCCCCAGAAGCCCCTTTGTGGCTCCATCCTCTTCCCTGCACTAGGTCCGGGGGAGGACAGACCCTATGCCTTTCCTCCCTGCTCTGCTGCTGTGTTTCTGTCTCAGCTTTTCTCCAGTTGCTTGAGGCTTGATACATTTCAAAACGCTTCTCCAACCCGTTCCTCATCCATGCCCCTGGCCAGTGTCCAATTCCCATTGGCTCATGAAATGTGCTCCTGCTGGCTGAGTCAGTAGAGGCAGGGTTTTTAGTCCGTCGGAGACGATGTGTGTCAGGGCTGCTCTGAGAAGCAGCCACTGCCATTCTGCACTGTCACAGGCTGTATCCTGCCCCCCTCCATCTATTGCCAGCACTTACCTTCATGTGCAGGGACACTGGACTGCCAGTGGTTCCCACACAGGCTGCGGCTCAACTCCATGCCTTCCCCCTTATGGGCTGCTCTGCCTAAAGTGCCCTCCCACCCTCGGGGAGCCACTGATCTAGAGGGCAAGTGAGAAGAACTCTGGGGCCTGGTGCTCTGGGCGTGGCCTTCTTATCTCTCCTGGGTAGTGTAGTGTAGGAGGGCCAACTGTGTGCAAGGGGCCAGAGACCCATGTGGACACAAAAGACATGCCGTCAGGGCCGCCCTTCCTGTCCCTTCCTGTATATGCCTCAATTCACACCACATGAGCAAACACTTCTTCAGTGGACCCCAAAGACGGCTCTCTGTCTCACGGTTTTTCCCACCCTCTCCTCCCTGAAACACTGTGATTTACCTTCCATGAAGAAACACTGACTTTCCCTAAGACTCATTTAGAATAGTGCCTGATAGAGTATAGGCACATGGTCCAGGCCAGGCTGGATTCATATTGGAGGAGGCAGATGTTGGGTCTAGAAACCTGGCAGGAAATATCTAGGTCATTTCAGTCTAGATGTCAGATGAGATACCCAGCAAGACCCACACATAGGCCTCAGTCTACCGCAGGGCATGCACCTCAGTGAGAAGGAGCAGGTTGCCCTCACCCAGCCAAGCCAGGCGGTCAGGCCAGGGCTCCAGTCAAAGTGGGAACTGCCTCACAAGGCCTGGGCAGCACCGACTCAGACCAGCTTCCATATTGTCATCTTGAGCTCAGTCCCCACATATCAGTTCCACACATGAATAGCCAACTGCCTCCTGCCTAGGATCCCCTTTGGATCCTAGATGTCCAGGCATTTCAAATACCTTAGATTTGGAAAACAAAACTCTCATCCCCGTTTTCAACTCCATTAGCACAAATGCTCCAACAAGATTTTTTCCTAGTCTAGCCTCCTCCCAACCAATGGCCCTACCATCTAGCCATTTGCTCAGCAAGAATCCTGGTGTAATGACCCTTGGTTCCCACTTTTTCTCCATACACAATATAGCAGCAACTGCCCGCATTTCTTTCCCAATGAAAAAGTCAAATGCGTCCAGTTCCCTGCCTCTACACTGATTCAAGGCCCTATTACACTTCACCCCAGAGCTCTTCACAGCTTCCTGACTAATCTCCCCATTTCTAGTCCTTTCTATTTTCTACCTGTTTTCCAGAAAGCAACCAATCTTATAAAAAGCATAATTTGAATAATTATTCCTTTGCTTAAAACCTATCAATGCCTTCTCAATGCAGTTAAAACAGAATCCAAATTTATTTCTTACTGTGTCCTACGAGACCGAGCTTTGCAGGGGTCTGGCCTGTGTTTAGCTGACCTGTGCCTTGTTTCCCCGCCCCCCACCCCGCACCACTACCCTTCCTGTTTCTCTCCAGCTTTGCACCCTGTGATTTCCTTTATGCTGCTTAGCACAATGTATAACTCTCTGTTTAGTGCTTCGGTTCACCTGTCTCCAGGAGGGCAGGTGCTATTTTGTTCAGCATCTAGTACAGGGCCTTGTATTCAAAAAGTACTTGTTACATGACTGAATCATTAACCTAGTGTGGGTCAGGGTGAGAAGATGGTGATGCTGAGTCAGCCAGTGGGCAAGCCTGCCAGCCGAGTTAGTGCAGTGGGCAAATCCCAGATGGCTGTGCCCTTGAGGACAGTGCTCTGAACACAATGCTCAGGGTTCAGCCAGCTGGGCTGGGCTGGGGGCACCTGAAGGTCGCAGGTCTTGACAGGGCAACATAAGAACAGATACAGACTATATCAATATTGGGACCCTCAGCATCCTCTGTGGCCTGTTTTACTGGGGCTGGACAATAACTGAAAGTCTATAATATCAAATCGTGACAAGATAAAGTAGTATATACTAGTAGTATAGTGGGAATTATAGGAATTTCATACACTGCCATTTTGTTGAGTATATAAACAGAAACCTTGCTGAAACAATGTTCTGAGGAAACCGTGTTATGTTTCGAGCTTACAGATTTGGACACTGAAGTACATGGAGGTTAGGTCACTTGCTGTATGTAGTTCATGCAGCCGGAAAGTAGCAAGCAGATCCTGACTCGAAACCCAGGTCATTGGTGTGTGATCTTAATTAATATATTACATGTAAACTATCTCACATTCCATACATTCCTCAAGCTTTATTAAATTCCTTCAAAAACCACACAGCCATATCCACAATTATCAGAAGGTAGGTATGAAAAATGCACTTTACCTTAATTGTTATAAAACCAAGTCTAAAAAAATAATTCTAAGTGTAAGAAAATATCAAAGGTACAGTAAATTATGAAGATGAAAACAAAAATCACCTGTAATCCTACCTAGTTCTACCAACAAATGTTAACTACTATTAATTTAGTGTGTTTCTTCTAAGATTTTTTTCTGTGTATATCTGTGTAGAGATTATTTGAGGTCATTATATCTTTTTTACCTATTTATCTATGTCTATTTTAATATTCTACTTTATACCATGTCACTAACATTTTATCACATACTCATTATCTTCCATAATGTAATTTTAGTAGGTTTTATATTTGATTATATACATATATGAAAATTTGCTTACTTCTTGTTACATATTTAAATTGTTTCTGATTATTTTTAGGTGTCTTCTTGTAAACAGCACATAGCTGTTACAAATTGTGCCCTCGAAAGATATGTTGAAGCCCTAACCTCCCTGTGAATGCGACCTCATTGGAAATAGGGTCTATGCAGATATAACTGAGTTCAGATGAAGTCATGGCTAGATTAGGGTTGTCCCTAAATCCAATGACTGGTGCCTTACAAGGAGAGAGAAAGAGTTAGAAACTGAGTCACACACACGCAGGGAAGTGGCCACATGAAGGTAGAAGCAGGAACTGGCATGATCATGCAGCTGTAAGTCCAGGAATGCTAAAGATTGCAGGCCATCACGAGGAGCTAGGAAGAGGCAGGAAAGGATTCTTTCAGAGTGGCTTCAGAGGGAGCATCGTCCTGCTGACACCTTGTTAGCCTCCAGAATGGGGAAAGAATGATTTTCTATTGTTTTAGGCCACCCAGTTTGTGGCAATGTGTTATAGCAGCCCTAGGAAACTAATAGAATAGTAATATTTTATTATTTGACCAAATCTGAAAAACATTTTCCTTAAAAAAGTAGGAGGGCTTAATCTATTTTCATTTGTTCCTGTCCTTAATAGAATTAGTCTAACGTCTTTGACTTACTTGATGTTTTTTATATGCTTCCTTGTGTTACTTTTTTGGGGGGCCTTTTTATTTGCTTATATCTTCTGTGTTTTGAAATGGGTATATTTTATTACCTTTATATTTTTCAAAACCATTCTTTGACATATATTTTTCTAATTGTCAGAATTAAGATTGAAATAGCAGTGTTGAGATGCCTATGCTTGAGATTAGGAGTTGAGCAAATTTACTTTTCCCCTCTTTTCTACTTTCAGCTCTTAAACTGTAATGATCATACCTCACATGTACTGAGTAGATGCTATGCTACTGTGCTAATGTTTACATATAACAGCATATCCCTGCTTTACAGATGAGCAGACAGAAGCCTTGAAAGATGGTGGAACTTACCCAAGGTCACTAGATACCATTGGTGGAATGATCACTCAATCAAGGGTCTTCTACTGCTGGAGCTCTAGTCTCTACCCCTGTACTGGCAGGCCTTCTGAGTAAATTCTGGACCTTTAGACCTACTTAGTATTAGATTATAATGTTCAACATTAATCATATCTTCTATTTTAAGTTTTTTTGGATACTTTTAGTATTAAAGATTGATTGATTGATGAGCTGATTTTCAAGTCTGTGTAGTCCATGGTCAGAGACTTGATGGGATTTAGTACATGCATCCAGTGCTTGCTCAGATCAAAAGTGACTCCCATCTCAAGACCAAGACTAATTTTCAGTTTTGAAAATTAGACCATGTGGTTGAAATTTCAGAACACCAAGTGATCCAGAAACCAGTCAAAGAATGACCTTCTATCCCTTTGTTCCGTACTCAGTATGAACATGTTGGTTTTCTGTTGCTTCATAACAAATTATCCGAACACTTAGTGGCTTAAAACAACAAACATGACTTACCTCAAAGTTTTAGTGTCAGGCATCTGGGCATGGCTTAACTGGGTGCCTCTGGCTCCAGGTCTTTCACAAGACCCCCGTCAACATGCTTGCCAGGGCTGCGTTCCCATATGAAGGCTCAAACAGGAAGGTGGATTTGTGGGCCGCATTCATTTCCTTAAAAGTTGTTGGACTGAGAACCCCCGTTCCTCACAGGCTCTTGGCTGGGGGCCCCTCTCAGTTCTTTGCCACGTGGGCCTCTCAGCTGGACAGTCACAGCATGGCAGCAGGAGTCCTCAGGGCAAGGGAGAGGATGAGCATGCCCGAGACAGAAGCCACGGTCTTTGCATCACCTGGTCTTGGAAGTAACACTCTGTTACCTCTGTCCCATTCTCTTTGGTAGAAGGGTATAATTAAATTCCATCCACTCTCAAGGGGAGGGGATTCCACAAGAGCCTGGCTACAAGGAGGCCTGCCACATCATGTTTTCACTCTCTGCTCACATGATAACATGTTTAAGTCATCCTTCTGAGAAGAGTTGAATCACCTGGGCTCTTTTAGAGGCGGCTGACATTGAGGGCTTGGACTGCTGCTGGGCATATGCTTCTGGAGGAGATTTTCTCCCTCCTCTTAGAACCTGTTTTAGGCAGAAGTGATTAGCAGTGATCTCATGGACATGTTTTAACCAAATGTAAGCAAAAAATTAGGTGTTCTTCCATTGTCATTTTGTATATAAAATGTTGGATATTGCTAAGCGTGATCAAAATTTGTTGCTTGGTATTCCTGAACGTGAAAGTTTTTAATTTTTTTACTTAATTTTGTACTTTAAAAATGTTATCGGGATCTGCCTAAGGCCTGCATTTTTTCATTGGTTTTCTTGTGAACTATAAGCCATCTACCATTGCAGAGTCTGCTTACAGGCCTTTCTTCATATTAAGGAAACTTCCTTTTATATCTCTAATTAGTGTTAGTTTTCCTTCATTGCACTCTTTAATTCAGAAACACCTTTCGGCCTCCACATGGCTTTATGTTTTGGTCATCTGTAGCTCTCATGCCATCCTGCTCAGGTTTTTTTCTTTGTTCTAAGAAAACGCCTACCACCCTGTGATTGATTTGAGTTTTTGAATCATTGATTCTGCTTTACCTTCAAAGCCAATTTTAGAGATTTTTAATTCTCATAATTTGATTTTAGTGTCCTTGTTATTCATTTTTTATTTGATCATCACCCTTTTCATTTCATCCTTTTATTTTCTCATGTCAGCTGGTCAATTCCTTAAGATAATTTTTTCCTGTTAATAGTTGGCTTGTCTTCTTGTCCTTCTTTGAGGAAACCAACCATTTTCTTGAAATTCTTCTCAGTCCTGAAATAGATAATGTTATGAAGTGTTTTATTCTTTCCTATCTTCTGAATGCTGTTTTTCTCTTTTTCTGCAAATGTTTTTCTCCTTGTTGGTTTCTTTGTATTCATCTTCAAATAAAGATCCAGATTCAGTATTTTTCAATAAGTAAGACAACTAGATTGTCTCTTATATATCTTGAGAATGAATTGTTTCTTATTTGTACATGTGATGAGATGGTTTATATATTTGTCTATCATTTCTTAACAGGCTTAGATTATAGAGTATGTCTGTTTTTTAGACATAGGAACAGTGTTCCTCCCCCATCTTGTTTCCCTGGTTTGATGAAATGATTAAATATATGAAAAGCTATAACATTTGTGATCCCAGGGTTCTGTCTATACCCATGTTCCCAAACCTACTATCCTTTCTCTAGAATCTTCTCCTCCCATATTTACCATCTCCTGGTTTTCGGTCTCTGGCTGCAAATAGAATACTGGAGAGATATTGGGGAGATAGGTGTATCTCGGGCCAGCTCTATATATCTTCTAGTTATTGGCCATTTTCCTAGACTGGAACATTGTCTGTTGATATTGGTTTTAGGTGTGTTTTACTTTTTCTGTGTCCTCATGAATATTTTAATAAGAAGTTGGGAGAATTGCATTGGTGGCTGCTACCAAAAATTGTTTTGAAAGAAAAATATGTATTGATATAATACTTGATCTCTCCAATCTGCCTGAAGATCTTTGTAAAAGGCATAGATTATGCTACCCCCTTCTCACAGCCCCCTGAATGTCTTTCCTATCCAAACTCCTTATCCTGGAATATTTGATCTTCTTCAAAGTCTTGTGTCTGCCTACATCTCCAGCCTAATCCCTCACAGTGTATTCCAACCTTCTATGCTCTGACCACTGGTATTGCCTCTGCTTATTATATCCTGTCCTCCTAGTCTGTCTTGAAAATGACTTAAGACTTCATCTCCATGAGGAAGAGACTCTATAATTTCATTTTTGTCCCTTTATCAGGCCCATGCACAAGCTGGTCTCAGTACCTCCATCTCATCACTTTTACTTGTCTGTAGCTTGGCAGAGGGGATTTTTAATTTACCACTCTATCCCCAGAACCTGATACTGTGCCTGGTACATACTAAATGCATTAAAAATAATTGCTGATTCAAAGAAAACTTGGATGTATAAGTATATTTCTTCTTGCTTCTAGTAAAACAAAAAATGGTAAATATGGAGGCTAGTTCCTGTCTTTAGTTCCCCTTACCTCTTGAGGATTTATAGTCCTGTTCTTGAGGTTTCATTATTCTTGTTGACTAAAATTAAAACCTCCTATGCTCTAAAAAAGCACATAAGCTTCATTGTGACTTTATTGTCTGTTATCTCCACTCCGTGACAGTTGGGTCCATCAACCCTCCTCTTGGAAGCAATGGTTTAGGATGGTAGCTGACTCTTGAATGGACAGCCCCTGAGTGTATTTAAAAAGCCAAAGTCAATCACCCCATCTCCTTTTCCCTCCCTTTCAGTTCGCACTTCACTCCCTTCTGGGATTGTTGATGGTTTAAACAACCAGAATAATCTGGGAATCGTCTGGTGAGCTGCATGGAGTCCTAATGTGGCCCAGACAGGCTGTGAATCCATGAGGATGCCATTTACCCCTTTGGGGTCTCACCTTTAACCTCTGAAAAGCAGGTTGACCTGGTTTACTGGGTTGTTTCACATGAAATCCAATTATTAAGTAGCAGAAAAGTAGTGCTGTTTTTGCCTTCCTGAACGCTAAAATTAGTTTCTGTGGAAATGATTTAGCTGTTGCTAACAGCATTACAACAGCATTACGGGCTCCTGTGTCACTGTAGCAAGTACACATCAGCTGTTAAGAAACAAAGATCTCACTTTCCTACTGGAGACATATGGTTAAAACCACAACAACAACAATCACAAAAAGTACCAAAAGGATATCTTGCACACACACAAGAAATTCAAGAGAGTAAGTTTTAAGCGATGCAGCACCAACTTTTCTTGGAGTATCAATATCTCATAGACACTGAATACCACTGGTCTGATTTTTGAAAATCTGGTGTTAAATTAAGATACCAGTTACTTTAGCAACAGGGAGATGGATAGAGTACGTTTGGGAGTGAGAAGCAGTCTTTTGCTGTTGTCACTTACGAGAATGAAAACTCTTCTAAGAGTTCGGGCAAAAAAAAAATCATTTCTAATTGCAGTGCAACCCACAAGCTTCACATCCTATAACGAGAAAGCTCCTTGTTAGCTGCCAAAATCTGCCACCCAATCTGTCTGGTAGTTGATTTCGTTATTACATTTTGATGTGCCCTTGACAGGCTTTAGCACACAAAACTCCACACCTCCTCCGGAGCCCCTCCAGTACCAGAAAGATCATGGAGGGATGACAAAGGCCCGCGCTTGGCTTTTTATTGTTCACATGGCTGGAATGTTTATAAACAGAAGAGAGTGTAATGAGAGTGGATGCCCAACCACATCAAGCGGCCCCCTTGTCTTGCATGTCATTTAACGATCGACTTTATCTCATTCTGCGCTTTGTGTTTCACACACACCAAGACCCAAACTAAGTGCCTGAAAACTGTCCTGAGGGCTTAAAAATGTGGACAAACAACTCTCTTTTCTTTCGATAATTCTGATGCATTGTTCCACCACTTTGGGTCTGTAGCATCTGGTGTTTCTGAATCATCTTTACATGTCACCCTGATCTTCATGGTTCCGGCAAAAGCTCTAGGCCTCTCTCAGGCCCCTACCCCATCCTTAAAGATGGACTCCTGCTCCCCCACTAGAGCGGGGAAGATGGAAGGGATTCAGTACTGCTATTAATTTCATGAAATGTATTACAAACCTCAGAAAAACTTAATAAGGGAAAGGTAATAAAGGCAACCAATGCTACGGTGCTTTGCAAATATAATTATCTCTTCTCTCCCTCTCTTTCCCTTTCACATGTGATGTAAATGTTGGCTGAGCGTCCTTTGGAAGGTCAAGACCTGCTCCTTGGGAGTGCAATGTGGCTTGGAGCATCATTCTTAGCTACCTACATTTCTTCACTGCAAATCGGAGTTCTCGCCTCACTTTGGGCAAAATACTAGTTTGCAAAATTGTCCATTGGTAGCCCTGAATGTTGGAAAGTGGTCGCTACCAAGCGAGGGGCACACTCAGGCCCAGGACGTGCTCCACCCCCAGGGCCTGGATTGCCCTGATTTTCATGAATCGAGATGATCATGATGTGCTACTGTTGACTGTTTTATGGTAGGGCTGGTGGGTGTGGGAGGACAGTGGTGAAATCGTAAAGGTACAATTTGCTACGATCATAGAGATATATGTCAGGAAATACAGTTCGTGAAATCTCCTAACCCCAGTGATAAACTTTTCTGAGCTAGCCGAAAGAGGGTACTTTCGAATCCATGTATATGTTTGATTTTTTGTATTCTCTTGTGCTGAACGACTAGTTTAGGTCGTAAGGTACATATATTTCCTATCTCATTATAATTGCCAAAAATATATTACATGTAGAAAAATAAGTTAACAAAGAATGGAGAGAAGAGAGAAAGGGAGAGTCACGAGTTAATATTTGTGGAATGCTCTCTATAGCCACACAGTCTCTTAATTGTTAGGTGTTTTACATATGCTATGTAATTTAATAGAATAATCAGAACACAGATCTCTTCAAGATAAGGATTATTCCCATTTCCCAGAGAAGGCACAGATAAAGAAAGATTAAGTAACATTCCCTAAGTCACACAGCTGCTAAATGAAAATCTATATCAGTCTGATGCCAAATCCATGTTTCTTCTCCCAGCATCTTTTCTTTTTTAAAGAGACGGGATGTCTGAACACCTAGCCATGACCCTAACACACAGAAACTCCCAGGCAAAATGTGCACCTCAAAGGGACACTTGAAGATTTGCCTTAGTGGGTCAGTAACTGAGAGAAACTAGTTATGGATATAGAACTAATGGTTCTGGCCGGACTAGGAAGCAAATGTGTCCCTTAGCTAGAGGTGGCCTAAGTTTGAGATTAGCTGAAATTCCTAGGTTATTTTTCTTGTTTAAAAAATGTAATTAAACCAACTGTCCTAAGAAAACTCTTCCTTCTGTTCCACATATAACCAATTCCAGATGTGAAACTGCTTCCCCAAATAATTGGTTAGTGTTTTACTTTGACTGGTGTGACCTTTCTTAAAACCTCCTCCTCTCTCAAACTCATTTAGATGCTCATTTCCAGACTGAAATCAAACTGGGATCCTCAGGTGAGGAGCAGCCGCAAAGTGAAAATTCCAGTTTGACTGACACACTGCTCTCGAGACACCAGAGCCTGGAGGGAAGGAAGGAGCGATGATCTCTCAAGACCAATGATCCACCCCTACTCCGGTGTGCTTCTGTGGCCTGGCCACTCTTCCAGGAGACCCTCAGCCGGGGCCCTCTTGGCTTACAGGCATTTTGCTGCAGTTAACATTCAGTTCACACATCATTAGGTGAAGCCCCGGTTACAAAGATACACTGCTCTTGTCATAGCAGAAGTATGCTGCGTGCACCTGCAGACTGAAGTTTTTGTTGAGGGAATAGACTAAAATGAATGAAAAGATTGAAACCATTTACTTTTTTTGTGACTCCACCTGCTGCGGTATATTTTTGTTGGATGGAATAACTAGAGGTGTGTTTATAGCTTTAGGGAAAAGATACATTAGGGGTTACAGGGTTTTAACGTTTTTTTTTCTTTAAAGCTGTAAATCAAATTTCCATGAAAGCAGTTACATGTATATAACTTATAGATTGTGTGTATGTATATAGGTATGCATAATACTTTTTTTTGCCTTCAGTGATTCAGGAAGAAATAATTTCCTTTGTTTTTGTCAGCCCAGGACTAATCTGCTCCCGGAGTGGTGTGTCACCACCACACCTGTGCTGTATTTGACTTTGACCACAAGGTCAGAATAAAAACTAGCTCACCATCCTTATAAACTTAGAGTTATCAGGTTCTGCTGTGCCTTTTTTAAGAGAGCATATTCTGTTATCAAGCATTCAGTTAGACCCTGCTACCTTTAGTTAGTAATCTCATGAAGCTGTTTTCATAACCCCTATTTTCAACATGAAGAGCCTAAAGTCAAAGAAGATAAGTGACTTGGGACATTTTTGTAGCTCTTAGGTGATAGAGTTGGGACTGGACACTCGATCTAGAGACCCCAAATCCAATGATGTGCTGCACAATAGCACCTCTATTAACTCTAAAACCCCAAATGATAAACACCTTTTCTCTCTGGTAATATGTGTCAAGTCTTCAGTTAACCCATCATTTCTATCTATGATTCTCGGTGTTCCTACTATATGGCATGTCTTTTATTAACCTCTGAATATATACAAGTCAGAATGACTATATTAAGTATAATCTCTATATTGAGGACTCTCACCTGACTGAGATAGAAACAAGAAGTGTTCTTGATTTTTACCAATTATGGTTTTCAATTCTGTTGTGTGGAACCCCTCCTCCATTTTCCCATCTTTTAATATTACATTGGTATGACTCCATAAATTTCCAGTTAATTTAATATTAGAACAAATATTAGTCTAATCCTTTACTCAATTTAAAGTCCTCTCTTTCAGACCAAGGCTAGACTTCTCCCTTCGAGTGGAGGGGTGTATAGCCTGGCTCTGATTTACCATCCTTCCATTCTCTTCAAGACTTAAATCCTTATCTGTTGGGGTCAGGAGGCCGAATAGCAAAGTCAGATTTCTTCCTTGGAGGTAAAATTGTAATATGCTAAAGAGTACAATGTGATGATTTGATATAGGGATATGTTGTGAAAGAATCCCCACCATGAGTTAATCAGCATGTCCATCACCCCACATATTTTCCTTTTTCTCACTTGGCTTTGGGTGAGGTGTGCCACCACTCTGTCCTTCTGCTTAGATATACTGTATGCTCATGCAGCCAGCAACTCATGTTTGGCTTCTTCTCAGTCCTCTCCTTATATAGGCTACAGAGAGGGGGTGTGGGGTCATGGCTGGTGGGTTGTAGGGCCTCTACATCCTAGTACTTTTTGGAAAAGGTCTCCGGCTTCACTCATGAGACACATGATAGATGTGTATTGGTTTTAGTATTAGTACCTGGGGTAATAAAAAAACCCCTGAAATTTTAGTGGTTTATTCCACATAAGCTTATATTTTTCTCACATAAAGTTTCCCACCAGTAGAGTTGCTCTGTATTCAGGCTGAGAGAGGCTTTGCCATGTTCAGTATGAGGCCTGCAGTGTTGCACTGCCCCTGACATCCAGCAAGGGAGAGGGATAAGACAGAAAGCATGGGAAGTATTTGTGGGCCAGGCCTGAAGTGGTCTGTTCTCTCCTATCCACAATTCAGTGGCCAGAACTTAGTCACACCCAATCCATGCCTCCACCTAATTTCAGAGGGTGAAGGTAGGGGAGCTGCCTGTGAAATGTAGTTCCCGGTTGGGAAGCTGCTTCTCATTGTGCCCTACAAAAGGAGAGTATGAAGCTTTGGTCGACAGGTAGTCGTCACCACCATAGGGTGGCATTCACGAATGTAATGCAGCACCCGTGTAGAGATGACACACACGAGGCAAGGACAGCCAGGGGCCCTTGGAGTGAGCCCCTCCCTGCAGAGTGGGTCATGTTCTCTGGGCTTTCATGCCTAGCCGCCACAAGGCCTCCCCGAGCTTGCCAGTCACCGCACAAAGACAAGACCATTCCATCAGTGCCCCCATCCTGTCACCTGCAGAGCTCCCACATTCCTCTCCTTCTGGTTGGTGACCATTCATAGCCCACTTGCTACCTTCTGCACCCTCAATGTCCGAACCTCCCCATCCTGATCTCTCATTATCAACTTCCCAGCGGCCTCAACCTTCTTTTGAAAGGTTCCCTGCACTTCCTTGCTCTAACTGTAACCGAACCTGGCTTTCTCCTGAGAACACTGCCCCTCCTCCAGTCCACTCAAATAGTAGCTTTTTTCTTCCTACTCCACATATTTCAGGTCTAGAAGGCTGGTAGGTATCACTTTCTCTATTTTCTGCTTCTAAGTTGTCTTTTTTTCTCCTATGTGTGGCATGCCTGTCATCAGATGTTATCATCCTTAACCCTTCCTCTCGGTCTCTCTTCACCTCCTGGCCTCCCTTATCTACTGACAATGTTAGCATGTGGTCATTGTCTCTCTCTTGACCACTTTTCCTTTCACTCTTCGCCATTTCTGCATCTAAGTAGATAATTCAAGTAACACCCAGGTTCCTTGGTTCTCTGATCCCTGGCTTCGATGATCTTCTCTACCACCGCCATGTAGGCAACTCACTCAGGCAGTCCTACCTTAGATGTAATCCCTGGGAGTTTGCCACCTTTGAAAACTTGATTCAATAAGAATGGCCCAGAATGACTGTCATCTCCTATATTTCTAGCTCACTTACTCCGGTTCTACCTTTCCAAGAACTCTCCCACTCATCTTTAAGTCTCTCTCTTTTCAACTAGTCATCATTCTCCTGTGCTCCCCCATCTCTGCCTGCTGGCCCGGATTTCTCTGTGACCTTTCTTGTAATCTCATGTTCCTTGCTCCTCTGTCCTTTATTGTACTCAACTGATGAAACTCCAAGACTGATTAAATCCAACTCTCTCCTTATGTCACACCTGGGTCTGTGCAGCTGAAATTGCTAGTGAAAAAACTTACAACTTTACTGACTGGACTCACTTCAAATTTATGACCACAAATCTCAAATGGGTAGTAGTCTTGGTTTCCATATATAGAAAAGAGGAAGATTTTAGTACTTTGTGACATTAATAAAGATTTCAGCATAATGTCCAAATAATGGCAAAACATTGTGCTCGTGTATCTCCACACTGCAGTAAAGAATCCTGTCTTCATTCATGAAGATAAATAAAAAACTGTTCCATGTTACTGCTTTGTTTAATTTTTAAGTAAGGGTAATTCTTTAAAACATACCATTTTTTTTCTTTCCCTGCTTAATATAATCATACGTATTTTTAAAAATTTGGAAAATTTATGAAAAAAAGAAAGTCATGTAAAAGTATTACTCACTTTGAAAGCCATCAAGAGAAAATTATTTATGACTTTTTAGTGTAATATATGTAAGTGTGTTTGGTGGCTTAAAATTCCACCCTACCCACCAGTCTCTCTTGGAGGTCTTTGGGGACAGTGTGGTCTCATGTACATGTGTTCTTAAATTAATCTACACCATAGCCGTGACCAGGAACCCATTTCTAGCACTCCGCCCACCAGCTGATTATCCCTCAGGTAGTTTCAAGGCCATTTGTCATGGAGTAAGAGGGCTTCAATTCCACCCAGTCTTGTGCATAGGAAACATGTCAAGTAAGACCTTGCTATTCAAAGTGTGATCCATGGACCAGCAGTATCAGTGTGACATGGAGGTTTGTTAGAAATGCAGATTATCAGTCTCCATCTGTTTTGGGTTAAATTGTGTCCTACCAAAATTCATATATGAAGTCTTAACACCCAGTGCCTCAGAATATTACTTTATTTGAAGTAAAGGTTTTCACAGAAGTAATTGGGTTAAAATGAGGTCATTAGGGTAGGCCCCAATCTGATATGACTGGTGTCCTTATAAAAAAGGGAAATTTGGACACAAAAAGACATGCATAGAGGAAAAATGCCATCTATAAACCTGAAACAGATTCTTCTCTCACAGCCCTCAGATGGAACCAGCTCTGCCAACACCTTGTTTTTAAACTTTTAGACTCCAGAATTTCAAATAAATCTCTTATGTTTAAACCACCCAACTTGTGGAACTTTGTTACAGTAGCCCTAGCAAACTAATATGCACTATAGACCTGTGTATCAGAAACTGCATTTTAGCACAATCATCAAGTGATTTTTATGCACGTTAAAGTTTGGAAACATGGAGACTGCTTTAGGGGTGAGTAAAAAAAAAACTAATATAAATAGTCACCAACAATAAGGAGGATTGGTTGAGGTGGTCAGAACCCTGGAGACACATTAGAATCACCTGGGGAGCTTTTAAAAAATATAAATGCTGGGGGCCCAACTGAAAACACTCAAATAAGGCTCTCTGGGATGGTCACTGGTATTAGTAATCTTCCCAGATGAATCTAAAGGCAGGGATGCGAACTACTGGTTTATTGACATAAGTAACTGAAAAGCCCTGCAGAGCGTGGATTCTGAGTGTGTTGAATCAGGGCTTTGACTTTGGTTCTCTGTTCTCTATATGTTTGTTTTGACCTCTGATGACTTCCTTTAAGGTCACAGAGATTCTGACTGTAGCAGTTGTGGCTGCATGCTTCCTTGGTCACCTCTAGAGAGAGGGAGGCTGCTTTGCTTTAGCTTGATTGGGCCTACTTATGGCATTGCTTGTCCCCGAACTATAACTAAGGCAGGGATCACTAAGTGCTTAAAGGTTTGGGCCTGGTTTAGGTGCCCATTCCCAAATTAATAATGATTATGAGGGCAGATGGGCAACTCTGAATGGCTTAGACCAAAGGAGACTAACCTCTGAAGCGAGAGCCTTCCAAACCACTAGGCTTTTACAAAGTGGGGGAGGGTTATAGGAAATCTCTTGGTTTTAATTCAATCCATTTTAATGTTCCATGTTGCAGTAAATATATATGTACAGCAAATAGGGAGGAAGAAAGGAAGGAAGGAAGGAGGCTCTGCTGAAGCAGAGTTAAATAAAGCCAGCTAAAACAGAAGGTTTAAATAAGATCCAGAGTCTCATAACATAATACTCAAATTCTGTGGGTTTCAATCATTCATCATATCAAGAACTAGGAATATCGCAAATTTAATGAAAAATGACAATCAGATGCCAAAATGGAAATGACAGAAATGCTAGAATTATCTGACAGATATTTTCAAGCAGCCATAATTAAAATGCTCCAGCTAGCAATTATGAATATGCTTGAAACAAATTAAAAAAATAGGAAGTGTAAGCAAAGAAATAGAAGATATAAAAAAGAACCAAGTGAACATTTTGGAACTGAAAAATACAATTATAAAAACAAACAAACAAGGAAACAAGGAAACAAACCCAAACTCAAAGGTTAGATCCAGCAGAGTGGATGGGACAGAGAAAAGAATCTGTAACTTTTAAGATAGAATAATAAAAATTACCTCCTATAAACAACAAAGAGAAAGTAGACTGGGAAAAAATGAATGGCGCCTCAGGGACCTATGAGACCTAACACTCCTGTTATTGGCATCCTGGAAGGACAGAATAAAAAGGGTGTGGCTGAAAAAGTACTGGAAGAAATAATGATTAAAAACTCCCCAAATTTGGCAAGAGACATAAACGTAGATATTCAAGATGCTGAGCAAATCTTGAAGAAAAACCCCAAGAAATCCATGCCAAAACACATCATAATTCTGAAAACTTAAGACAGAAAAAAACTTGAAAGCAACCAGAGAGAAATGACACCTTCTCTACAGAGGGAAACAATTCAAATAACAGCAGGGTTCTCCCAGATACATGAAAGCCAAGAAAGAAGTGGCACAATATTACTCAAGTGCTGAAAGAAATGAATTGTCAGCCCAGAACCTTGGAAACAGCAAAAATTCCATTCAGGAATGAAGGGAAAATGAAGACATTCTCAGATGAAAGAAAACTAAGAGAATTTATCACTAGCAGGTCTACCCTAGAAAAATGGCTGGAGGAAACTCTACATAGAAATAAAAGGATAAAAGAAGGAATCTTGGAACATAAGGACAGAAGAAAGAGCATGGTGAATAAAAATATGGGTGAATACAATAGACTTTTCTTTTCCTCTTGACTTTTCTAAATTATGTTTGAAGGCTGAAACAAAATTTCAGACGTTGTCTGATGTAGTTCTAATGTACTTAGAGGCACTACTTAAGGCAATTATAGACAAAGGATGATAAAGAGATGTAAAGAGGGGTAAGGTCTCTGCACTTCATTTAAAGTGGTAAAATGACATTAGTGGACAATTGTGAAAAATATATATATTATAATTAGAGCAACCACTTAAAAGGCTACACAAAGAGATACAGTTAAAAAACACTATACCTAAACCACAATAGAATTTTTAAAAGTCTTCAAGTAACTACAGGAAGGCAGTGGGGGAAAAAAAGAGAGAAACAGAAGACACAAAGTGGCAGACTTAAGCCCTAAAATATAAAAAGCCATGTTATAGATAAATGGTTTAAGTACATCAATTAAGAGATAAAGATTAACAGAGTAGATTAAAAAACAAGACCCATTTATATGCTATCTACAAGAAACTCATTTCAAACATAGTGAAATTGGTAGGTTGAAAATGAAAGGATGGAAAAATAAAGATCTGGAAAAAATGAAAAGAAATCAGATTGACTATATTAATATTGGATGAAGTAGACTTCAGAGCAAAGCTAATTATCAGGACAGAAGTGGATTTGATAGGATGACAGAAGGGCAAATACCAAGGAAAGATAGGAAATTCTAAATGTGTATGCAGCAGACAACAGAGTGCACAATATATGGTTCAAAACTGACAGAACTGAAATGAACATTCTCAAGGCCATAATTATAATGGTGGATTTCAACACTTCTTCCTCAATAACCAATAGGACAACTGTACAGAAAATGAGCAAGGAAATGGAAGAACACAATGACATCATCAACTAATAGGATGTAAATGATATTCAATGTAAGCACAATACATATTTTGTCCATGTGTCTACAGAATCTATTGCAATATAGACCATTCCCTGGGCACAGGAAAAAACCTCAATACATTTAAAAGAATTAAAGTCATACAGTGTATTCCCTGACCACAATGGTATTAAACTAATAATCAATAGCAGAAAGATAATAGAAAAATCTCCAAATACAGGGAAACTAAACAATGCACTTGTAAATAATCCATGGAGAAAGAGAAAGTCTCAAGGGAAGTTAAAAACAAACATAACTGTAAAGAATGCAAATGAAAGTACAAAATGTCAAAATTTTAATGACCCGGCCAAAGTAGCATCAAGAGGGAAATTTTTAGCACTAAATGCAAACATCAGATAAAAGGAAAAGTCTCACATCAATAAAGCTAAGAGTCCACCACAAGAACCTAGAAAAAAGTGAGCAAAATAAAACAGAAGGAAGGCATTAATAAAAATAAGAGGAGAAATCAAAATCAAAATTAATAATTGAAAAGCCAATAAAAAAATCAATGAAATAAAGAGCTGGCTCTTTGAAAAGATCCATGAAATTGAAAAATCTCTACAGAGACTGGCAAAGATAAAAAGAGAGGAGACAAATGACCAAGATCAGGAATGAAAGAAGGTATTACTAAAACTCTGCAGCTATCAAAAGGATAATAAAGGAATACTATGAATTACTGTATGCACATAAATTTGACGACTTATGGGGAATGGACCACTTCTTCAGAAAAAAACTACCACAACTCACCCAATATGAAATATTTAAATAATCAAATAGGAAATTTGAATAACTCTGTAACTATTGGCGAAAATGAGGTCATAATTTTAAACTCCCCCAAGTAAATGTTTAAAAAAGAATTAGCACCTATTCTATACATTCTCTTCCAGAAATGAAGAGAATAGAACATATCCCAGTTCATTTTATAAAGATATTAACCTGATACCTTAACCAGACAAAATAGTACAGAAAACCACAGACTGATATCACTCATGAATACAGAATCAAAAATTCTTAACAGAGTATTAGTAAATACAATTCAGCAATATGTAAAAAGAATTATACACTATGACAAGATGGGATTTACTCTGGAGATGCAAGGTGTAGTATTTGGAATCAAAGCTTATCTATGTCCTGTTGGGATTTAGATAGAGATTAACTGAAACCTATTCAACAGGGGGAGAATTGACAGATTTCCTGTGTTGAGTCTTCCAATCTGTGCATTGCCATAGAGCCACCATATAAATGGCCTAAGAAGACTAATCACATGAACAGATCAATCATGAAAAAAAGCCCTTAATAAACATTTTAAACCCATTCATTACAAAATGCAAAAAAAATAGGAATAGAGAAGAATTTTACCAAACTGATAAAGAGCATTGCAAAATTCTACAAGTTTTAGCCACTGCAACAAGACAAGAAACAAAAGGAAATAAAAGGCATATACACTGGAAAGGAAGAAATTAAAATGGTCTTTGCAGATGACATAATTGACAACATAGAAAATTCTCAGAAATCTACAGAAAATTCCGAGAATTAATAAGTGAGTTCAGCAAGGTAGCAG
The DNA here is from genome assembly GCA_032199065.1 of Smutsia gigantea. Lineage (NCBI taxonomy): Eukaryota > Metazoa > Chordata > Mammalia > Pholidota > Manidae > Smutsia > Smutsia gigantea. The sequence goes on along the minus strand of JAVSCE010004648.1, from coordinate 7,669 downwards.
GATGTACTTTAACCATAAGAACATCAATTTTATTTCTACTTACTAGTAATGAACATGTGGACAACAAAGTTTAAAGTACATTTACAGTCTCTTAAAAATAAAAATGAAATACTTAAGCATATAGGACTTGTTTGCTAAAAATACAAAATGCTAGTGAAGGAAATCAAAGAAGATTTAAATAAATGGAGAGACATGCCATGTCCACGTACTGGAAGACTCAACACAGGAAAGATGTCACTTGTCTCAATACTGATATACAGGCTTAATGCATTCCTATCAAATCCCAGCAAGATACGTGCAACCTTATTCTAAATTTTATAGAGAAAGGCACAGGATCTAGATCAGCCAAACCAATTTTGAAAAAAAAGAATAAAATGGAAGGAATTAATCTATTCCGTTTCAAGACTTGTTATATACCTACAGCAGTCAAGACTATGAGGAATTGGAGGACAGACTGACATATAGATGAATGGAATGGAAGAGCAAATAGACCCCACAAATATACCCAACTAATGTTTGCAAAGGTGCAAAAACAACTCAACAGAAGAAAAGTAACCTTTTCACAAATGGTGCATTTGTAGGCAAAAAAATAAAATAAACCTAAGAGTCATACCTTATGTAAAAATTAACTCAAAACGCGTCACAGACTTAAATGTAGAACATTAAATTATAAAACTTTTAGAAGAAAAAACAGGAGAAAATCTTTGGAATGTAGAACTGGCAATGAGTTCAAAGAGTAGATACAAAAGTACATTCCATAAAAGGAGAAAATGGTAAATTGAATTTTGTTAAAATTAAAAACTTTCCTTTGTGAGTACCTTGTTAAGAGGATGAAAAGACGAGCTACAGAGCGGGAGAAAATATTTGCAAGTCACGTATTTGGCTGAGCACTAGTACTTATAGTTAAAAAAAAAAGAACTTTCTCAATACCACAGTAAAAACAAAAAAACGGGCAAAAGACAAAAAATACGAAAGTAGTCAAACTCATAGAACCTAAAAGGTAGAATGGGGATTGACAGGGGCTGTTGTGAGGAGGAAATGAAGAGCTGTTGTTTAATGGTATAGAGTTTCAGTTTTGCAAGATGAAAATTTCTGCTAGAGATTGTTGCAAAATAAGGTCTATATAATTAACACTACTGTTCTGTAAGCTTTAATTGCTTAAGATGGTAGATTTCGTGTTATGTGTTTTTACTACAGTTAGGAAAAAGGAAACATACACAAATCACCAGAGAATTATGCTCAGCAAAAAAGTCAATCCCAGAAGTTTACGTATCATATCATTCCTCCTAAATGTACATTCCTGAAATAGTAGGATTACAGAAATGGAGACGAATAGTGGTTGCCAGCTTTAAGGAGAATGTGGGGGCAGAATGAAGTGGGTGTGGGCATCAAAGGGCAACTCGAGGGATCCTTGTGCTGGGAATGTGGTGATGGAGTAGATCTTGACTGTACCATGGTCAGCGTCCTGGTTGTGATACTGTGCTACAGGTTTGCCAGTTGTTTCCATTAGGGGAAACTGGGTAAAAGAGTACCCAACTGGGTGAAGGATCTGTGTTATTTCTTACAATGGCATGTGAATCAAAAATTATCTCAAAATCAAAATTTTAATAAAAATAAACTTTTTTTGGAGTATAATTTACATACTACAAAATGCATTGTTTAGGTGTTTTAATGAGTTTCCATGAAAGCATGTTATACCTGTTTAGCCAGCACCATAATCAAGTTGTAGAGCATATCGTCACTTCAAGGAGATCCCTTTTGCTCCTTGGCAGGCCATCCTTCCTCGACATATTCCCAGTCCTGGTAACAAATGACCTGCTTCTGTCACTGTAAAGTACTGTGCCTTTTCTAGTTTCAGTTTGGTGTTTAAGTTACATATTTAGATCTCTGTTCAGATTAATAACATTTTCTTCAATAATTAACCACTGGTTTTGTTCCATTTGTCCTCATTTTATCTCCTGAATAGTCTATTCTTTATGAAAACTTGCACTCTCTGTCCTCCATATCTGTTATCTTCCTTCTTACATCATTTTCATTGTTTTTTTCTTTTTCTATGATGAGAGAATTTCTCATCTTTGTCCCCTAAATCACTGATTTGATTTTCTATAGAGTGGCATGATCTCAAAACCCATCATCAATATAGATTCTAATATTGCTCTGTATCTCAGTATTTCCTGAGTACTGCTTGTGGGCCCTACTGCTCATATTGCTGTTCAGATTCAAACCTTTCATGGCCTTTTACAGCTTAGTTTCTTCTGCTAGGATGCTTCTCCATCTCTGCCAACACTCCCCCTGAACCACTGAGTCACTTCCTCTATTTAAATCTTGCATCAAAGCTCTTGTTTCCTTTTTTATTTATGAATGAAACTCTCAGAGAGGAGTTTTGTGATTCTATTTAAGGGCATTTTGTAAAGCTGAAGTGTATTATGTAATTACCCATAAAATGTCTGTGACTGAAGTTGACGTACAAATGGAGGATATACAATTCATAAACTTCTTTTATAGTCACCTATCACTTAATAAATATGAAGGAATGAACTGTAGTACATTTTTTCCTGTTGTTTTTGCAAAACCAATCTTTGAGACAAAATTACCTGTGCTTTGGAGCCAATTTTATAATTCATGGCTTAAAAATTCTGAGTTTATCCTTTGAAGAGAAATGGTTTCTTCCTCAATTTTGCAAGGAGTTTTTGCTACCATAGAAGAGATTGCAGATATCTAGAAACCTCTTCTATTCCCCAAACTCATTTCCTGCCAAAATCTCTTAAAACAAGAAACACAACAACAATAAAACAATGAAAACCCATTGTAGACTTTAAACATTCTAATGTTCTAAAATTAGAGTGAAGAGAAAGAGTAAAGATTTAACTATATTAAACTATATTATTAAGGAAACAAATATATAAGGCTTAAAATGTGAGGCCTTTCTTCCTCTCTCCCTCCTTCCCCCCCCCCCTTCTTCCTTCCTTCCTTCCTTCCTCCCTCCCTTCCTTCTTCCCTTCTTTCTGTCTGTCTCTCTCTTTTTTTTTCTTTCTTTCATTCATCATTAAAGTACTAAATGCTATTTCTTCCTGGAAAGAATGAATTTTCCAGAAGGAGGGACTGCACAAAATGGAGACTCTTACCACAGGATATAGTCTGTGGAAACTTCATTTACCTTGTAGAGCAAGCTCCCTATTGCAGCCTATTGCCTAATCTGACACTTCACTTCCAAGAATTACAGCTGGTTTGTTCTAGGTAAGGCAGAAGAAGTCCTTTGAAGGGCAGACAGGGCCTTTTGGTTCAAAGTGGCATCATATTCACATTTCATACCATGCCCATAGGAAAAGAAAGCTATGAAAACTAAAGACAATAGTGACCCATTGAAGCCACAGAGGAATTCCATCAACTACAGAAGGAAAGAAACTGGATGCAGACCCCAAACTGTGCTTCTGCATGCGTGTTTCAACTTCTGAAAAAGAATGGCTTCATCCAATTGGAAATAGAGAATTAAAATACACTTAAAAAAAATGAAGTCAATCAATCAGTTAAAAACAAATTTAAAAAATGACTAGTTTCAAAGTAAAAGCAGATACAGATAGATTGATTTTTTTTTTAAAGAAAGCAGGTGATATAGGGATGGTCTGCAAGAAATATTTAAGTACATAACAATATTAGACTCTGTGTTGGTGATAGTAAACAACCACAGAAAATCAGATCAGTAATTTAGTAAACGAAGATGAGAGTTCTCTCATCCATGGAGTAGATGTTGGAGATGGGTGCTAAATATTAGGAAAGCAATTTTTTATCGAATCCAGTCTACTTAGAGAGTGGAGGATGGTGCTAAAGGACATGAGTTAGGCCGAAAAACTCTAAAGTTGACAGGAAATCTGTCCTGTTGGGTAATCATATTTAGTTATATATGTATATAGAGAATCTTCTAGTGTATGAGTACATGTTACATAATATATGTAAAAAATACACATTGCCTACATGCACATACATTCACATGTGTAGAAAATGTGTATTTTATGAGGAGAATGAGTTCTTAAATGTGGATGTTTAGTTGGTACCTGCATTTTTTGTTGTAACTGTTAAACTAGCAAACTATTGTCTGTAATTATATAAGTGTGGGTAGCATACAGTATGCCAACAGGATTTCACTTTGAGAATATGGTACTCATTGTAATATAAATTAATGGATGGAATACAGGTTCACTTTTGTTCTGTAGAAATTATTCACTCTTTAGAATGAGTTGTATCTTGACCAATTTTGATTTAATGAGAATTCAAGCATTTTTTTTTATAGGATGAATGACTTGAACAAAGATTGAACCCTGGAAGCACAATGGTGAAAATTAGATCTATAGTCAAGCCAACAGAGACACAAAGACAAGACAGTTAGGACCAAAACTTATAAAATCACAAGGTGCGTCAGAAGTGATGTGTAAGATGAAGCTCCTAGGTGAGGTAGCCAGACCAAGAGCATCTGTGACAGTGCCCCTGGCAGAGGGGCACTGGCTGCAGGAATCTGGCACTGAAAAGTCTAAGGAAGTGTGGGGAATCGAGGCTGGAGAGTACACAGAATGCAGGATGAGAACTAGGATGTAGGAAGAGGTGTCAGAACTAGAAGGAATGCTGAGAGCTGAAGGGGGGGACAAGTAATGGGTGAATGACACAGAACTTGGAGTGTCATGTCAAGAAGTTTTGACTTAATTCTTTAAATAACAGTGTTAAAAACATGAGAAGTATGGGGTTGAGAAAAATACCTGTGGCTTCAGTCAGTTTGGAGGAGAGCCAGGAAGACCAGTGAGGAGATAGAGGCCATTCACATCAGGAAAGCAGACAACACTGAGGAATATTCGAAATATATAATGAACAGTAACAGAGACATTAGGAGGTGTTAGAGCATAATGATATGAACCAGAGCTCTGGAGCCAAACATTAAGGGCATACCTGTAAGCATCCCCAGTTTTCTCATCTGTGAAAGGGACTGTTGAAACTTATCTCAGAACTGTTATGAAGATAGATGAAATAATGCATATAATGTGCTTTGAACCCTAGTGCAGGGTTGGTATATGGTTACCATGACCTTTCTGATGATTGTTATTTTATCACAGGACAAAAAGTGAAATACATTTCATAAGACCTTAGGCCTGCCAATTTTTATTTCCCATTCATGTGTTAAATGGTAAATGTACACATGAAAATCTACAAATGTTTACTTGCTTGTTATTTATCAAAGCAGAGGAAAGACAAAAGGAGAAAAATCCCTGTGTTTTGAAGTTGCCTATTTAGTTTCACACAGAGATTGTTAAAAGAAACCAGACATTCAATCCCAAAGCCTGCAGAATAACTACTCAGCGCATATGTGTGGGTGGGGTGGAAAAGGTCCTACCATTTGTCACACCACACCCAGAGGTGCCTGCAGAAGTCACTCACCTCCCCATGTGAGTGTTCTAAACATTTTGAACATACAAAAACAGTGTGCCTGGAAAACTATTCTGTTACAGTTTTTCTACATTTTCCCTCAACTCTGCCTGTTTTTCTCAGTACTCTGCATCCCAACAGCCAACAGTTAAAACAAATGCATCATCACTGCATAGCCAAAGGAGCCCTCTTTCCACATAGGAATAGTGGGAACCATACAGCCCCATGTCCTATCTCTTCCCCTGAGCCAATTCTGCATTTTAGGGTCTGTCATTAAAAGCACCTACTCTTGGTTCTAAAATCTGTACCAATTAAGGATGCTATCAGCTGGAAGTAATAGAAACACCAGCTAATAGTGGTATAAAAATAGGGTTTATTTTAATCACTTTCCATGGCAGTAGGATGTACCAGCAGTAGGTCACCTACCCAAGAGCATCACGAGGAACCTAAGTTCTCTCCTGTTTACTCCAGAGTTCTTTTGTGCATCTCAGCTGTTAAGATAGCAGCCTCAGCTTCAGACACCATTTTGTTCAAAGCAGAACTTCGTAGAAGGGCTCTGTGTGAGTGAACTCTCTCTTTGTGCCTGTTCCTTTTCTAGGAAAGCTCCCTTAGCAGACTCCCCTTTAGGTCTCATTGGTCAGAAGGGTTCTGTGGCCACTTCTAGCTGCAAAGGAGGCAAATAAGAAAATCAGTATCTTGCTTTGTAAAATCTGTATAGTCAGGGCCAGTCAAAAGAGAATGGAGATGAAAATGCCATTGGGTTAGCATCTGTGTTAGTTATCTATTGCTATATAACAAATCACTCCAAAGTACATTGATCTTAAACAACGTAAGTGGTTTATTATCATTCACAGTTTCTGTAGATCAGAATTCAGGAGCAACTTAGCTGGGTGATTTTGCCTTGTAGCCTCTCATGAGTTTGTAGTCACTTGTTTGACCTCCAAAGACTTGACTGGGGCTGCAAGGTCTCCTTCCAAGGTGGCTCACAGATACAGCTGGCAAGGTGGTGCTGGCTCTGGGTGGTGGGCTTTAGTTCCTCTCCAGCAAGTCTCTCCTTAGGGCATAGCTACTGGCTTCCCATAGAGCAAAGGATTCAAGAGATCAAGGCTGCAATATCTTTTATGACCTGCTATCAGAGTTCACACGATTCTACTTCTGTAGTAGTCTATTTGATACACAGGTCAGCCCTACTCAGTGGGAGAGACCACACAAACACTTGAATGCTGGAAGGCAAGGATAGTTGGTTGCCATCTTGGAGACTGGCTACCCAACAGTGTGGGTCGAAGGCACTGCTCCTGTTTTAGCTCCTGCTTCACATTGTTTTGTTGGCAGCCCTGGTGACATTTTTACAGTTTCCTCTGCTCCCTATCTGTGAGGAGGAATGCATAATTGTGTGATGAAGTAAAGAGATGGGACCTAGAGTTACACTTAGCTGTCAGGAAATAATTATCCATACCTCCTCCCTTCACTAGAAGAATCACTCTGAACTACCAACCACTGAAAGAAGAAATACAAATAGGGCATGAATGGGAACTGCTGCTTTCCTTTCCTGAGTAAATTCACTGAAAAAAAGCCAGGCATCATATGTAGTTTTTAACTAAGTCATAAGAAAACTTCCCCTGCAGTAACATGGAGCGAGTGGTGTGAATGATTTTTCCAGCGGGGATCTGCTTATATGAGACACAGGGGCAAGGATGTATGGTATTTTGAATACAATTTTGGACTTTAAGACAGATAACGTTTTTTTACATGGAGAAAATGTAGGTAATTTGATCCAATTAACCCCAACTATAACCAGTTGGTTGGCTTACCCCAGGTATTTCAGAAGGTCTCTTGACCACTGTTGCAAAAGGACCTTAGACAGTTTGGTCATTCATAATTTTTAAGTTCTTTCTGGCTGACTTTCTAGCTGCCTGTAGTTTCAGATAGTGGTGACCAACATTTGTTCAAATCAGAGGCTGGACGCAGGACTTCTTCAGTGAGCCCAGGTCTGAAGGGTTTAGTCTTACCAGATACCTAAACCTCATTTATGCAAAGGTATAAATGCCTCTATAATATTTCTACCACATATTTTGCCACTAATTTCACTTATTAAGGAGTATGTCTGATCTCCACTATGCTAGTGAACAAAGGCCCTGGGGCTGATCAGATTTGAAGCTAAGGACTATCTTGTGATAACTGTATCTGAAGTTGGCATTTTGAGTAAGATTTTTCCATGCTAGCTCACCACCCAAGGAGTATGTACTCCTGACTAGAGCGG